>PYAF01005115.1:65526-85359 GCA_007407185.1 Glycine tomentella | reverse complement strand
TCTACAAAACCAGGAGGTTGGTCAACATATATCTCTTCATCAATGTAACCATTAAGAAATGCACTTTTCACATCCATTTGAAACAATTTAAAGTTCATTACACATGCATATGCAAGGAGTAATCTAATAGCTTCTAGCCTAGCAACTGGAGCATAAGTTTCATCATAATCAATGCCTTCCTCTTGGTTGTAACCCTTTGCAACCAATCTAACCTTGTTTCTAATTATGATGCCACTTTCATCTAGTTTGTTCCTAAATATCCACTTTGTGCCAATAAGTGTGTGAGTGGAAGATCTAGGTACTAGTTCCCAAACATTGTTTCTTTTAAATTGATTTAGTTCCTCATGCATGGCAATCAACCAATGTTCATCTAATAAGACTTGTTCAATGTTATTAGGTTCAATTTGTGATAAAAAAGCCATGGTGCAACAAAGATTTCATAAGGAAGATCTAGTTGATAATCCCTTTGATACATCACCAATTATGTTGTCGAATGATATATCTTTCATTCTTTTGAGGTTCTCCAATCCTTGTGTTTAGGTGTAGTTGTTCCTTGATTTGTGCCTTCTTTTGTTTCATCTTCTTCCAACTGTTTGGCTTCTATGTGCCGCTGCCTTTCCTCTTTATTTTCTGCATCATTATCACTCAAAACTTCTACTTGAGAAGGGTTTGATTCATCACATACAATATGTAGAGACTCTTCAACACACAAAGTTCTCTTGTTAAAGACCCTATAAGCCTTACTTTGCAAGGAATATCCTAGAAAGATAGCCTCATCAGCTTTTGAGTCAAACTTACCAAGATTATCTTTGCCATTATTCAAAACAAAGCATTTACAACCAAATGCCTTAAGGTGAGAGATATTTGGTTTCCTCCCTTTATAGATTTCATAAGGAGTTTTCTTTAAAATGGGCCTTATGAGAATTCTATTAAGAGTATAACAAACCGTACTTACAGCATCTGCCGAAAAATGCTTAGATAATTTTGTTTCATGTAGAAGAGTCCTTGCTCCTTCTTCTAGTGATCTATTTTTCCTCTCCACAACACCATTTTGTTGTGGTGTTCTTGGAGCTGAAAAATTGTGATTAATTCCAAAATCTTCACAAAACTTTTCAAAGTGTTCTGGAATTCACCACCATGGTCACTCCTAATTGAAACAATATTACAGCTCTTTTCATTTTGAATAAGTTTGGCAAGTTTCATAAAAGCTGAGAACGCTTGGCTTTTGGATCTTAAGAACAATGTCCATGTGTATCTAGAGTAATCATCTACTATAACAAGTCCATAATAATTTCCTCCTAAGCTCATGGTTCTAGAAGGGCCAAACAAGTCCATGTGAAGCAATTCAAAAGGTCTAGAAGTAGAAATCGTATTCTTACTTTGAAAAGAGTTTTTAGTTTGCTTCCCTCTTTGACATGCTTCACAAATTTTGTCCTTCTCAAACTTAAGCTTGGGTAGACCAATTACTAGGTCTTTTCTAATTAACTTGTTAAGATGATGCATGTTTATGTGAGATGTTCTTCTATGACAACCATGTTTCATTCACTTTACTCATCAAGCAATCAGTTTTATGTATGAATGCATGGTCAATAGTCAAGACATAGATATTACCCTTTCTCTTACCAATGTGTGCCACTTTGCCACTTTTGCTATCATGTATCAAGCAAGTTTCATTGTTGAAGGTGACTTTAAATCTTTTGTCACACAATTGACTAATGCTTAGTAAATTGTGTTTCAGCCTTTCAACATAAAGCACATCCTTAATCTTTGTAGACAAGTTGTCTCCAATATTTCCTTGCCCAATTATTTTGCCTTTATTATTGTCCCTATATGTAACATATCCTCTTTCTACAAGTAGAACATTAGTTAGCATGGATATGTCTCCAGTCATGTGTCTTGAGCATCCACTATCTAGGTACCAAGTTGAAGATTTTGCTCTAAGACACATCTCTGATTCTGTACTTGATGATTCACAATCTCCATTGATGGTGGATGTAAGGCATAGGTGAGCTTCAACTCTTTTTCAGATGAGGATTCAGAACTTGTTGATTCATTATCCTCCCAAGCAATGTAAGCCTTTTTCTGCTTCCCTTCTCTTTTTAACTTCTTCTCAACTTGTGGCTTCTTTGATAATGAGGGACAATCTTGAAAATAAATGGAATACTTCAATACAACCAAGAGGGGGGTAAATTGGTTGAACCTTGGTAAATTAAAATTTCAAATCAGAGTTTCTCCACTGGATCTTTATCACTTAAAAATTGTTTCAAAACCAAGAATCAATATTCAATCAAATTCCTTTTCCAAGAAGAATAGAAAACAGAGTATAACTTTCTGTGCAATGAAATTGATTCACAAACAAAACAATTAAGAGATGAATAGATGTGAAGAAAGATTAGCCATAGATTTTTATACTGGTTCACTTCAAACACTATGAAGCTACATCCAGTTCTTCCACTCAACACTAGAGTAGAGTTCCACTATTGCAAAAAACTATTCTTACAAGTGTTAGGATTTTTACCACGACAAGCGTATCGTTTTATCGTTGTAAGTTTCAAATTTATAAAAGATCGTCTCCACAAGGACTTGAGCTTACTCAGTTAATCTAACTAAAATTAAACAGTTGAATAGATATGTACAAGTAGGTTGAACGATATTTCATTTGTTAATGCAGGTAAAGTAAATTAACTAAACTTAACGAAAATGAAAATATATTTATGAGAAAGCGGGATTGGATTTCATCATTCTTAACATCCTATATTAATATTTACCATGCATAAATCACCGTCTATTCTTATTGATGCACACTAAGTTACCTTGAATCGATTCCTCGCATCCAAGTTCTAAGGATATTTTACTGAATATCGATCCCTCGCATATTTAAGTAAATTACCCCAGCGTTAAGAACTATAATCGCGTGCTTTTATGCAATCGAAACATTATGCCCTATTCCTAGCAACGTAACGTAACGAGTAATTTCATTCAGTTCAAACCCTAAGATTACTTTCCAGTCTCACTTAGGATTTAAGCTCGTGATACTAGTGATCACGTAGAATCAAGCATTATGCGCGGAATGAAACTACCAATAAGATTACATCCAACCTCTAAGAAGCTAGCCCAGCATGGAGAGAACCTCCTCTCGGAAGAAGCTGCTGAACGTTCCCATCCTCGCTTCTCTCCGGCAGAGCTTCCACACTAAACCTCACTTCTCTCACTTTCTTAACCTACTTAACCAGCTTAGCTCCACTCGCCCAGGCGCCTGTTTCCTTCATAATTTGGTTGCCTAGGCGAGTTAACCTGATCTTCTTGGAACTTGGAGTGGCCTGGGCGACCAAAATGCACTAGGGAGGCTGGCCTGGGCGACTGGAGACTTAACCATGAAGGTTTCTTTGGGCTTTTGTGACTTCTTGGGCTAGCAATGCTGTTAGAACTTCCCATGTTTGATATATGCACCTTCCTTGCTTGCTTTGATTTTCCGGAAGCCTTAGAATTCCACGAAATCTATTCAAATATAAAGCACGATTGAATTAATCTTCCGAAACACTTAAAACATGAGTATAAGGTGCTTATTAACTAGGTTTAGGGAAATTTCTAAGCTAAATGAAATAAATCAAAAGATAAGTGTCAATATTTAAACATGCAATTAACTAAAATGTGGCACTTATCAACTCCCCCAACCTAGAATCTTGCTTTTCCTCAAGCAAGTAACTAACACCTTAATTAGGAGTATAAAAGATTATCATGTTTTGTAAAGAATCAACTTTCTAGAATGATTAGAACATATATTCGAAAATAGTCAACCTCGAGAATTGAAACAAAAGATAGAGTTCACAAAAATCAAATGAGATTAAGATCAATTCACATTTCATTTCTAAAGAACATCAGAGGAAACATGTGATTGTTTCAAATAGAGGAAAACCTCCCAAAAGTGTTTAGTTCTCTCACGTAAGTGTTTTTTCTCAATTCCTTCACTGATATATCATAGATTAATTTTGCAGTTTATTTCCCATCAAATCATAATGCATACTTATCATGGATCATTAGGGCTTTTATGGCTGGGCTTGGCTAGAAAGAAATCTTGGTTTTTCTAGATATTCGAATGACCTTGGGACTGGGAGAGCAAGCTAGAAATATAGGCAATTAGATCTTTTACTTCCTATTCCTTTTCTCTTTTTCCAAGACATCTTATTTTTATCATTTTCACCCAACTTTTCTTGTTCAAGGAATTTTATTTCCTTTTTCTTTTTCTTTTTCATTTTATTTTTCTTTTTCACATGATAGCATATAACCACTACTAGAATTCTTTTTCATAACATAACTATCCACAAACATTCTTCCATAACAACTCATTTCCTTTTTGCTCTCCTAACCTTAGGTAGGGTATGGAATTCCTATCCTAGGTTAGGGTTTCAAGAAAATATTAACTGTTTAGGCTCAAAGGGGTTTGCAAAGGATAAATCATTTGATATATTTGGGATAACTTTTTGGCCGGTGGCTTATAATATGTTCAAAAAGAAAGACGGCCTAAATCATATCCATGAATCATATGCTTATGACAATTAGAAATCCATGCAAAAATTACTATAGATTATATCAGTGAGATATCTCTATGTATAATGTTTGTTTAGATGCACACACTCACTTGGGTTTAAGGTCTGTTTTCATGTTCAAATCAAATCAATGTTTCGAAAGATGTTCTTTATCAACTCCATGTAAACAGTCTTGCCTTCATTTGGTATTTTGAAAAACCCATTTCATTTGCTTTCATTCTCAAAGTTTCCGAAAAATTCACTTTGTGGTGTTCTGATCCAAGTTGAAAACAAGTTTCAAAAATGGTTATTTGTTGATTCTTTTCAAAACATGAAATATCAGTTAAGCCCCAAAAAAGATTTATACATGCATGTTTAAACAAACAAGAAATATTAAAAATGTATATTTTCAAAAAGAGAGATGCAAAAAGAAGCAAACATAACACAAGTACTAATTTAAACTCCAAAGTGGTAAAGAAATTTAAAAACAATGTCACTGATTTTTGAAGATCATGGCTGAGAAGCTTGATGCCCTTCATTCAGATAATCAACAGGTTCTGCCACGTTTCTTCTTTCTCACCTGCTTTGCTTAACAAAATGGATTTGTATCCAAGTTCTTTTAACAAAACAGATAATACTTTCAAAAAGATAAGATATAACATAAGACATAAAAATAAAGTAAAGACAGAATTTTAAAACACTGGGTTGCCTCCCAGGAGCGCTTCTTTAACGTCGTATTAGCTGGATGCCTTTGTTATGGTTCTGGCTCCCAGCAATTGGACAAATTTGATGAGCCCTTAGCTTTTGTATTTTCCTCCAATATTTTTACCAGTTTCTTTTCTTTTTCAGAGAGCACTGATTTATTGATAACTGGTTTCTTTGAATTTCCTACAAGGAAAACAGTGTTAGCATATGGAGATAATGCGTTTACCTTTATCTGTGATTCTTGATTTGTCACTTCCTCTGACAATTCCTCAAAGAATGATTGTTGGCAAGGATTTTCTTTGTAAGCATCTATTTGTGAGAGATGATCTAAATTATCTTCTTCTTCAGATTCACTCATCTCTTCCAATGCTTCGGCTAATGTATGACTTTTTCCTTGAGCCAACTTCTTGGAGTCAGAATTTCCTCCATTCAAGACATCCACTCTATAACATTCTCTTGGTTCTCTTGAATTATCATATGTGTTTGCTGAAGAGGGTCCACTTCTGTACTCAGATACTTGCTTTGCAAGTTGTCCAACCTGAACTTCAAGATTTTTAATGGAAGCCTCAGTGTTCTTTTGATTTGAAATGGACATCTGCATAAACTGAGTTAGAGAATCTTCCATTTTTTCTATTCTATCAAATTGAGCTTGTTGTTGTGGTGGACACATATTTGAAGAACCTACATAAGAGTTGTTAGAGGGACATGCAAAAGAAGAGTCAGTAGGACCATAATATGCATTTTCATATTGCTGCTTCCAGCCATAAGAACTTGGGCCATCTCTGTAGCTTTGGTAATTTCCTTGGAAGTTCTGTTGAGGTCTGGTCTGATTCTGCATATAATAAGCCTCTTCTTCTTGTTGGCAATCACCATTTAGTTAAGGAAGTTGGCCCATTTGTTTGGTCAAGGCCTCTATTTGTTGAGTCAAGAGCTTATTCTGAGCTAGAATTGCATTTTGAGTATCCAAATCTATTATACCTTTCCTTTGAATCGGAGATCTATCATGATGAGATTGATAATCACTGGCTGCTATGGAGTCGATGATTATAATTGCTTCCTCCGGGCTCTTTGACATCATCGTACCTCCAGCTGAGGCATCAAGAATCATCTTGGTTTGAGGTCTCAAACCACTATAGAAAATATGTAACTGTGCAATATCATCAAAGTTATGGTTTGGACACCTACGCAGTAAAGATTTGAATCTCTCCCATGTTTCACAGAGAGATTCATTAACACCTTGAGAGAAAGTGGCTATAGCAGATTTTGCATTTATGAATCTAGATGGGGGAAAGAATCTTGCAATAAACTTTTCCTCCACTTCTTCCCAAGTGCTAAGACTTTTGTTAGGTTGGGATTGAAGCCATACCTTTGCCTTACCTGTCAAGGAGAACGGAAAAGCTCTGAGATAGACAGCTTCAGCATCTGCGTCAGAGGCTCCCATGGTATTGCACAGCTCCATGAAGGTGGACAAATGAGTGTATGGATCTTCATGATCTAGTCCGTGAAAAGGATGTGATCCAATTAGACTGAGCAACACAGGCTTCAATTCCACAATTTTTTTACTGAAAGGAGGAATGATTATGTTGTTGTAATGCTTTGGTCTTTGTTGATACGCATAATCACCCAGAGTCCTCCTTGGTGGTCTATTTTCCTCTCTTCCTCTATCAGCCATATTTTAGAGGTGGCTTTTATAGGTGAAGTAGAGAAATAGAAGAAGTTTCTCTTGGTAGCTTTTTGGCTGTTTGTTTTTCCTTTGGTAATTTTCTAAATTAAATATCGATGTAACTGCAAGAAATTTACCTTAAAAAGGAAAAAGAGCAAACTTGCAATAATTTGTAAGTACCGAGGTTAGGGAAAGTAAAATAAAACAAAAGATAATTTATACAAAATTAAAAATAACAAAAGCAAAGAAAAGTCCTATTCAACTGAGAAATTAAATTTGAAAGAACTGAGCGAGCGACCCAAGTCCCCGGCAACGGCGCCAGAAACTTGTTAGACCCGAGCAAATATAAGTGTCAATATTTAAACATGCAATTAACTGAAATGTGGCACTTATCAACAAGCAAATACAAGCCTCTCTTTATCAACCCTAGATAACGTTCAGAAGTCTAAAACACTATTAGACCCTTAGAGACCAAAACCCACACTGAGAACACTACTCAGCTGTCCTTAGAGAAACACTATCTCTAACCTTGCAAGAAACCCATTTACAATAGACTAATCTTTACAGAAATTCAAACAACAGATTTACACCTTCAAAGAATAACGAAAAATATCACCTGATAATCCAAGAATTCATGCACATGAATGATTCAACAGGTTGAATGACAGATTACTAACTTAATGCATTCCCTTCCTTATGCTTTGATGAACAATGATGCTTCACTCTCTTGAATCAAACAATCATATGAATTTGTGAAGCCTAAGAATGTTTAGTAACTCAGTAAATTCACTAATGAAGGCTCAAGAAGGTTTGTGATTGGCCAGAATTCGAAATCTCAAAAGTTACAACCCTCAGAATAATGGGTTCTATTTATAACAGTTTTCTAACTGAAAATAATCGATTAAACCCGCTCCAGTAATCGATTATTTAGCATCTCCCACATGAGTAATTTCCAGCATCTCCCACATTTCTTTTGCACTCTTACATCTCAATGTCCTGAAAAATTCATCAGAGGAAAGTGCAGAGGCGATCATATTTTTGGCTTTGAAATCATATTGTGCAGCCTTTTGTTCAGCTTCAGTCATCTCATCCCATTCTTTGGGAATCAATTCATTGGCAACAATTTTCTTTGGAATGAAAGGACCTTTTTCTATAGCATTCCAAGCTCTTGGGTCATTTGATTGAATAAAGATTTTCATTCTATTTTTCCAAAAACTGAAATGTTCCCTTTCAAACATAGGAGGTCTATTTAAAGAAGCACCTTCCTTGAAGGTTATTTGTGAGGTATTCATTTTTCTTTTTGAAGAAAACTAGTGATCTTGAATAACTCTCAAGAACCATCTCTTGATGCCAATTGAAAATAATAGGAATACTTCACAACAACCAAGAGGGGGGCTGAATTAGTTGAACCTTGGTATTTTAAAATCAATTTCAAATCAAAGTTTTCAGGATCTTTATCACTTTTAAAATGAAGAAACCTTTTACTTAATCAAATAACTCAGTTCGAGAATTCAATAGATGAAAACAAATCTTGTTGAACAATGAATGTGATTCAAAGAATTAACAATAATGAATATGATGAGATTAGAGATATAGAAACAAGAAAACAAACAATTTATACTGGTTCACTTCAAATCATGAAGCTACATCCAGTTTCTTCCAACCAACACTAGGTTAGAGTTCCACTATTATAAAAATATTCTTACAAGCTTTTACAAGAACCTCCCCTTTATCAACCCTAGATAAAGAACGGAAATCTAAAAGCCTATTAGAAATCTAAGGAGAAAGATCCAGAGAACACTACTCTGATCTTTAAGCTAGAGAACCCTTCTCTAGTCCCAAGCTTTAAGAATCAAAATTACAATAGCCAATACAACACAAATTGTAAACAAAATTACAACCAATCAGTTAAGGAAAGTAAACACCTGATGATCTAGTGAATGATATGCACATGAATGAACAAACCAGGTTGTAAGACAAAATTAATCTCAGAACATCTCCTTCCTTAACCTTTGAAAGAAATTTCTTGCTTGAAAGAATCACTCAAAAACCCATAAGTGTTTTAGTGAAAGCAAGAACTCATAGAACCTAAAAAAATCACTTAGAACGTATTTAGAAAGCTTGTGTATGCTCAAAATACGAATTGATCAAGTTACAAAACAAGCTGAGCCAAGGTTCTATTTATAACAAACTTTTGTAACTATCAGTAATCAATTACACGCGCCTAATAATTGATTATTTCACTCATGTAATCGATTAAATCATTCTGGTAATCAATTAAAGTGTTCTACAAGAATCTGGACATGAGTAACGAACAAAATAATCGATTATTCTGTCTTGTAATCGATTAAAACAGGAAGCTTCATAAACTTGAAATACATTGTGTAATCGATTAAAACAGGAAGCTTCATAAACTTGAAATACATTGTGTAATCGATTACTGATTCTGGTAATCGATTAATGCATCAAAAACTAATGTGCATATGTATATGATGTAATCGATTATTGAATTTGGTAATCGATTATGACAGGAAGATGGCTTTTTCCGTTTAGCCTATGTAATCGATTACTACTCTTTGTTAATCGATTCTTCCAGCACGGCTTAAAATAATGTATAGCAATGTAATCGATTACTACCTGTTGGTAATCGATTAAAGTGTTCATCAAGGTAGTTTATATGTAAACGAAGGTCAAATAATCGATTAATCCGATAGGTAATCGATTACGTTGTTCTTAAAACCTTTTCCCAAGTGAACCAAGAACAAAATAATCGATTATAAGTTTAATGTAATCGATTAATTCAGTACAAAAACATTTTTCCAAAAACCTTGTAATTCATATCAAAGCCTTTAGTTAAATGTTGAAAGCTTAGTTGAATTTTTCATGTAAAAAATACTTAGTTGAATGAATAAATGAGTGAATGCATGGACCAATCAGATGACTTTCTTTTTACACAGAATTTCTAGTCTTCAAGCATGTTTGAAAGTCAAAACAAATCTTGGCAAAGGCTTCCAATCTTCATTAAGCTACTTTGAAATCAACATTAACCACCTAACCTAATATTTGATCTCTAACTCTAAGATAAAATTTAGCCCATTCAACCTTAATAGCCTTCTATGTCTGGGCTTCGAGTGGTCTTTCATCAGTGAAATACTGTAAGACATAATAAAACAAATTAAAAAATATAAAACAAAAACAAGTCAAAAAATATTTTAAATTAGACAATTACCATATCCCAGTTGTCCCTGAAGCCTCCTTGGACTATCGTCCACATCCAATGCATGACATAATAGCCACACTCAGTGCTTCCTCTTTGCTTATTACACTAAATTCAATTACATAGAACAAAGTTAAACGAAAAATTAGTGTAAATAGTAATAAATATTATTTTCAATAAATGAACCATGATTTATTAAAAAACTTACTTTAAGCGCAATCCATTTAGCAGTAGCCTTTGATTTAATTATACTGCATACATTAATTAAATTGTTTTGTACATTTTTACTTACCCATTCAAGTACGCTGCAAGGTAGACATCTTTATGTGAACTCTGCATCCATTTCTTGATATAGTTCTCGGATTCAAATTAAGATTGCCCAGATCTCTGTATGGATTGTGGCTCTATGAATCCATACACATCGGGATGATCCGATTGCAGACATAACTCATTCATATGACTATTGTTTTATAAATAAAGTCAATTATGCATGAACATAGAACAATGGGTTATGTAACGTTAGGTAATGGAGAGTGACTTATAGAATCCACAGTTGTATAACAGAGCTATTCAGACATTGACCACCATGGATGATCTCAGAAATATCCTCGTGGTTGATGTACAATGGGAAGCTGTCATTTTGCACCCCGAACATGTCCAGGTCCCATTCTACCTGCAACGGTCTGAAGAAAAGATTTGGATGGTCAATGGAATCTAGTACAAGGGATCCTCAACATGTTCCGGCTTATTTACAGGTTTCGCCGGTTCATGAAGTCCCTATTTATCCTACACAGTTAACAAACATAAGCCAACGATCGTCTTAACTTTATATGAGACAAATGAATGTTAAATGAAAAGAAAGAAGGAAGAAATGAAATACCTTATTAAAAATAGGTTGTACAAGATGTGTCGGCCAAGCAAGGAAGGTGTTAAGGGCCTGCCTAACTAACTGAACCTTGTCAGTAAATACAGGGACGCGAGCATCAGCATCTCAAACTTCCTCAACACCCACCTTGACCTGATCACTGCCCAGAGGGATGTTGTGCATGGTTGTTGACCCCTCATAAAGTTTTCCAATAGCAACCAGGCGGGGAGGATTGTCATCGACATACAACCCACGCCTGTCAGATGCACCGGTGTCTGGGTCATTACCGGAGGGATCGACATAGCTTCCCTTGGTGCTGACACAGGCACCATAAGGACATGTTTGGACTTCTGGAGGCGGCATGGCTCCCTGAGTAGGCATCTGCGACTGTAGCTGGCTGAAGGATATCATCAGCTGCTAGGTAACCTTCTCAGTAATCGACTGCGTCAGTCTATCAATAATCGACTGCTTCAGCTCTTCCCTGATGTTTTCTTTCGGTCGAGACAAATCTTCAGGTGCCATTGATGACTTGGACTTGCGAGAGGCTGATGGGGCTGGTCTGAAGTACTGTGTGATTGTCACACTAGCTCTAGCAGCACGGACATGGCCTGGGTGCTCTAGTCGTCCAATGGCAGCAGTCAGGACATCCTGACGTCCACTGAGGACAAAGCTACCCTATGTGGATTACTCATCCAGGAAATCCTGCAAGGAAATAAGTAGAACATTAGTTTTGTAATTTGTAAGTTAAAAATTCATTAAAGGTGTACGAGTTTGTTGTTTGACTTACAATCCTCTCAGCAATCTCACGTGTTGCCTCAGAAGTCATTTGGCCAATTTTTTTGGTGTGAACCAGCTTCCACTTCACGTGTCATCGCACAGGGGACGGAGGATGAATGATGGTCTCCATGCTATCATCACAAGTTGCTCCCTACAATTGCTTCTTTTGTTTTTCCTCCATCAATCTCTTCTCTAGCAACTCGTAACCCCCGCGAGACAACATGTGAGATGCAGTGTTAAACTTCTGGATAGCCTGGGCCTTCTTCCTAACATCTTGTAAGAATTACACACCTAGGGTTAAAAATAAATGACCTATTTGACTACATAATTGTGAAATTGTCAAACAATGTAAAACAACTAACCTCCCAGGAAACGGCTAGCCGACTCTGACAGAATTGGGTTCACTGTTCCTTACTAATGCTGTATTTTTTGCATACAGCATCGGCATCATTGTCGTTGCCTTCTGTCAGGACCCATTTCCTTCTCAGATCTGATTTGAATTGCCTCCAGTGCTCGCCGATGGTCTGGAGAATTTTCTTCTTTGTCCGATGGTCGGATGCTTTAGGTATATCAAATTCAGCCTGCATTACAATGAAGTCAGTGTTACAGTAACGTGAACATTTAAATTGTGTAATTAAAACAAATGACAGTACACCTTTAATGAATCTTACCTAAATGTCCTCCCAAATCAAGTCCTTCTGCACTAAAGAAACTTCCTTCCAATTAGGAAGGGTGACATCCACCTTGTCTCTAGCCACGATCCCTAGATATGTCCTTAATTTCTTTGCTTGAGGACCATCAGCCTTCCTAGTGACAGGATCCACATGGACCACTGGTCTGTTAGCACCAGAAGCTCTAGTAGCCAGTGACCTTAGCCGTGTTGCTTTTCTAGTCTTCTTCACTGTAGACGACGAAGGTCCTGACTGAAGATGAGGTGCTGACTCAGCATGAGCCAGTGCTGACTCAGGAGGAGGATCTGCTGACTCAGCACGAGGAGGGGAGCTCGATGGTGTAGTCATGATCCTGTTAAAAACAAAAACACAGATAAGTAAAGTTAAGTGGCAAGTTAGGTTACATCTGAAATTGTATAAGTCAAAAAATTTAACAAAAAAAAAAAATTACATTAAGTGATGTTAATTAATTCTCCTTCATCATGATCATTACGATTTGCATGAATGTCATCAACTTCGTCTTCTTTGTTGACGTTAGGTATTTGTGTTGCGAATTGAGTGACACTTGTATCAACGGTTGAGTCATCATTGTCAACATTAATGCCAATGTTTTTTCCAAATAGTACCACTGACCACCTTTCATTACATAGATCTTGAACATAAAACACTTGTTTAGCTTGTTCTGCCATGATGAAAGGTTCATCTTGATAATCTAGCTTGTTAAGATCTACCAAAGTAAATCCCAAGTCCTCAGTTTTCACACCACTGTTGATATCAACCCACTTACATTTGAAAACATACACAGTGAAAGTAACATAATTAATCTCCTAGATGTCATTAATGACTCCAAAGTAAGGCAAGCACGCCAAACATGGATTGTGGTCATGCACAATAGCGAAGTGCTACGACTCAGCCCTTAGGCTGACCCCACTATTTTGCATTGTGATCTTCTCATCTTGTTGTTTGGTGTAGAAGGAGTACTTGTTGATATCGTACCCTTGCCAACTTCTAACATTTCTTTTTGGCCCATCTACTAACTTCCTGATTGTTTCTGATGCAGATTCATCAGTAAATATTGTATCTTTAAACCAATTCAAGAAAGTCTTGTTATGCTCTTTCAACAGCCTATTATTCATCATTCTTGGATTACTTTCCTTAAGTAATGCTTCATGACGATCGATGTATGGCAAGACTTCATTACTGTTATTCAAGACATACAAATGAGCTTGTTGTAATTCCTACAAAGTAGGCGTCATAACATGCAACCCTCGTGTACCCTTTCCTCTAACTCTGTCGTCATGTCGTGAATTAGGAAGACCAACAGGTTTTGCTTTTTCAAGGTACTTTGAACAAAATTCTACAGCTTCTTCTGCAATGTACCTTTCAACTATCGATGCTTTAGGACGGTGTAGATTTTTTGTATACCCTTTCAAGATCTTCATGTATCGCTCGACCGGGTACATCCACTGTAAATAAACGGGACCACACAATTTAATTTCCCTCACCAAATGAACAAGTAAGTGAACCATTATGTCGAAAAATGAAGGAGGAAAATACATCTCCAACTGACACAAGATAATTGCCGCCTCTTCTTCCATGTCATCTAACTTTACAGGGTCCACGACTTTCGTACAAATGGCATTGAAGAAAAAACACAGGCGAGTTATAGCATGCCTCACTTTGTTAGGCAAAATGTCTCGAATCACCACGGGCTAACAGTTTTGCATCAACACGTGGCAATCATGAGACTTTAAGCCAACTAGTTTCAGATCTTTCATCTGTACAAGGCTCTTAATATTTGAAGAGTATCCCTGTGGTACTTTGACTCGACGCAGACACTGACAAAAACTTATCTTCTCCTTTCTTGACAAAGTGTGACATGCTAGAGGCAAGTAAATTTTCTTACCATCCGACCTAAGATGTAACTGCTCAAGTATACCTATCTCAGCAAGATCTTAATGAGTGTTGAAACCATCCTTTGTCTTGCCTTGAATGTTAAGCAACGTGCCGATGACACTATCGCACACATTTTTCTCCATATGCATAACATCGACACAACGTCTAACATCTAGATCAGACCAGTATGGCAGATCAAACAATATCAACCTCTCCTTCCATATGCAAGCCACACCTTTAATCTTCTTTTGGGACTTTCCAAATACAGTATGGATGTCTTAAACCCGCTCAACAACTTCTTCACTGGTTAACGGAATCGGTGCAATTTCATGCTCTTGACTTCCATTGAACGCTTTTTTCAATCGGCGATAAGGGTGATAAGGTTTAAGAAAATGTCGATGGCGAGTGTAAATTGTTTTTCTTCCATGTTTAAGTTTCACGTAACTCGTCTGTTGCTCACAGATAGGGCATGCACGATGGCCCTTTACACTGTATCCACTCAAATTTCCATACTCTAGAAAATCATTAATGGGTCAAAATAACATTGCACACAACTTGAATGTCTCTTTTCAATACCCATCAAACACGGCAACGCCCTCGTCTCACAAGTTTGTCAATGTCATTGCTTGGTTGTCTTGGGCCCGATATCATCATAGACAACATCATGTATTTTTGCTTCATGCACAACCAAGGAGGCAGGTTGTAGATGACTAGCAAAACAGGCCACGAACTGTGCTGAGTACTTAAACTTCCGTAGGGATTCATTCCATCACTGG
The DNA here is from genome assembly GCA_007407185.1 of Glycine tomentella. Classification (NCBI taxonomy): domain Eukaryota; kingdom Viridiplantae; phylum Streptophyta; class Magnoliopsida; order Fabales; family Fabaceae; genus Glycine; species Glycine tomentella. The sequence continues at coordinate 70,263 of PYAF01005115.1, read as the reverse complement.
CAAGTGCAAGCCTGAGATTTCTTGGGTCTTTGCCAAATTCCGAATACAAATGGTCAATCTTCTTCCACTGAACTGAATTTGCCAGATGTCAGAGCATTCCATCATAGTGTCTTCCCTTTGCATGCCATGTAAGGTCTTTTGCGTCATATTCGTTAGCAAAAAGATGCTTAAACCTGGAAATGATCGGCAGATACCACAACACCTTCGTGGGAGGGCCTTTCTTTGAACTCTGATCACTACCACAATCGTCATCGTCCTTCACTTTGTACCGTGATACCCCACATGTGGGGCATTTATCCATTTGTTCAAAATGCAGTCATTAGGACAGGCATGAATTTTCTATTAGTCCATACCCATCGGACAATGTATCTTCTTCGCCTGATAGTAACTGCTTGGCAATGTGTTTTCCTCTGGAAGCATGTCCTTAACTACCTCAAGCAGTGAACTGAAGCTTTTGTCACTCCACCCATATCTGGCCTTGACATTAATCATATTTAACACCACGGACAACAGTGACGATGACTCTTTGCACCCCGGATACAATGGCTTCTTCGAATCACTTTCCAATGTATCATACATAAGGGCATGTGTTTGCTGAAAAGACTCATGTCCCAGATCATGAATCATATTCTCTAATCGATCTCCGATGTCAACATTAACTGATTCAGTCTGTTAGACCCTCTGTGTGTCTGTCAATTCACCATGCCATATTCATGTCGTATAAGTCTTCTTAATCCCATCGCACAGAAGATGCTCTCGCATGTCATCCAATGTTTGCCGTCTACCATTCAAACAATTGATACAGGGACATAAATATTTTCCATCCCCATATGGTCGACTTCTTTCAGATGTAAATTGCAAGAAATGTTCAACACCTTCCTCATACTCAATCGTGATGCGACTTGCATTCATCCAACTTCGATCCATGTAATTAATAACTCTGTGATACTGACAAAATTATTCCATGCATGAAAACCTCACTTTTTTCATTCAAGGTGTGGCCCTATCCCATTCAGGAAGACATCTTTTTATAGTATATTCATTTGTATAGGTTTAGTTTCGTATCTTAAATTTGACGAAATTTCGGCAGCATTTCGCTTTGATCTCCGAGTACACGACATGAATGCGGTGACATGAGTTCCACCACAGTCAAGTATGCACCCGGAGAACAAAGTGAAATGCATTGTACCGAAATTTCATCAAATTTAAGAAAATAAAATCAACATATACATATTAATATACTATAAAAAAATGAGTCTTCCCAAACTGTCCAAACAGACAATTGAAGAATCAATACAATGATTAATCCAAACTATCCGGATGAATCAATGTAATGAATCTCAAACGGGAAACTAAGGTTCACTCATAATGAACATTAATTGTATAGAAAAAGCAACATTCATACTTGACATACAAAATATTTTAAAAACAGTCATAAGACAAATTGTACTCGACAATATGAAACATATTCACACCTCTGATGATGATCTGTGTGAAAAGTCCAATAGTGAAGGTCGTGATGATGAGGCAAACGGGAAAAGGGTTCGCTCTCCTACAACCTACAATGAACATGTAACATTAGAGTTTACATTAGGTCGTGGTGTCAGATTACAAAAGTTGGTTTGAATCAAGACAAACAAAAGAGCACACACCATAGTCTATCAATGTATGTTAACCTTCATTGTTACTTCTGGAAATAACGCTAATCATATTAATATATATGCCTCTAGTGTCGGTGGTGTTGATTCAAGTGAAGCCATGTACAAATGAGCAAGGAATCAAGGCTTAAGTGTTTTGTGCTTTAAACATGCTCAAGGATAAAAGTTCCAAGAAAGCTTGAAGACCAATTTGATTAATGTAAAAGGAAGTTTATGATCTGATAATCCAATTGAGCATATCATACATGAATCATTCATCTAGGATTGTTAGATTAAAGATCTTAGTAAAAACAATTAATTAGAAAGGCATTTAACAAAGTAAAGTTTTTGGAAAAATGAAGTTCTACTGTAGTAATCGATTACTTAAGTATTGGAATCGATTATTTTGTTCTTAGTGCCTTTTAGAAAACAAATCAAGAACATAGTAATCGATTACATATCGAATTAATTGATTACATAGGCCAAAATAGGAAAATCATACTGACTGTCTTAATCGATTACAGATGGGCGTAATCGACTACATCCGTGCCTATGGTAAACATGTTCTACTGAGGTAATCGATTACATATTGTTTTAATCGATTACATTGTTCATTTGAAAATATGTGCTTGACTGTCTTAATTGATTACCATAGTCAGTAATCGATTAATCAATGCATTTAGAAAAACATGTCTGTCTATCTTAATCGATTACTTCACGGAATAATCGATTATATTATTCATAGCCTAAACTCAGAACTCATCAGGAGCACTTTAATCGATTAATTCAAGAATGTAATCGATTACATATGCAAAATAATCGATTACATGAGTGTGTTTAATCGATTATTTTCAGTTAGAAAGCTGTTATAAATAGAACTCACTGCTCTGTGTTTTTGTGACTTGAGAATTTCGAAATCTGAGCATTCACAAGCATTCATAAGCTTTCATTAGTGACTTTCTGAGTTTCAAAAGGCATCTGGGCTTCACAAATTCATATGGTTTTTTGATTCAAAGAAGTGAAGCATCATTGTTCATCAAAGCATAAGGAAAGGAATGCATTGAGTTTGTAATCTGTCATTCAACCTGTTGAATCATTTATTTGCATGAGTTCTTGGATTATCAGGTGATATCTTTCCTTATTCTTTGAAGGTGTAAAACTGTTATTTGAATTTTTGTAAAGATTACTCTATTGTAAATGGGTTTCTTACATGTTTAGAGATAGTGTTTCTCTAAGGACAGCTGAGTAGTGTTCTCAGTGTGGGTTTTGGTCTCTAAGGGTCTAATAGTGTTTTAGACTTCTGATCTTTATCTAGGGTTGATGTTGCGTAAACGGCAAGTATACCACTCGTTTCAAGTAATAGAGTAGGTAAGTAGAGTATCGTATCCACAGAGATTGACATTGATTCTATGGTAATTCGTAGTCTAAGCAATTGAAGGAAAAATAAATTGTTTTTGAGAAAGCATTGTGTTGTGTTGTGAAATTGAGTGATCAAGTAAATAACAGAATTTAAAAGAATTAAAAAGCAAGTTGCGTAAGTTGTAAACCAATGGATGAAACAATTGTGATTAGGACACAATCCCCTTTGATTCCTGCCTCTTTCACTTAACTGGTTATCAAAGTCGATTGCTTCTAATTACTCAGAGAATAAATCTTTCCTAATTTAGCTAATCCCTAATCCCTTAGTGAATTAACCCTTTAACCTGAATCAAAACCCTAATTCCTTAGTGATTTCTATCAAGCTAAGCTTTTAAAAGAATATATTATAAAGTTCTGCAATTATACATTCCTATCCCTAGGCAATGTACAAACTGTTATCTTACTCATGTCAGAAATTAGAATCCCAACATCCCTATTGCGAATCCTAACCCTTAGAACTTAAATAGAATGGCCAATTCTAAAAAAGAATATAACAGTAAAGAACAGAGTAAAAAAATAAAGCAATCAGAGTAATCTTATTCAATACCAGTCAAATTACAGAGGAGTTCACATTGGTTCTTGGCCTAACCACAATACAGAATTTAGCCTGACATAGTCATCAAGAACACCAAAGCATACAAGGAAAACATTATTCTTCAACAACTCTAGCTCTGATTTTGTGTATTCAGCTCTCCAAGTGGTCAATTGCTATCCAAAGGTTGGTGTCGTGTGATGTACAGATGCCCTCCTTTTATAATTGCCTTCAAGATCTTTTAATTTGGGTAACATAGCTCCCTTTCCTTTCAATTTTCGAACCATATATTGCAAATTCAGGAAACAGGATCTTCACCGCGCTAATCGCATGAGATTCCGTGCTAATCGCGCGACTTGTTCGAATTGAAGGCTTCCTTCCGTTTTTATGGCGCTAACAGTGCGAGTGTCCACGCTAATCGCATGGCTAATTTGAATCCAAAGTTCTTTCCCAAACTCCTGGCGCTGGTCGCGTGGCCATTCTCGCTGATCACGTGATGTCTTCGAGTTGCAGAACTGGTTCTGGGCTTCTGGCGCGATCCGCGCAGTTAATGGCGCTGGTCGCGCGAAGTTTTTGAGTTGAAAGCCTGGCATTTGCATTATGGCGCTACTCGCGCGGCACTTGGCGTGAATCGCGCGAGACTTTAATTTGGCTTTTATTCTCCTCCTTGTTGTAACACCCCAATATTCTTGTACCTTGAATTAATGTTTTAAATGGTTAGGAATTATATTTGTTAATAATAAGATATTTAGGAAGTTACGAAAAATATTTAGAGACAAGGATTGATTTTAGCTAATCAAGTTATGAGAAATTTTTTTTAGTCGAATAAAATTAACCTTGGGAGTCTTCTTGTAATTTTAGGGTTAAAGATGATAGCCAATGAAATGATCTAATAATTTTATAACTTAAATTAACAAAAGAATAACATGGTAAATTCAAAAACGAAGCATGGTTACATGAGCAAATGATGGGCCTAGAGGGTGTAGGAAAAAAAAAAAAAATGAAAGTTACAATTGAAGGAAGGCCATTTTATGGCTTAGGACTTAGTGGGCTTCAATAGTTTTAAACCCAAAAGGAAAAATCAGAAAATTGAATTGGCAAATAAAAGTATGGCTACGGTGGAATGAAGAAACACAAAGCTTGGCCACA
>PYAF01005115.1:42807-65426 GCA_007407185.1 Glycine tomentella | reverse complement strand
GTACATCATGGACTGTATATTATTACTGTGTGATATATATTTATGGAGACGAGAACTATGGATATACTAGGTAAATACGCATAAATTTCTTTACGCGTCAACCGTTATTTTTGAAAAAAATTAATTAACCACTTTAACTTGAATTTTGATTTATGGTAATACTGTTTTTCGAAAAACAAATATGAAATACTAGCACGAATTTTTTTTTTTAACAAATTAACAAATATAAATAACGTTTTGGAAATAATTATGAAAGAGTAAGCGGTGGTTACACTTGTGACCTGAAATCATGCTTTTGATAATGAAATGAGATAAAATTAACTATAATGATAAACTTAACCTATTCTAATCTATATTATTAATTATTTAATTGAATTATAACCTAAAACTAGCCTAAAACTAAGATGTGTTAGCAACACATCAAATAATTCCCAGATTTAAAAGTTGTTGTCCTCAGCAACAGACAGAACTTCAAGATAAAAACAAGGATCAATGATCAAACTTTAACCACAATTCACAATCCTAGAATCATCATGCTGAGTATGATCAATTTCCACATCAAAGCTTTCCATGACACTTTCAATTTTGTCCATTGTGAGAGTTAACTTAAGTGTTCCTCACAGATGTGTTTGCTCTGCTCATCACTCAAGTGTATCAGGTTATGATATTCTCTCACTCAGCATAGTCATGGCACTACCATAGGCTTGAGTATATTCTCAATAGATGCAAGCACAACTGATCAAAAGGTCTTTTCCGGCTTATAACTTGGTTGGGCTAAGGGTAGGAAAATTTTTGGGATAGTAGCTAAATGAGGCTAGATCCAGATCAAATTCCTAAGTCCCAATCTTGTGGTAACCCATATTCCTCATCCATCTCTTTCAAACCTGGCAATTTTTTAATTCAAAATTTATTCTTATGTTAACTCAAAGCAAATAAAACTTTTTTTTTTTACTAAAATCAAAGCACTTAAAGCAAAACAACGTAAGCTTTTCAGATTTCCAGTTGATAATCTCAGACTTATTGTTTCTCAACTGGACTTATTTGTTTATTTTCTTGGCTTTCCATACCAATTGGAATCAAATCGTGTTCCTCTATGCCTTGATGGACAATTCCTAGTTTTTCACTGTCAATGGACTTTTATCCTTCTTTCTCTAGCCTCAGGGAGGTTGGTCACTGTGTAAGGCTCTGATTTTGGGCATCTGAAATGAAAGGCTCAGGCTCAAAGAGGTAGCAAATGAAAAAGAATTGAAGGTGAGTCCATTTGGCCCTGGTTTTCAGAAGAAGAAATTGCCTTAATCATGTCAATTCACGCCTGCATCCAGAGAAACAATTCAAGTTCTAGAGTACTATGAAAATGGAGTCTCTCAGAAAAAATTTATCATTGTTTGGCTCAAAACCTCACAGGTGTTAGACTCAAGTCAAGCTCAGCTGACTTCATATCAAGCATCATTTCAACTTCAACATGTATATCACACACCAACAATCACAACTCCATTCATGTGTTATGCAGTTCATGCTATGTTTCATTTCACACAAGCTTTCATCAGAGATATTCTATCCATTACTGTGTCCATCATCTTTTATTCTGAAAAATTTGATATGCTTCTAACCTTTATTTATTTTTTTTGAAATTTTCTGTTAGTCGTCATTTGTTTCTTGACTGTGATTTACTAATTCCCAGATTTAGAAAATTGCTGTCCCTAGCAATAACTAACAAGGTCACAGCGCTTATGGAAATATTTCATCACTGCAGCATTATTTGTGAAATCGCAACCAAAGCAAAACATTAATCTAAACAAATCATTATGCCCAAAATGGAATCAGAAAACAGTACTATATATGCAGAAAGATGAAAAATGTGCAGAATGTTAAAGTGCAGAATTCAAAACAGAGAAAGAAAACAAAGAAAATAAAAGTAGTCCTGTCACTCCTCTCCCTCTCTCGTCTCATCTACAGCCTCAGCCTTAGCCTCAGCAGCTTGAGGAGGCTCAAGAATGGCTGTATCAGGCTCTGCAGCAGCTGAGGGTATGATAAACATAGTTTGAATAAAACATATAAATACAGATGGGTAAAACCCTAATTATAAAAAGACCATATAACTTATACAGTATACAAAACAACATACGCATACCCATCATGTGATGCATGAAATACATGCTCATCTTTTTATATGATGCATGACTGAGATCTCAGGTTATCATTAAATCATCATCAGTGACCACAGTCAGATAGCCCCAATCACTGGTCCAGAACTTGCATGATCAGTCAGGGTGTCACAGTGGTGCACAGGAAAGTCACTCACACTCATGTGATCATCATGGGTGGCATGAGTTCCCCACTGCTGAAGCACCCCCCAGCTCAGACTCCTCATTGTCTGAACGCTCATACTCAGTTCCTCTAACTATCTAACAAACAACTCCATGGTTTAACCCCCGCAAGGCATCAACTCCACGGTTTAACCCCAGCCAGGTATATGCGTATGAAAATGTATGAAGGTTTCATTTTATCAAGTCTTTAAACATCTTTACAACTTATGGCATATGCTTTTTAATTAACACATAAAGCTTATTTTCACCATCTAAGCTTATAGCCATCGTTCAACACAATTCTTGGAATCCATAAATAATCACAAAACCTTTAACAACGCAAGGATTCCAATACTTCTCCATCAACGTACTACACCTCTTAATCCATTTCTCAACATCAAAATCATAAAATCACCAAGCAATATATTGATTTTATCAACTTATATAAAATCAGTTATCATCACATAAGCTTCATGTATTTCAACTTCACAACCCATTGAATAATACACAACCTCTGCTTAAATCATTTAACCATGCAAATATAATTCAATCTAACAACAAAAATTCAAACCAACAATTCTCAAACATATTTCATTCATTGAAACCAATTGTCAAACACATAGAGTGCAAGTTTGAATTTATAGAATACTTTTAAAGAAAACTACTTAAGCATTAATCTTCATAAAGTTCAACATTATTCTAAGAATAAATAGACATATTCAAGAGTTTGGAACACACTTTTATCAAAACTTATAACCTATAGTAAAACATAAAACACTTTAACTTTAATAACATATTTCATTATATAACTTCAATTCTAATCAACCTTTTTCTTCAGAAATAATCATAATACATATAGAGTTAAATTACTTAACATTTACTTATTAAATTAAATTCAAGTGATTCACTCAAATATTTATTCATTAAACCAAATCAAATCACTCATCCAAATACTCATTTCCTTTAGCCATATTTACTTCTTTGAGACATTTCAACAAACACCTAGCATGCAAGGCTTGGTTACTTATGAAAACAACTAAGAATCTTTACAAAATGAATATCCAAACTTGATTATCATAAACTTCCCCATACCTTATTCTTCTCCTTAAAATTGAATAGCCTTGCTCCTAAGATTCCTTGATTTTCATGTGAAACTTGCAAGATGGGTAGTCTTGTTTTGGCTTTTTGGATGAAAAAGTATTTTAGGAAGTGATGGAATATGGATGATAGAATTATGTTGCACGGTTCCTTCCCTTCTTAGGCTGCCAAATTTCTGGTCCTAAGGCCTTTTTATATGAGGGTGAGTCTAGATTTTTACTACTAATTATTCATAAGTCATCATTGCTTCCTTTCCTTGTGGTTTCTTCTCATTGGTTGGTTATTCTACACCTTCCAAGTGGCCAAATTCTTGATTTTTCCACACCATTCTCCCTTGGTCTCTTAATTGCACGTAGCCTTCCCTTGTCCAAGCTTCAATTCCGGTCCTTGCTTGGTTTAGTATTAATGAAGTGCAAAATATCTTCCTAAATCATCAGAACTTACTTTCCACTAGATTTCTCCTCATTGGCTAGGCATTTTGCACCCTCCAAGTGTCCTAGTTCTTGAGTTTTCTATATTCTTCTCCATTCATCTCCATTTGCACGTGGATGCTAGGCTTAGAGGGCAAGTCTTCAATTGCTTTTCTTACGTGGAGTGTTAGCTTAGTCATAAAATCTCTCCTCAAAACCCGTGTTATAAAAATACTCATTCTGAACTCGTTAACCATTGGATCTTCTTAAATTTTAAATGTATACTCCTATCTCATATATCTAACCTTTGACCGTTGGGATTTTTGAAATAATTCCTAGAACTGTCTACGGGTCCAAGGGAGTCAAGAGGAAGTTTATTTTAAAAAAATATTCTTCCTTCATTATTATCTTTATTTTACAAATGGATCAATAGAAAATTTTCAAGCTTCTTGACCCTCCAAGTGGCTAATCTTGAAGCTTCTTAAAGCTTTATCCTTTGATCCTAAATCATACGACCAAAGCTTGTATTAGAAATTCAATCAACCAATTTTTCCTTCAATTACATATAATAGTTTTTCTTGAATTCTTATTGGTCCGTTTTGCTTTGAATTATTAAAATTACTAATCTAAATTATTTAAAACACTTATCCCTTTCATAATTAATGGAAAATTCTATAGATCATATCCATACTGGTCTTATAATTTTCTGATGTCTAAGGTAATCTAAATTAAGATCTTTTCAGAATATCTTTCAAAATTCCTAGAAATCATAATTTAGGGTTTTCTGCCACCAATCATGTTGATAATTTGTTGTCTAAAGGCATTTTATCCAATACTCAGGTTCCCATAATTTTCTAAAGTCATCTTGGTCAGTTTTGACCTAGGGGCATTTTGGTAATTTTACCCTTCACCCTAGGGTCGTTTCTAAAAATGTTCAAGACATCTCTGTAATTGTTACCCTGGAGGTATTCTTGGTCTTTTCTAAAGCATCTAAGAGTCTTTATAGGATTTCTTTCCTCAAGATGTCTTGCTAAACTTCCTAGGGCAATTTGGTCATTTTTTGAAATGCCTAAGGGTATTTTCGTCATTTTTTCCAAATCCTTCCGCACTGCCTCTACTTATCATTTTACCCCAGTAATTGACTGTGGTTTCAAAATTTGGGGTGTTACAATTCTCCCCTCCTTCAAAAAATTTCGTCCTCGAAATTTGTCTAAGATCGGATACCCACTTTCCTCTTTATTTCCTTCAATAATCTATTAAAAATCCAGAGAATTTCTAATTTTATTTTCACACCTAACCTAAGATCCTCAAATTGTTTTTAGCACTTCCATTCCCTAAGTATCATTGTAGACCTCATTCGAGTTTTTCTACTTAACTCCATAGTTTCCCTTCATTTTTATTACCTTAAAACAAATTCCTCGACTAAAATCCTCAAAATAAGAATCACACTGATAATGTCAATGAGGTTCTCAGGGTTTCTAATTTTTAAGATACTTTTTTCTCATGGCTTTCCATTACTTGGCTACCGTCTTTTCATTTAAATCTATTTTAGGTTTATCACGATATACTTCTGTAAGGGTTGTAATTAAAACCTATGTTTATACTGAATACTCATAAACTTCTTTCTCCACATCTCGACTTGATCCATGACAGAGCTAGCTTAAATCTTCTTTTTGATGATTTCATAATATTTTATTAAATCCCATAAACTTCTAAAACAATCTTTTTACTTTTAGAAAAGGTCTATAATTATAAATATCATATGTCCTAAGAATCTCAGTCCAAAACTCAGACTTAAATAATCAGGTATAGAGTGATCTATTCTTGAAAATTTGTAACAAAATTCTCATGTATTTCTTATTCTCTTCTCCAATCTTGGATATCATCTATAAATATTTTCACAACTACCTAGATAGGGGTGAGAGATCTTATTCTTATATTCTAGCAACATACCAGAGCATAAAAGTTTAACTGGGTTTTCGTGATGATTCTAATTGATTCTAAAAGCAACCTTTAAAACATTTTCAATTCTTCAGGGTTCTTAAGGGTAAATTTATTTTGCTAGGCTTCCCTGTTCTTTTCCACTAATTCATAGAATCATCTTTCTTTATGGGTAAGAAACTTATTCTTAATTGTTATTTACCCAGCTAATGATATTCTATATTCTTTTTCTGACTCCGATATTTCTCATGGAAACCTATTAGGTCTCACAATTTTAGAGGGATACAGGAAGTTTTAAATTTTGAGCACATGTGCATGAGATAAAAGAATGAGTAACTCTTGATTCAAATAATATGTCTAAAGGAATTTTTCTTATAAAATACTTACCTTAGATTAAATTCTCAGATTGAGAAATCTCAGTTCCACTAAGAGCAAATACTCTTCCTATGGCTTTTGGCTTCTCTAGGGGATGGCTTTGTCTCCCTTCTTCTTTCTTTTTACTATTCAGAGGACAATTTATAGAAATATGCCCTCTTTGTTTGCATATACGGAACCTTGGACTCGAATCTGAACACGCATAAGCAAAATGCCCAGGTTTCCCACACTTAAAACAATTAATAGGAAATGATGAAGGTTTATCGACTGGATATCGACGATTGGAAACATATGGACGTTTCCTGTTATAAAGTGGTTTTTCTTGGTTTGAACGATTTTTCATTTTATTTCTAATGGGTCCTACATTCTTATAATGGAATGCCCTAGCCCGGGAGTCTTCATCATAAATTCTACACATATTAGCTAACTGAGGAAACTGACGCACTCCTTGGTAATTTATAGCTTGCTTTATTTCAGGTCTTAATCCATTTAGAAACTTGACACATTTCGAATTTTCCCCTTCTACACCTTGATAGTAAGGGAAATATCTTACTAATTCTTCAAATTTGACTGCATAATCTGCTACAGTCATATTTTCTTGTTTTAATTCTAGAAATTCCATTTCCTTTTTGTTTCTTATATCTTCAGGAAAATATTTCTCTAGAAAAACTGTTTTAAAGATCTCCCAAGTTATTTCTTGGTTATCAGCTTCTAACCTTAGTTTGGTATTTTCCCACCAAAATTCAGTTTCCTCCGTCAGCATATATGTACCAAAAAGTACCTTTCTATCAGGAGGACAGGCCATTACTCGGAAAATCTTCTCAATTTCCCTAAGCCATGCTTGAGCACCGTCGGTATCATAGCCTCCCTTTAAACTTGGTGGGTGGTTTCTTTGAAAACTTTCTAAGCCATGATATTCATTGTTTCGTTGTTGGTTCCCTATAGCTTGAGCCAAAGCTTGGAGTGCATCGGCTATAGCTCGGTCGTTTCTACCGGCCATTTTCTTTTTTTCTTTGAAACAACAAAATTTTTAAGTTAATAAATTAGAATGTAAAAGAAAGATAGCCACATCATTTATACATCAATTTATTTTTTATAATAGTGTTAGTACAACATATCCTTACGTACACCAACTAAGAAACACATACTTTTCTTATAATCCAATTCTTCACTTAATTATTATAGAGATCGATACCTAGAATCACTTATCGGTCACTTATTTGTTTTTCTGACTGCTTGTCATAATGTTCCTTTGCAATTCACAAGTTATCCAGGTGGCCAGTCTGCTAACTTATGAATATGCATTGAAACTTAAGGTATAAGAGTCATTAAGACTATAAACTTATTCTAACATATCATCCAATCTTCAAAATCCATAATCCATAAGTAAAATACTAATCCTTTTAAGAAAAATATTTTTTCCATACCACCTACATACTACAAATAAAATTAAATTACCATACCTTATCCAAATATATTTATGTCCAACTTGTAAATATCCTTAACCTAGAAAATCATGTTAATAGCACAACTAATAATCCACAATTTATTTTAATTCCTTTGATCCCTCTCAAGAAAAATTCAATCCTAGTATTCATCTTAATTTTCTTTTCTCCTACTACTTGACTTCTTAATCTTTAAAATTGAATTATTCTAATACTTAAACCATTATCCCAAAAACTACTTAAACTTCTTTTCTAAAATCATTTAATTTAATTCTAACATCATTAATTTTTAAGCTCATAGATCATTACCTATCTTATGATCAACATATCCTCAACATAAAATAACCATCCCATAACATTAATTTTAAGCCTAAATTATAACCATGAATTTTTCCAACAATTTAATCCAAGAGGCTTCTCAATTGTAGATTGAAACCTACAGCCTAATCTTCTTTTTCTAAAACATTTCACAGAAACTCAATCCATGGTTCTTAGAAACATACAGACCATATCATACGCTGAACATTTGGTAAAGAAATACAACAATTCTGCAACACACAAAACATAGCAACCACACAGAAACACAAAGTCATGGTAAACACATAGTCCTAGAAAATAGACCATGCTTAAAGATTATAGAACATCAAAATATGTTCTTCTGGACAGAGCTTTGAAGCTCGAATGACCTGTTCTTCAGCAGCGTTCTTCACAGCATCTAAATATGTCTTGTGGCCCATTAATGATGCGATCTGCACGTCCATAGGCTCATCATCTAAGATTTCAACACCCACGTGGCGACACAAGTGAGAAATCAAAGACGAATGGGCCAGCCAAGACTTGTTGCTGGCATCCTGGATCATATGGAGTATGCGGTTAGAAAGGATGTTAGAAATGTACAAGTTACCTTCACCCCTGAGTATATAGAGTAGGACGACCCTCTCTACATTCACATCAGTTATGTTGGTTGATGGAATGACTGTGTGGTTCACAAACTGGTGCCAAAATGCAGCATCTCCTACCAAATCATGCTTCCTCAGCTTCTCTGGAATGTAATCAAGGCCTGGTTTGGGTTTCCATGCAATGTACAGGCCTGTGATAGCTTGTCTGATGGTGGTGGCAAGCTGTGGTACCTCGTCGCGGTACATCTTAGTCAGGACGTCTGGTTGCATCCTCAGGAACAGATGGCTGAACTCGCACTCGTCAAATGGATCATATCAGGTTTCAAGAATTTGCTCTATTGTATTCTCATCAAAGTGGACTTGGACACCCCTGACCCAGCTAATCCTGCTCCTTGCCACTGTGGATGGGTCGACGTTGGCTAGGAACTCCTTGAGAATCGCACTGGAGCTGGGCTCGGGGAAGCTTACCAGCCTTTGCCACTGGCGTCTGATGATGACTACCAGCACTGGATTTCCCTCTGGAAGTTCTTCCCATAAAATCTTCTTCTCTGGTATTATCTTCTTGGGTAGGTACCAAGTGTCGAATCTTTCTTGACACTCGGCGGAGCGGAACCGGGCTTCATCATATTCAGAGATTCTGGCCCGTTTACTGCCAGCTGCTGCGGTGCTCTTCTTCTTCCCTTTAGCAACCTGTTTACCCTGAAACTTAGAAAATATTCCATATACATTCATGCTTCCAGATTAAATAATTCCCAGATTTATTCCTTTAAATGTATTGGACCAAACAACAACAGAAATAACTAATTCAATATCACTCTCAAACCACAAACTGTTTGTTGTTCAAGTATTCCAATCTTTGATGCACTTGGGGTCATACAAGTCAGTGTTAGCAATCAATTATATACAAAACCCCAAGACATTCTCAAATACCTGTAATTTCAGATTATATACACAAGTCACGCCACAGGTATTAGAGAACATTTAGTGTTTCAGCAGGGATTACCGATGTGGATTCCCAGATTTAGAACAAAATCAATCCTCACAGCTTCACACAGAACAAATATCAACAAGCTCAATCATTTTCAGTCAATTCCAGTTTTCATCAGAATCCCTTTTGGGCTATCAGTCATGCCCTTCAAAATATTTACTCAGAACATCATGTATTTCACTCCAGCACCAACAACAATAACCAAACAGCAAGTGGATTATTCATTTTGACAATAACAAGCAGAGTCCAGCTGACCATTTGGTTCATTAAGTTCATTTACAAGCATCACCAATGATTAGTCTCAATCATTCCCAGATTTAGGTTCAGTGTATGTCCCTAAGTCATCTAAATCATTTTGGTCAAAATTCATGGTTCAGGATCCGGATGAAAGATCCTATTCATTGCAATCCCACATCAAATAAATAGTCAAACAACAGATGACTTACTCACATTAACAAATTCCAACACACTTCATCTTACCATTTGATTTTGTTTCAATTGAACCAGTTTGTGGGTAGGCCTTGTCATGCCATTTATGGATTCAGTCAAAATATTCACATGTTATATACAGCTTAGGGTCTGATTCATATTCAAGCAATTAAAGGGACCCTACAGAATGGACATTCCAATTATGCTCTAGATTCCTGGATTTAAACCAATCAATCATGCATATCATGAGCACAGCTTTCAGCAATCATTGCTGAACTTGTTTCACCAAGGATATGATTCAAACATATTTCACAAGTTCGGGCATAAGACAGACATATATATACATTCAGACCATCAAGTAAACATGTCCAATCAACCATAATTACTTTTCAATCAAAATTAGTGTAGCCCAATTCAATTAGAGTTTTGAGTTCAAATTCCTAAGCTAAGTTGATATCTGTGTTCAGCTAAACATGTGTAACAGCAAAGCCTATGCCAAAACAGAAATATTACCTGTTCTTTGACAGCTGTCACATTGCACAACAAAGTCTTTGGCATCTTTGAAAAGTGTTGGCCAATAGTAGCCACATTGCAGAACCTTTTGTGCAGTTCTATTTCCACCAAAATGCCCTCCATAATTAGAGGAATGACAATGCCACAGAATATTTGGCACTTCGGTTTCAGCTACACATCTGCAGATAACATTGTCAGTGCATTGAAAATATAAGAAAGGGTTATCCCAGAAATACCTTCTCACATCATGTAGGAACTTCTTTCTCTGTTGCCAATTCAAGTCATCAGGAATGATTCCAACAGCTTTAAAGTTTGCCATGTTTGCAAACCATGGACTGAATTGTACTGCAAGCACTTTCTCATCAGGAAAAGACTCATTGATTTCTATTTCTGGTCCATCTTGCAAATCTTTCTCCTGAATCCTAGACAAGTGGTCAGCCACCTTGTTTTCTACTCCAACCTTGTCTCTGATTTCCATATCAAATTCATGCAACAATAACATCCAACGTAGCAAGCGTGGCTTTGCATCCTGTTTGTTCAGCAAGAATTTAAGAGTTGCATGGTCAGTGTAAACAATAACCTTAGAACCTACTAAATAGGACCTGAATTTGTATAAAGCATACACTACAGCTAGCATTTCTTTTTCTATGGTGGCATAATTAACTTGTTCCTCATTTAAGATTTTGCTAGCATAGTATATATCATGTAAATGTTTTTCCTTCCTTTGTCCTAACAGTGCACCAACCTCATAAGCGATGGCATCACCATGAGTTCAAAAGGCAAACCCCATTCAGGGGCTATCAAAATAGGTGCAGTGGTGAGTTTGTGTTTCAGTGTGTTAAATGCTTCAAGACAAGCTTCATTGAAACAGAATTCAGTTTCTTTCTCTAGCAGTTGGCTGAGGGGCTTTGAGATCTTAGAGAAATCTTTGATAAACCTCCTGTAGAAACCTGCATGTCCTAAAAAGCTGCGCACACCATTCACATTAATAGGAGGGGGTAATTTTTCAATGAGTAACAACTTAGCTCTATCTACCTCTATTCCCATTTCAGAAATTTTGTGGCCTTTAACAATGCCTTCCTGGACCATGAAGTGACATTTTTCCCAGTTCAAGACTAAATTTGTTTCTTGACATCTTTTTAAAACTTTAGCTAAACTAGCTAAACATGAAGTAAAACAAGAGCCAAAAACAGAAAAGTCATCCATAAATATCTCAAGGCCATTCTCTACCATATCAGAGAAAATGGATAGCATGCATCTCTGGAATGTTGCAGGTGCATTACAAAGTCCAAATGGCATCCTGTGGTATGCAAACACCCCAAATGGACATGTAAATGTTGTCTTTTCTTGGTCCTCTGGTGCTACTGGGATTTGATTGTACCCAGAGTATCCATCTAGGAAGCAATAGTAGTCATGATCAGCCAGCCTTTCAAGCATTTGGTCCATGAAAGGGAGTGGAAAATGGTCTTTCCTAGTTGCATCATTAAGCCTCCTGTAGTCTACACACATTCTCCATCCAGTAATGGCTCTTGTGGGGATCAAGTCATTATTGTCATTTTGGATGACTGTCATTCCCCCTTTCTTTGGGACAGTTTGCACTGGACTTACCCAGGCTGTGTCTGAAATAGGATAAATCATACCTGCATCCAACAGCTTGACAACTTCTTTCCTTACCACTTCTTTCATTGTAGGATTAAGTCGCCTTTGTGGTTGTCTTACAGGTTTAACATCACTTTCCATAAGAATTTTATGAGTACAGAAGGAAGGATTTATACCTTTCAGATCAGATATAGACCAGCCAATGGCTGTCTTGTGCTCCTTGAGTACTTTTAGCAGTTTTTCTTCTTCATGCCATTCCAGCCCTCTGTTGATGATGACTGGATATGTTTCATTTTCACCTAGAAACACATACTTCAGATGTTCTGGTAATTCCTTCAGCTCAACCTTTGGTGCTCCAACTGGAATGTCATATTCCTTTTTCTCCAGCACCTCTAGCACAACTTCATTGGTTTCCGGTATTCTTGGTCTGGAACGTTCAGTTCTGCTGTAATTTCTGCTGCACTGTTTTCTGCTTCTGCTGTTATACCTGCACAAATCACATTATCCAACACAGCTAGCCTAAAGCAATCATGT
Organism: Glycine tomentella; assembly: GCA_007407185.1. NCBI lineage: Eukaryota > Viridiplantae > Streptophyta > Magnoliopsida > Fabales > Fabaceae > Glycine > Glycine tomentella. The sequence goes on along the minus strand of PYAF01005115.1, from coordinate 52,889 downwards.
TCATCAGCTGGATGTTTCATAGCCTCAAATACATTAAAGGTTATTGACTCATTATCCATCCTAAGTTCTAACTTTCCCTACTCTACATCAATTAAGGCCCTAGCAGTTGCTAAAAATGATCTACCTAATAGCAAAGGGACTTCACTTTCACCCTCCATGTCCAAGACTATGAAGTCTGCAGGGAAAATAAATTTGTATACTTTGACTAGAACATCTTCAATTACCCCTGATGGTTTTCTCAGCGAACGATCTACAAGTTGTAAGGAATAGATATTCTGAGTTACATTGATCTTGTTTCAAAACCCAAAACTCATGCATCATTGATCATGTTGGTTTGAACAAGATTTGACAAGAATTTTTTCAAAGAGAGCTGATTCCAAGAATTGCATTCATTCAACCTGAGTTTGTTTGGTAAAATTCAATCACTCATATTCTGAGGATCATGAGGTTGTATCTCTCTTAAACTCTTGCTGTGATTTGATTGTTTACTTTTGTTTCTTGTAAGTTCCTAGTTCAAAGAGGTTCTTTAAAACTTCTCTAGAGAAGTGTTCTCTAGGGGGAAGAATAGATCAGGGTTCTCTAGTTTTGATCATTAGAAGTTTGAAAGAGTTTTAGATTTCATTTCTTTATCTAGGGTTGATAAAGGTGATCACTTGTAAGCTTGTAAAGAACAGATTTTGATATAGTGAAACTCTAGCCAAGGTTTGGTTAGAAGAAACTGGATGTAACTTCTCTTTTGAGGAGTGATCCAGTATAGATTTGGTGTTCTCTTAATTCTCATCTTGTTGTCTTAATTTGCTTATCTTGTGGTTAATCTTTTTCAATATCAATTGATAGATTTTCTGCTATTGCTTGAAGTGAAGGGTGAATCTTAATTGATTGAAAGTTTCATTTTTAATAAGAGTTATGATACGATCTTTAATTCCACTACTAGTTTTCAAAGAAATTTTAACCAATTCACCTCCCTCTTGGTTAATTGTGAGTGTTCATATTGTTTTCAGATAAGGCTCGGGAAAGTCGGGATACTGTGAGTTATTTGGGTGGCAATGTGTTTGGATATAGGGGGAGCATTATGAAGAATGGAAGAATTTGATTCAAGCTTTGGTTTTGAGCTTTCAACATGCTTGGATGCTTTGAAGATTAAAATTGATTGAAGTGTAAGAGAAAGTTTAATCTGGTGGTCCATATTATGCACTCATTGATTCATTCGGTTACTTAAATGTTGTTGAAAGAAAATAACAAAGATTTTCTAATTTGGTTAAATTTTCAATTCAAGTGAAAGGTTTTTCGAAAATGTTTAGTTTCACTGGATTAATGGATTACGTAAGGTAATAATCAATTAATATGTTCTTTATTAAATTTGGAAAATATTTTATGAACGTTATAATCAATTACCTATCGGGATAATCGATTATTTGATATTTGTTTGAAATAAAACTACTTTGTTAATGAACTTAATTGATTACTTAAGGATCGTAATTGATTACATAGTATGTCATGTTTTTTAAGTCTTGCTGTGATAGTCGATTACCACAGATTGTAATCGATTACTTAGGCTTTATATGGAAAATCAATTTGCTGTTTTAATCGATTACCAAAGATTGTAATCGATTACACGCTCAATTTGGAAATATATGTTTTCTGCTTTAATCGATTACAAAGTAGTTTAATCGATTACATAGTGTAATTTGTAACTTTTAGAACTTCTGTTTTAATCGATTATAGCTCGGAATAATCGATTATTTTGCTCGTTGCAAATCCCAGAATTATTTTTTGAATGGATTAATCGATTACAAAGTTATTATAATTGATTACATAAGATAAATAATCGATTATTAGGCGCATTTAATCGATTACAGTTAGTTACAAATTCTACTATAAATAGGAATGGAGGTTGAGCTTATTTTACAACTTGTTAATTCGTATTTTTGAATATACACAAGCCTCTCAAGCTATTCCTAAGTGATTTTCTAAGTGTTTTTACTTCTTGCTTCATTCAAAACATCAATGGGTCTTTGAATGATTCTTGAGCAAGATTGTTTTCAAGATTAAGGAGAAGTATGTTCTGAGTTTGATTTCTTCTCAACCTGATTAGGTAATTCATATGCATTCATTCATTGGATCATCAAGTTATCTCTCTCCTTAATTGTTGTGTGTAAATTTCATTTTGAATTTCTGTGTAAGATTACTATTGTAAAGTGGGTTCTAGTTTGTATCTATAGAAGGGTTCTCTAGTGTAAAGAACAAAGTAGTGTTCTCTAGTTCTTTGTCTCTTAGAATCTAATAGGGTTTTAGATTTCTGATCTTTATCTAGGGTTGATAAAGGGGAGATGTTGTAACTGCATGTAAGAACTGGAAATTTTATAATAGTGGAACTCTAACCTAGTGTTGGTTGGAAGAAACTAGATGTAGCTTCATGTTTTGAAGTGAACCAATATAAATTGCTTGTGTCTTTGTTTCTATATCTCAATTCTCATTTTATTCATTGATCTTTTATTCTTTGATTCATATTCATTGTTCAACAAGTTCAGTTTTTGATCTATTGAATACTTGGGCTGAGACATTTGATTGAGTAAATTGATTTCTTGGTTTTGAAAGTGATAAAGATCCTGAAACTCTGATTTTAATTTGATTTTAAAATACCAAGGTTAAACCAATTCACCCCTCGTCTTGGTTTTTTTAAAGTATTCCTATTATTTTCAATGTGAGGCACCCGATTCATCTTCTTGTGCCTTTTGTGGCTAGGGTTAGTAGCCCTGGTTGTGGTGGTAGAGTTTAGAAGAGGAATAAAAATGATCTTCTCAATGTTTGATTTATTTATTTTTCACTTTAATTGATTATGGCGATTTTTAACGCCAGGAAATTTAAATTTGAAACAAATACTAACGAATTTTAAGTCACTACAAATCGCGTTATCAAATATTTAGCGAACACGTCATCACTTAATTGACAGTAGGGATTTAAAACAAAACTTTTCAAATATCAAGGAGTAGATGCAAAGGAAAAAATGATGAGAAATCAAACACAAAATTTAGATATGTATGAAGGATAAAAAATATATTTGTCTATTTTAAAAACAAATTTCAATCTTTATTTTATATTAAAAACCATAAATAACCTTCATTTTCACAATCCTCCAACTCGAATCCCAATCTTAAAAATCCCAAAATCACCATCAAAGAACAAGCAAGACATTGTTCACAAATTGGAAAGAAGGTGTTTCAAGAATTCGGAGTAGGAAGCACACAAAATGAATCTTCAATCAAAAAGGTGTCAAGCTCACCAACGTTTTCATTAATTAAGAGCTCTTTGGGTGGAAGGCCTAAAACCCCACAAAGCAAGGCCATTATTCATGTGATAATTTTGCTAGGCAGAGCACTTGAGTTTGAAATGGTATGATTTCAATAGAGACCAAAACTACACAAATAAAATACTTTAAAATATATCTAAGCCTTAATCTGTTACATATAATTAATTAAAACACAAAAATAGAATCAAACATGTGATTTAATTCATGTGAGTTTGTTTAAGTTTAATTACTAATTTCAAGATTATATTTTCAATAAGTAGTGGTATTGAACTCGATTTCTTTAAACAAGATATCGGTTTTGAATTATGTGGATACAAAAAACATGATTGGAGGGAAAAAATTTCACTAAAAATGACCAGTTATATTTTTTAACGAAAATTTATAATCAACAAAATCAGTTAATATTTAGTATGAATAACATGATAAAAAATACGTCTTCATATACAAATACAACAAATATTACTTGGTCATCTGATTAGGCGTTTTTAGTTAGATATTTTTATATTCTTCTTAGTTTATTTAACTTCTTTTAGACTTTTATTTTCTCATTCTAATTCATTTTTTGTATTAGGCAAGCAAGTCGGCTTAATTGCTAACTGTTGCTTATTTTCGGATTTTTTTCTCACTTGACCTATCTTTCTTGTACAGGACCTACAGAGCTCTACAGAACTCCGAATGGAGCATATGAGTAGTCCTTGAAAAGATAACAAAAAGATCTAAAAGTTTGTTAGAGATAAGTCAAGGTCAATTCTGTCATTTGGAGGGTCATTTTAGGCTTTGAAGTCAGAATCACTGCACTTGAATTTTGGGCTGCGAGTTGGATTTTTATTGGTGTAAATAGCATAATTAATTAGAATAGATGAGCCTATTGATGATCCATTCTTTCCTTCTGACTTAGTCACTATATGCTAGTGAAATTAGTGAGTGAATATTACACTACATTTTGAGCAAAAACAGAATTTACATTTTCCTTTTTAAGTTTTCAAAATCAAAACTCTTTCTCTTAGTTTCTCTCAACTGTTCTTCATTGTTCTTCATTTTCGTTTTCTGTTCTTCCATTTTTGTACACCAATTTCACGGGGCTTTCATTGATGTTGATCATAGGAGTCTAAACAATCAATCAATCCAAGGATCCAGTCCAAGCAAAGGGGAATTTGAGTTCTGGTTTGGTATTTCAAATTCTGTGCAAATGTTCACTTTCTTCTTCAATCCTCTACTCCATTTTCATGATTATGAATGTGTTTAGGATTGAAAGAAGATTAGGTTATGGATTCATTTCCTAGTTTCAAATTTTAATCACAGATTAGTTGGATGATATTTCAATTAGGTTTGTGATTTCAATTAATTTCATTGAACTACTTCTAATGAAATTGAATGAACTTTCATAACAGAATCATTATCTGAGAACTACAATAATTACCATTGCTTGGTTTGGTGAATTGCATTGATGCTCTTTAATCTGTTTTACATTACCTCTTTTCAATTCACATTAGTTTATACGTTTTCTGCAATTTTTACTTATCGCATGCAAACTATTTGACAAAAATCCCCTATTGTTTATTAGTGAATTGAAGTTGGAACTACATTGATAGTGTCTCTGAGTCGACCTAGGTTAATCATGTGCTACAGAATTAGCATAGTTTAATTGTTTTGAAGCGATATGACATCGCTAATCATCATCCATAATTATATATTATTCCATTCAAAAAGATTGTTTCTAATATATGTAAACTATAAATTAAAAAAAAAAACCAAATTATTGCTATGAATGTAATTCAGGAACGTGGGAAATGTAAAATTTAGGGACACTTCACACTTAACCAAGAGGGGGGGTGAATTGGTTAGCCTTGGTAATTTAAAAATTTATTAATCAAAATCAGAGTTTTTGCCCTTTTGGATCTTTATCACAACACTACTAGAAAAGCAGCTTTCAACATCGGTTATCTGAGACATTTAACATCGGTTCTGGACCGATGTTGAATCAGGCGACGTTGAAAATGGAGAATTTAACATCGATTCTGAAAACCGATGTTAACAAGCGTAAAGCACATCGGTTTGCCATCAATAACTGATGTGGACATGTCATACATGAAAACACTCAAAAGAGTAAACGATGGTTTGACAACATCAATTTCATTGTAGAACCGATGTTAAGGAATACAACAACATCGGTTTTGAATGAAAAACGATGTTGTTATGAATAAACAAGATCGGTTTTGTAAAGTAAACCGATGTTGTTTGTTGATAACAACATCAGTTTTTCAGAGAAAACAGATGTTGTTTTAATGTAGGAACATCGGTTTTCTCTCGAAAACCGATGTTGTTATCAAGAAACAACATCGGTTTGCTTTTAAAAACCGATGTTGTTTCTTCATAACAACATCGGTTTTCATTCAAAACCGATGTTGATATATATGTTAACATCGGTTTTATTTGCAACCGATGTTGTTTATTTTATTTTTTTTAAATATTTTATCTGTTTTTTTAATTTTAGCAGTTCTTCAACCTGCAAATTTAAATATCCAGAACCAACAATGCACAATTTAAATATCCAGAACCAGCAATGCACAATTTAATAATATTCCAATAACAAATCCAATGTAAAGTGTCAATGTACATAAAGAATATGCTAAACTTTAATATATATACAATTGCTTTTTAAAATAGAAATGAACCCCCTAATCTACTAATACATCTTGTCTAATTTTAAGAAAAAATGTCGCCCATTAGAGTCTGATTGCCTTCATGGTGTCTGCTTCCAATGGTCTTTGATCATTGAAAAACTGCATGACATAACAAAACATGTAATAAGTACAAAACAAAAACAAGTAAACCAAAACAATTTGTTTTGAATTAGACAAGTAATTACCATGTCCCAGCTATCTGTGAAGGCTCCCTGGACTATTGTCTGCATCCAATGCATGACATAATAGCCACACTCAGTGCTTCTTATTTGCTTATTACACGAAATTGAAAAACAAAGTCAAAGTTAAATGGCAAATACCGTGAACATTAATAAAAATTAATTGAATACTTAAATCATGATTTATGACAAGACTTACTTTAAGCGCAATCCATTTAGTTGTAGCCTTTGATTTACTTGCTAGAGAGTCATCCAGACCCTTCAAAGCACTGTTTAAGACAAACAAGAATGCATATTGTTCAAGTTAGATTTCAAGTATAGAAATAACGTAAATCTGTTAGAAATTAGAACCTACCTGTTAACAATTCCTTTAAGGTAGTTGTCAGGCCTGTTATGCAACGAACAGAACCAGGCGACTACATTGGCCTTCGGACATATAACAACGAGTTGCCAATGTGAACTACATTGTAAAAAACAAGGTCATTATACTGCATACATTAATAAATTGTGATTCTCATTTATGCTTACCCATTCAAATACGGTGCAAGGTAGACTTTTTTCTGTGAAGTCTGCATCCATTTCTTCATATAGTCCTCGATCAGAAATTGAGATTGGCTAGATCTCTGTATCGACTGTGGCTCGAGGAATCCATAGACATCAGGGTGATCGGATTGCAGACATAAATGATTCATGTGCCTATTATGCAGTGAAAATAAAGTAAGTTACGGTAGAATATAAAACAATTCACCAAATAATGCTAGTCAATTGCAAGAAACTTACAACATCCACAACTGTAAAACGGAGATGTTGAGACACTGACCACCATGGATGATCTCGGAAATATCCTCATGCTTGATGTACAAGAGGAAGTTTTCATTAACTACCCCGAACATCTGCGGGTCCCATGGCACCTGGAAGGGTCTGAGGAAAAGATCAAGGATGGTCAGGGCTAGAAGGTACAAGGGATTAGAAGCACGTTCCGCCTTATCTACAAGTTTCGCCGGTCCCTTGGCTTCTTGTTTATCCTACACAGTTAACAACCAATGGTGAGCGATCATGTTAAGTTCATATGTGACAAATCATTCGTAAAGTAGAAGACATAAGGGAAAAATAACAAAACCTGGGTCAAAATTGTCTGTACAAGATGTGCCAGCCAGGCAAGGAAAGTGTTGAGTGCCTGCCCCACTAACACAACCTCGTCAGTGGGAACAGGGACGGGAGCGTCTGCATCGTGAACCTCCTCAACACTCACCTTTACCTGACCAGCGACAAGAGGGACGCTGTGCACAGTCGTCGATCCCTCATGAACTCTGCCAAGGGCAACAAGGCGGGGAGGATTGCCATCCACATACAACCCACGCCTGTCAGATGCACCCGTGTCAGGGTCATTGCCCGAGGGATCGACACAGCTTCCCTTGGTGCTGACACGAGCACCAAGGGGACATAATTGTACCTCCGGAGGCTGAATGGCTGCCTGAGATTGGATGTGGGACTGCAGCTGGCTGAAGCTCATCATCACCTGCTGGGTGACTCTCTCTGTGATTGACTGTGTAAGTCGATCAATGATAGACTACTCCAGCTCGACCCTGATGTTGTCTTTCAGGCGATCCAAGTCCACAGGCGCCATGGATGAAGACCTCGACTTCCGAGAGGATGATGGAGCTGGTCCGAAGTACTGGGTGATGGTCACACCAACTCCAGCACCACAGGCACATCCAAGGTGCTCCGGTCGTCCAATGGCAGCAGCCAGGACATCCTGACGACCACTGGCGACAAAAGAACCCTGGGTGGATTGCTCTTCCAGGGAATCCTGCAATTCGTAAAGTAGATCATTTGTTTTGTTAGTTGTGATACCAAAAAATAACTAAATGTCTATGCTATTGGTATTGTTTTACTTACAATCCTCTCAGCAATCTGGCGTGCCGCCTCCGAAGTCATGTCGCCGCTTTTCTTCGTGCGAGCCAGCTTCCACTTCACGTGTCGTCGCACGGGGGACGGAGGATGAATGATCGTCTCCGTGTTGTCATCACGAGTGCTCCCTCTAGTTGCTTCTTTTGTTTTTCCTCGATCAATCTCCTCTCGAGCAAGTCGTAACCCCCGCGTGACAATACGTGAGGGGCGGTGTTTTGCTTCTGGATTACCTGGGCCTTCTTTCTCACATCCTGTAACAGGTTGACAAATAGAGTTAGCAAATAAAAGACTGTATGACTACATAATTGAAAAAAGACAGGGTTATGTAACACCACTAACCATCTTTTCACACAATGTTTCACAAAGGTGAAAATTTAATCCTATCCATTAGACGAAGCCAACAATAACTCAAGTATTCACATTGTAAGATGTCCACTTAAAATGTTACAACTTAGTTTATATAGAGATAGTTATGGATCAATACTATCATGCTTTCATCTAGCTTCTACTCTTACGTTACATATATACAAAGAACTAAAGGGCATCAGAAGAAAAGGCCGTCTAAAGTCTCCTACCTGAATCAACAAGGCTGGATTGGGGATATGCCATACACATCAGAAGGCTAGTTCAAGCTTCCTTAGTTCTGTTGTGTTATTCTAGCGTATTGGTATGCAGTACTTCTTGTAATGCAGACAATTCTTTTCATATATATAAATATATATATACACTTTATTTTTGCTGGCAAAAAAAAAAAGGTAAAATCGCTAACCTCCCAGGAAGCTGCTTGCCTACTTTGACTGAATTGGGTCCACTGTTTATGACTGATGCCGTATTTTTCGCATACAGCGTCGGCAATGTCCGCGTTCCCTTCTGCGAGGACCCATTTCCTTGTCAAGTCGGATTTGAACTGCCTCTAGCGCTCGCCCACTTTCTGCAGTATCTTCTTCTTTGTCCTTTCGTCTGAGGCTTCAGGTATATCAAATTTAGCCTGCATTAGAACGAAGTTAGTTTTCAAATTACATGAATAACAATTTATTTGTGTAATGCTTTAAATTGTCATACCTGAATGTCCTTCCAAATCAAGTCCTTCTGCACTGAAGGCACTTCATTCCAATTAGGAAGGGTGCTATCTACCTTGTCTTTGGCCACGACCCCAAGATATGTCCTCAATCTCTTAGCCTGAGGCCCATCAGCCTTCCCTGTGCTAGGATCAACATGGACAACAGGCCTCTCCACACCAGGAGCTCTAGTGGCCAGTGACCTCAGCCGTGTTGCTTTCCTTGTCTTCTTTGGTGTAGGAGGTGGAGGTGCTGAGTGAACTGGAGGTGCTGTCTCAGCTTGAGCTGCTGGTGCCTCAAGAGGACGATGAGGTGTCTCAGCACGAGGAGGGGAGCTGAGTGGTGTGGTCATGATCCTGAAAAAAACAAGAATACAGATAAGTAAAGTTAAATGACAAGTTATGTTAAATAACAAATAGTATGTTTAGGTCCAAAATACTTAAGCAAAACAAATTACATTAGTTGATGTTAATTAATTCTCCTTCATCATGATCATAACGATTTGTATGCACATCGTCAACCTCGTCTTCTCTGTTGACGTCAGGTGTTTGTGTGGCGAAATGTGTGACACTTGTATCGGGGGTTGACTCATCGTCGTCAACATTAATGCCAATGGTTTTTCCATTCAGGACCACTGACCACCTTTCGTCACACGGATCTTGTACATAAAAGACTTGTTTAGCTTGTTTTGCCATGATGAAAGGTTCATCTTGATAAGCTAGCTTGTTAAGATCTACCAATGTAAATCCTAAATCCTCGGTTCGCACACCACTGTTGACATCAACCCACATGCATTTGAAAACACAGACAGAGAAACTAACATAATTAAGCTCCCATATGTCATTAATGACTCCAAAGTAAGGCAAGCACGCCAAACGTGGATTGTTGTCATGGACAGTAGCAAAGTGTTGTGACTCAGCTCTTAGGCTAACCCCACTGT
>PYAF01005115.1:26401-36964 GCA_007407185.1 Glycine tomentella | reverse complement strand
CGGATTTAAGTTCGTGATACTAGTGATCAAGTAGAATCAAGCATTAAGCGTAGAATGAAATTACCAACAAGAAATAGAATGATGCATAAATAATTAAAAGAGCACAGGGATAAGAAGAGTACACCCAATCCTTAGAGAAGGTTAAGTGAACATGGGCAGAACCTCCTCGAGAGACTGACCGACTAAGCTCTTCATCGACCTTTGCTTCGGCAGAATCTACTTACAAAAGTCACTCACCTCACTTCCCTAAGTTCTACACTCACTTAAACTAAGAAAACAAGAAAACAAGAGCAGCTGGTGCCCTTGGAAGAGAAAGGAGTGAAGAAAATGATGCCTTCCTTCAAGAATCCGTCCACTATTTATAGGAGATGCTCTCCTGCTAGCTTGGGGCGCCCAAGCGCCCCAATTACCCTATTTTCAGTGGTCTGGGCGAGCTTAGGCGGTTCCTGGGGAAGTGTGGTCGCCCAGGCGACCAAAATACACATGAAATGGTGGCCTGGGCGAGCTTAACCTTAGCTTTGAAGATTTCTTTGGGCCTTGGTGTCTGATGGGCCTGGTTTGCTGTTGATACTTCCCATGCTTGTTGTATGCACCTTCCTTGCTTTCTTTTTTTCCTCCGGAAGCCTTAGAATTCCACGGAACCTATTCAAATATAAAGCATGATTGAATCAATCTTCCGAAACACTTTAAATACAAATATAAGGTGCTTCTTAACTAGGTTTAGGGAAATTTCTAAGATAAATGAAATAAATCAAAAGATTAGTGCCACTATTTTAAACATGAAATCGACTGAAATGTAGCACTTATCAGCGCCATGATGGAAAATACAGGCATTCAACTCGAAGTAGTCGCGCCACTCGCGCCAGGATCCACACCAATAGCGTCATCAATTCGTAAGCTCGACGCGAATAGCGCCACATCCGGCGGACCCGCGCCAAATGGCTGGATCAGCCTTTCAACTCGTGCTATCCGCGCGATTAGCGCGGACACCCGCGCCATCAGCGCCATGAATTTGAACTTCTGGCGCGATCAGCGCTGCAACCCGCGCGAGCCGCGCTGGGAAGGCACTGTTTCCTGATTTAAAAAGATTGAGTTCGAAATTGGGCACAGAAAGAGGCTTTGTTACTCTAATTAAATTCATCTATAAAAGAAAGCCTTCTGGACTGAAGAAAGGACTCTCTCGAACACACCTACACACCTCTCCACACTTCTATACATCATTCTAAATCCTTGGAAGTCAAAAATCAAGGCTAGGTCACTGCAGAATCATGTTTTATTTGACAGCTTTGGTTTCTTTGAAGCCTATGGCAGGCTAAACTGTGTATTGTGGGAAGGCCATGAACTGATGTAAACTCCTCTGTAACATGACTGGTATTGAATGAGAATTCTTGATTGTTTTATTTTACTCTATTCTTTATTGTTTTACTCATATTTAGATTTGGCCATTCTATTTAGGTATTGAGGGTTAGGATTCACAATAAGGATGTTGGGATTCTAATTTCTGACCTTAGTAAAATAACAGTTGTTCATCACCTAGGGATAGGGATGCGTGGCTACAGAACCTTATAATATAGTCTTTTACATTCTTAATTTGATAGAATTCACCAAGGGATTGGGTTTTCGATTCAAGTTAAAGGGTTAATTCACTAAGGGATTAGGGATTAACTAAAGTAGAAAAGATTTATTCTCTGAGCAATAGGAAATAGCAACCCCTATGATATAATCTTTTATAAGCTTGACAAGAATTGCTAAGGAATTAGGATTGTTGTTAAAGGGTTAAATTGCTAAGGAATTAGGATTTACTAAAATTGGAAAGATGTATCATTGAGTGATCAAACTTGATAAACCAGTTAAGTGAAAGAGGTAGGGAACATTAGGGATTGTGCCTGACCAAATTGTTTCTTCCATTGGTAATCTTTCTACTATTTTACTGTTATTTTAAATTCTGTTTTTATTCAAACACTCACTCAATCCACAACAATTCTCTTTAAACATTTTCTTTTCTTGTTACTTCCAATTACTTAGACATAATATTACTGTGAATTTCACCCCAATCCCTGTGGAGACGATACTCTACTTACCCACTTTATTACTTGAAACGAGCGGTGCACTTGCCGTATACGCGACAACTATCTTGAGTTGTAATCGATTAACACAAAGATATTTATTCTCAAAGTGAACTGTGTAATCAATTACTGGATATGGTAATCGATTAAGTTAGGAAAACATGATTTTCAGTTTGAACTATTGATGTGTTGCTAACACATCTTATTTTTAGGCTACTTTAGGTTATAATTCAATTGAATAATTAGGAATATAGGTTAGAATAAGTTAGTTTGTTGTTTATATTCCATTTCATCTCATTTCATTACCAAGTTGTGATTTCAGGGCTAAAAAGAGAAGAATCAAGCAAAAAAAAGAGGAAAAGCAAGTTGAAGGTCTCGCGCGGATCGCGCCAGATCCCGCACGAGTCGTGCCATAACAGAAAGTTCAAGACCCTTAGCTCGAACAAGTCGCGCGAGTCGTGCCAAGGCTAGCGCTAGTCGTGCCATACACCCAGGGGCAGTCAGCCAACTTGAGGACTTCACGCGAATAGCGTGAAAGTCCACGCGACCAGCGCCATTAAGCTGCAAAGTCCACGCGATCAGCGTGGAACCTCACGAGAGTCACGCCATGAAGACGAAGGGCCGCGTGATTCGCGCAGAGACGATTTTGTTTCCTTATTTAAAATTATCTGGTTCGAAAATTGGCACAGGAAGAGGCTTTGTTACCCAAATTAAATCACTCTATAAAGGAGGCCTCTGGATTGAAGAAAAACATCTTGGAACAGCGTTTTAACATCTCTTTATCACTTTTGACAGCTGAAACATAGAATCAAAGTTAGGGTTTACTGCAGAATAATGTTTTCCATGTACGCTTTGGTGTTCTTGATGACTATGTCAGGATAAATTCTGTATTGTGGTTAGGCCAAGAACCAATGTGAACTCCTCTGTAACTTGACTGGTATTGAATGAGATTGTTATGATTGCTTTATTTTATTGTGTTCTTCATTGTTAAATTCTTGTTTAGAATTGGCCATTCTATTTAAGTGTTGAGGGTTAGGATTCGCAATAGGGATGTTGGGGTTCTAATTTCTGATATGAGTAAGATAACAATTGTTCATTGCCTAGGGATAGGGATGCGTGATTGCAGAACCTTATAATATATTCTTTTAAATGCTTAGCTTGATAGAAATCACTAAGGAATTAGGGTTTTGATTCAGGGTAAAGGGTTAATTCGCTAAGGGATTAGGGATTAGCTAAATTAGAAAAGATTTATTCTCTGAGTAATCGGAAGCAATCGATCTTGATAACCAGTTAAGTGAAAGAGGTAAAGATCAAAGGGGATTGTGTCCTGACTACAATTATTCTTTCCATTGGTTACAACTCATTTTATTTGCTTTTGAATTCATTTTAATTTCTGTTCTTTGTTTAAATACTCAAATTCACAACACAACAATTCTTCAAAAATACTTCTTTTTACTTCCAATTACTTAGACTGTGAATTACTGTAAAATTCATACCAATCCCTGTGGAGACGATACTCTACCTACCCACTTTATTACTTGAACAAGCGATATACTTGCCGTATTCGCAACAAGTTTTTGGCGCCGTTGCCGGGGATTGGTAAACTGATTTCGTAGTAATTTTAATCTTTGTGATTGGAAAATTTTTGTTACTAATCGCTTCTCTGAGTTTATGCGAGGTTCAGCTAATCCTGAGAATCTACGGTATGATCCTGAGATAGAGAGAACTGTAAGAAGGAGATTAGCCAGACAAAGAAGGAAAGCAGCAGAAAACTTTGATTTTGATTCAATTCCTGAATTAGAGTCAGAGATAGAGATGGTTGAAGAACAAAATAATCAGCCAAGACCAAGACGAGAAGATGAACTAATGGAGGATATTTTGGCTCCAATGTTCACAAGACCAAACTCCAGTATTGTCAGACCACCCATACAAGCAAATCACTTTGACATTAATCCTTCATTGATTGCTTTGGTGGAACGCAGTCAGTTTGGTGGAGAAGACTTTGAAGACCCTCATGATTTCATTGACAGATTTCTGAGAATCTGTGACACTATCAAACACCAAGGGGTTTCAGATGATGGTGTAAAGTTAAGCCTATTTGGGACAATATCAAACATCCAATAGCATCACTACTTGGGACGACTTAGTCTCAAGATTTTTTGCACTATACTTTTCCATGGGCAAGTACAACAGGTTGGTATATGAAATCACCAACTTCACTCAGAATGGAAGAGAGTCCCTGTGTGCTGCTTGGAACAGATTCCAAGAATTGATCAGGAGATGTCCACAATATGACATGCCTGTGGGTAAGCAGGTACGTATTTTCTTTAATGGTATGACTCCTGAATCACGCATGATTGTTAATGTCGCAGCAGGGAGTACAATAAGGTCAAAAACTGCAGCTCAGACCTATGAGCTAATTAATTCTCTGGCTCGTAATGAAAATGAAAGCATCACCATTCAGCCAAAGAGAGAACCAATCCAATTGTGCAACAATGATGCCATGCTTGCAGAGCAGAAAATTTTGGCCCAATAGCTGGCCAAGTTGACTGAGAAAATAGATAGACTTCAAGTCTCTATAGCCCAAGTTTCATCCAATAGCATGTCGTGCATCAGCTGTGAATACTGCCAAGGTGAGCATGAATCTAATGTATGTCCTATTCTTGTTGGAGCTGACCCTGTGCAGGTTAACGGAATCTGGAATGATCAGAGACAGCAGCAGCCATATCAGAGGAATCATAACTTTGCTCCGAAAAACAACTATCATAGAAAATTCCAAGGAGGTAGGTTAGACTATAAGTCTAACAATTATTTGCAGCCCCCTCCCATTCCCAACAAGGACATATCTGAACTGGAGAAGGTAGTGTTGCAGCTGTCCAAAACAACAACTGAGCACATCCAGGCTACCAATGCCTTCATAAATGAAACCAGAGCTCACAGGACAAATCAAGATGCTTCCATCAGTAATCTGGAAAACCAGATTGGTCAGCTGGCAAAACAATTAGCTGAGAGACCACCAAGCCAGTTCCCCAGTGACACAGTGATAAACCCAAAGGAACATGCCAAGGCAATTACAACCAGAAGTGGGAAAGTACTCAATCCACCAGAAAAGCCTAAGGGGAGTAGAAAGGAAGCAGAAGCAGAAAATACTACAGCTACCGCAGAGGAGGAAAAAGCTGCAGAAAATTCTAAAGAACAAAATTCTGCACCTCCAAAGAAGAAATGAGATTTCTCTTGCTTTGAGAAACCCCCATATCCAGTGCAGACTAAGCAACAAATCCAAAAGCAGCAGTTTGCCAGGTTTTTAGATATGTTTAAAAAGTTACACATTAATATTCCATTTGCTGAGGCATTAGCCAATATGCCTAACTATGCAAAATTTATGAAAGAATTTTTGTCTAAGAAACATAAACTGCAGGATTGTGAGACCATAGCACTCACTGAAGAGTGCAGCGCCATCATTCAGAGAAAGCTTCCACCTAAATTGAAAGACCCAGGAAGTTTCAATATCCCTATTGCCATAGGAAATATCAATGAAGGGAGAGCACTATGTGACTTAAGGGCTAGCATAAATTTAATGCCATTGTCAATGTGTAAATCCCTGGGTATCTCTGAATTGAAATCCACCAGAGTTTCCCTGCAACTTGCAGACCGTTCACTGAGGAAACCATCAGGGGTAATTGAGGATGTGTTAGTCAAGGTAGATAAATTCATTTTCCCTGCAGACTTTATTGTCCTAGATATGGAGGGTGAAAGTGAAATACCTCTGCTGTTAGGAAGGTCATTTTTAGCAACTGCTAGGGCCTTAATTGATGTAGAACAGGGAAAGTTAGAGCTTAGGATGGATAATGAGTCTGTTGTCTTTAATGTATTTGATGTCATGAAACATCCAGCTGATGAACATGGCTGCTTTAGGCTACATGTGTTGGATAATGTGATTTGTGCAGGTATGATAGCAGAAGAAACAGCAGCACGAGATGCAGATACTGCAGCAGAAAATACTACAGAAGAAAATGCAGCAGACAGTGCAGCAGTAGAAATTGTTGCAGAATTGAGCATTCCAGACCAAGAAAACATACCAGAAACCAGTGGACCTGTGCTAGAAGTGCTGGAGAAAAAGGAAGATGACATTCCAGATGGAGCACCGAAGGTTGAGTTGAAGGAACTACCTGAACATCTGAAGTATGTATTCCTAGGTGAGAAAGAAACATATCCAGTCATCATCAACAGAGGGCTGGAATGGCATGAAGAGGAAAAGCTGCTGAAAGTACTCAAGGAGCACAAGACAGCCATTGGTTGGTCTATCTCTGACCTGAAAGGTATAAATCCCTCCTTCTGTACTCATAAGATTCTTATGGAAAGTGATGTTAAACCTGTAAGACAACCACAAAGGCGACTCAATCCTACAATGAAAGAAGTGGTAAGAAAAGAAGTTGTCAAGCTGTTAGATGCAGGTATGATCTATCCTATTTCAGACACAGCTTGGGTAAGTCCAGTCCAAACCGTTCCAAAGAAAGGAGGCATGACAGTCATTCAAAATGACAACAATGACTTGATCCCTTCAAGAACCATTACTGGATGGAGAATGTGTGTCGATTACAGGAGGCTTAATAATGCAACTAGGAAAGACCATTTTCCACTCCCTTTCATGGACCAAATGCTTGAAAGGCTAGCTGGTCATGACTACTATTGCTTCTTAGATGGATACTCTGGGTACAATCAAATCCTAGTAGCACCAGAAGACCAAGAAAAGACAGCTTTTACATGTCCATTTGGGGTGTTTGCATACCGTAGAATGCCATTTGGACTATGTAATGCGCCTGCAACATTCCAGGGATGCATGCTATCCATTTTCTCTGATATGGTAGAGAATGGCCTTGAGGTATTTATGGATGACTTTTCTGTTTTTGGTTCTTGTTTTACTTCATGCTTAGCTAATTTGGCTAAAGTTTTAAAAAGATGTCAAGAAACAAATTTAGTCTTGAACTGGGAAAAATGCCACTTCATGGTCAGAGAAGGTATTGTTCTAGGCCACAAAATTTCTGAAATGGGAATAGAGGTAGATAGAGCCAAGTTGTTGCTAATTGAAAAATTACCTCCTCCTATTAATGTGAATGGTGTGTGCAGTTTTTTAGGACTTGCAGGTTTCTACAGAAGATTCATCAAGGATTTCTCCAAGATTTCAAAACCACTTAGCCAATTGCTGGAGAAAGACACTGAATTTTGTTTCAATAATGCTTGTCTTGAGGCATTTAACACACTAAAGCACAAACTCACTACTGCACCTATTTTGATAGCTCCAGATTGGAGTTTACCTTTTGAACTCATGTGTGACGCCAGTGCTTATGCAGTTGGTGCAGTTTTAGGACAAAGAAAGGAAAAGCGTTTACATGTTATATACTATGCTAGCAAGATTTTAAATGACGCACAAGTTAATTATGCCACAACAGAAAAAGAAATGCTAGCTGTAGTGTATGCTTTAGACAAATTCAGGTCCTATTTAGTTGGTTCCAAGGTTATTGTGTATACTGACTGTAACACCCCGTGTGCACCCGACGTATTAACATTATACAGTATCAGAGTAACGCAGCAAGCATGGAAATAAACATTAAAGGAAGCTTGAACCAAGTATAAAATACATCTTTATACATATACGGTGAATTAATTGTCCTTTACAAGGTACATAATTCTCAAAGCTACATAAATGTTCCCTAGGCCTCAAAATACAGACAAAATAAACAAAATCTGAGCTGACAAGCTCAATCATCTAAACCTAGGGTGATCTTCACACTATCCCAGTGTAGGCCTCTTGCCTTGGGATCTCTCAGTGACCTTAGTCTCAGCTCCTGCAACATGAGCCCCAAATAGGGGTGAGATGATCATCCCAGTAAACTCAGGGTTACTATAATCTGCTACACACACATAACAGCATAGTGCAAGCATACATATAATCAACACACAAATTGCCTGAGAGAGATCTCCACTGAAGGGCACATTCTCTCAGGATCTTTACTTGAGTCCCTGAATAGGATCATCCACTGAATGGCACATCTATTCAGGACTCACTCAATCCATGCCCGAGTAGGATCATCTACTAAAAGGCACATCTACTCAGGACTTGCCACCCAATACCTGAATAGGATCATCTACTTAAAGGCACATCTATTCAGGGTTTACATGGATGCCTATGGATTGTCCCAGGGGAGATCATCCACTTAAGGGCACATTCCCAAGGGGTCCATAGTTCCTCTATCTACTGGCCAGTAAATGCTATGCAATCACATCACAATCATCTTATAACAGAGTTCATGCAAGCATACACTATACTAGTGTATTTAATATCATCATCATAAGCAACATAGCAAGCACTATCTCTGTGAAATCAATACACATACACCTTATCTCAAGGTTTGGCCAGCATTCAGTTGCTAGCAGCCATCAAGCCATTTCATCAACATTCAACACATATATAGTATCACAAAATCATAAAGCATCAGAATGCAAGCCATATCAAGCAATTACCCATGTTGGGTGTAGTGACACACAAGTAAGGAAACAATCCCTGAAAACACTAAGCTTACCTGGTCTTAGCTCAGAATCAGCTCCCCTAGTCTCGTGGTGACTTCCACCAGTGCTATGCGTCTCACGCCTTACAATAGGCATGAAATAAATCAGAAACGGCGTTCAACCGTTTATATGGAAGGAAACACCCTTCCCTTCATAATCAGTTTCTGTCTTCTAACTTAAAGTTTATCTTAGCCCAGCTTCTACTAGGCCATGCATTGACCCTGATTGGTTTGCCTCAGTTTAGCTAGGGCCTCAGAGTTCCTTTAAAACTCTGTATAGCTCAATTCAAAGCTTTACTAATATCAAGAACCAACAATGGTTCAACTCAGCCAAAACACATATATTATCATGTTTTCACCGATCATTTGGCCTTATGAACAACTTTTGTAAAAGTACTTAAGTTAGTTCAGGCCATAGCACCTCTTATTCACACACACTTCCTACTCCCTAGAGCCAAACTCAAACTTCATCACAATTATAGTTTCAAGGTTCCATATCTCTCAGAACAACCTCCTGACTATCCTTTTCTAAAGAACTTAAGCCTAATTCCAACCCCATAATCAATTGGTTACTATTCACCCAATCTCCCATTCCATGAATTAAACGGTTAGGACGTGAATTTCTTACCTCAAATCAATAGAGGAAGGCTGGAGAAGTCTTTCTCCTAGCTCTGGCGTCCTTGGACCAGCTTCTTTGCCACTCCAGAGCTCAGCTCTTTCTCAAGAACTCAATGGAATGGGGTTTCTCTCTAGCCAGGCTGAAATTGGCCCTCAAGTGGTTCAATTCAAGATTAAGGATGATTAGGAGGTGTTTTATGGGTGTATGATGAAGGTATGAAGCTCCTAAGGTGCATTAATGGTGGTCTAGGCTCAGGGAGGAAGAGAAACAGTGTTTTGGGGCCAAAATTTCGTAAAATGGACTTTAAATACTGGGTCTTCCGACGTTCCCACGCTAATCGCGCCATATATGGCGCTATTCGCGCCAAATTAGCGCAACAAAAAGCTTCCTGGGCATTTATGGCGCTAATCGCGCCACTACGGCGCTAACCGTGCCAACTGGGCGCGTCTGTGGCACTAATCGCGCCAAATTGACGCTATTCGCGCCATAAGGCCGCATGGAATGACCTTCTGGTGCAAAGTCACGCTACTAGCGCCATATCCCACGCTACTGGCGCCGCATCCCACGCTGTTAGCATGGGCTTTTTTTTTTTTTTTTGAAACCTGGGTTATTATACTGACCATGTAGCTCTTAAATTTCTGTTGAACAAACAAGATGCAAAGCCACGCTTGCTGCATTGGATGTTGTTGTTGCAGGAATTTGATCTGGAAATCAGAGACAAAGCTGGAGTAGAGAACAAGGTGGCTAACCACTTGTCTAGGATTCAGGAAAAAAGTTTGCAAGATGGACCAGAGAGAGAAATCAATGAATCTTTTCCTGATGAGCAAGTGCTTGCTGTGCAATTCAGCCAATGGTTTGCAAACATGGCTAATTTTAAAGCTGTTGGAATCATGCCGGAAGACTTAAATTGGCAGCAGCGAAAGAAGTTCCTACATGATGCGAGAATGTATTTTTGGGATAATCCTTTCTTATACTTTCAATACACTGACAATGTTATCCGTAGATGTGTAGCTGAAACCGAAGTGCCGAATATTGTAACACCCCAAAATTTTGGAATTACAGTCAATTATTGGGGTAAGATATTAACTAGAGACAGTAGAGAAGAATTTGGGAAAAAGGACAAAAATACCCCTAGATATTTTGAAAATGACCAAATTGCCCCTAGGGATTTTAGCAAAATATTTGAAGGAGGAAATTTTACAAATACTCGTGGATGGTTGGAAAATGATCAGAATACCTTTAGGGTGATATATACAGAGATATCTTGAACATTTTTTTGAAATGACAATTTTACCCCTAGAGGGAGGGGCAA
>PYAF01005115.1:12684-26301 GCA_007407185.1 Glycine tomentella | reverse complement strand
TGGGTGAACGTCATGACTTAATTAATGCGTAAAAACTCTCATAATTTCTAAATTCGTTTTTAAAACGACGGAATTTTCTTTTGAACCTTTATTTCTAAATTCATTTTAAAATCAAATAAGATTTGTTGGAATGTTATCCTTTCTGTTTTTCGAAAAAATTTTAGCAAATAAATATAAATACGTAATAAAAAGCGAAGTAGAAGTGGTCGTTACAAATATTCTGTGGCACTGTCATTCCTCTAACTATGGAGGTCATTTTGGTGCAAATAGAACTGCACACAAAGTGCTGCAATGTGGCTATTATTGGCCAACACTCTTTAAAGATGCCAAAGACTTTGTGGTGCAGTGCGATAGCTGTCAAAGAATAGGTAATATTTCTCGCAGAGATGAGATGCCACTGAACAATATCCAAGAGGTAGAGCTGTTCGATGTGTAGGGAATTGATTTCATGGGTCCTTTCCCTACATCATTCTCCAATCAATACATCTTAGTTGCTGTGGATTACGTTTCCAAGTGGGTTGAAGTGGCAGCTTTACCCACCAATGATGCAAAAGTGGTGGTCTCATTCTTGAGGAAGAACATTTTCACCCGTTTTGGGGTGCCAAGGGCCATAATCAGTGATGGAGGGACTCACTTTTGTAACAAGCAATTTGACAACTTGTTAGCCAAGTATGGAGTCAAACACAAAGTGGCTACCCCATACCAACCTCAAACAAGTGGCCAGGTGGAGATTTCCAACAGAGAACTGAAAAGAATCTTGGAGAAAACTGTTGGAACATCAAGAAAAGACTAGGCTAAGAAGCTAAACGATGCGCTGTGGGCTTACCGGACTGCATTCAAAACTCCTATAGGTATGTCTCCTTTTCAGTTGGTTTACGGTAAGTCTTGCCATCTTCCTATTGAACTTGAACACAAAGCCATGTGGGCAACCAAATTTTTAAACTTTGAACTGTCAAAAGCTAATGAAAAAAGGTTGCTTCAGTTGAATGAATTGGATGAGTTCAGGTTAGCTGCATATGAAAATGCCAGGATCTATAAAGAGAAGACAAATAAGTGGCATGACAATCAAATCCGTCTAAAGGAATTCGTTCCTGGCCAACAAGTGCTGTTGTACAATTCTCGCCTACGACTCTTCCCAGGTAAGTTAAAGTCACGATGGTCCGGACCATTCCTTGTGCGCGAGGTTTACCCCTATAGCACAGTGGAAATTTCCCCCTTGGATAATGACAGATCTTTCAAGGTAAATGGTTATTGATTAAAGCACTATTTTAGAGGGGATGTGGATAGAAACGCGGTTTCTGTTCCACTCAATCCCACAGATGATTAACAAGGAGGAAGCGTCTAGCTCAAGACGTTAGATGAGAATTTCTTGAAATCTTTCCGAGAAATTGATTACTGATGTAAATATATAGGTTTATAGGTGTTTAAGTTCTTATTACTAGCAGTAGATTTATCATGATGCATATTTCAATTTAGTCATTTAGGTTCATGCATTACTAGTTAGATATTTCAAGTCTTTCTAATTTTTGATAGCTTAGATTTATGTTTATGCATGCTCGTTTAGAGTCATTTTAAGCAACATTCATTTGTAGTTAGGTTAATAAAATAAAAAGAAAAGAGAAATGCTGTCAAAAGCACGACGCTAATTGCGCCAAGTGTAGCGCTAACCGCGCCAAGAAGCGGCCAACTCACACTACTCCCGTGGCCATCAGCACGAATCGTGCCAATCATTCGTACCTAATGCCCATTATGCACGCTCACCGCGTGCTAACTCACGCGAATCGTATGAGCTTTTCGGATCTAAAGCCCTGCTTCTGCATCATTTCACGCTACTAGTGTGGATAATGGCGCTACTCGCGCCAAGCTTTTGAGCCTGAGGACCTTCCAGTGCTAACTCACGCGAATAGCGCCACCAATGGCGCTATCAGCGTCGTCAGGGCGCATTAATCAGCTGAATTTTTCATGTCCACACTAATAGCGTGAGGAACTGCGTGAGTCGCGCGAACAGGGCGAAAAGAAAGCTCTTCCAGTGACTAATGGCGCTACTAGCGCCAATGTCAGCGCGAATCGCGCGAGATCGCGAGACCAGTTTTTATTTTAAATTACCCAAATCGCGGGATTGAGCTTTCTGCTCCCAAAATCACTCCCCAGAGCTCGGCCCTACCTCAGCTTCCCCATTAACCATCATCAAGCACCATTAGCCTCCTTAAAAGCCCTAGCCCACACCCATTCTCTCTCAAACTCTCTCCAGCCCTCTCTCGCATTCTCTCTCAGTCTCGTCTTCTCTTTGAAAAGCGAACCCAAGAACCTAATTTGCATTTGCTTCCATGGCTGGAGATAAGGTAAGCCTCTAAAACCTCAATGGCAATAAGTATAATTCTAGTGTGGTTACTGAGAACTTGAGGATAGTTGAAGCATTTTGAAATTGAAACCCGTAACACTGTTCATAGGTACCAGTGATTGGTTCCTACTGTTCTGAACTGGGTTCTTTGATTTATTGCATATTGGTTAGGATAATGTTGATAAGCCATGATGAAATTTAATAGTGATGGGTACTGAAATTGCTTTTGGTATATAAACTCTGTTGTTAGCATGGTTCCTATTGTTGCTCATATTTGGCTGTCAACAGATGTTACTTGGCCTAGTAATTTGAACTTCAGACTTTTTGATATAAAATAGGCCTCACTGATTTGTTTAGCAATTTGAATGATATTTAGTTGATTAGACACATTGACTTGATAATGGTTGCATATAGGTCTGTTTTGTACCTGAAATTGTAAAATATGCTTGCATCACACGCTGGACGAACCAAACTTGTGTTCATTAGTGATTGCTATAACATGTGCTCACAATATACTGGTTTGAATTGGAAATCTAGAGCACAATTGAAAATCCATGCTTCAGGGTCCATTTAATCACTTGAATATGAATCAGACCCTAGTATATATAGCATGTCCATGTTGTTGGTTAATGAATGCATGATGAACCTGTCCACAAATTGACTAATTGAACAAAACCAGATGGTGAGTTGTAAGGTGATTAGATACTAATAATCTGCTGTTTGGTTATTCTGTTGATGTGGAGTTGAATGATGTGGTTTCTTGAATTTGGGCCTTGAACATGAATTGCATAATCACTAATGTCATCAATCTTAAGATTTGCATACTCATTTTTGAACTTCAAGAAACCTAAACACTTAAGGTGAGAGTGGATTGAATAAGTAGTTAGCTTATCAGAATTTTTGAACCAAAGCATGTTTACTGTGATTGATTTTGTCTGACATAATGTAACTAAAAACTTTTGCTGATACAGCCACAATTATCTAGTGCTAGCAGTTTGAATGGTTGATTGTATATATATCTGTTTTGCGCTTGCACTAGTAAAATATTGGGAACATGAATTGTCCATGATAACTAGGATCATATGACTTAGGGGCATTCACAAAGCTAAACCTGGGAATCCAGATGGTGCTATTCATTTCTCTGTCATAATGTGCATAATGTTTACTGGTCAAACTGATGAATTCGAAGTGGTGGCTGCATAAAATGGTAGCAGGTTTGGTGTATGAAGGGAACTTAAATATGGCCATTAAAGGTTCACCTCTTAATTGTGCATGAACTTAGTGAGCTACTTGTGTGAAGCTATTCTGTTACTTGATTTTGTTTTAAATTTGGGAATCATGGGCACAATGTGAATTTATGAGTAGATTGATTCCCTCAAATGCTTCCACGATACCATGCTGGCTGTGTTGAGAACTGAACTGTGCTGTTGTTTCATTGATACTAATCACTGATGCACAGTTTACCTGAATTAGCTGTTGTTGATTGAACTGGACTAATGAAAGAACCAAATCTGGGCATTAAGTCCAATGAATCATGGATTTTGTTCTGAGTTTTAGGGTAAATAGGTGACAAAGGGAAAGAAGAAGAGCATTGCTACAGGTGGCAGCAAACGGGCCAGAGTTTCTGAATATGATGAAGCCCGATTCTGTTCCGTCGAGTGTCAGGAGAGATTTGACACATGGTACCTCCAAAAGAATATAATACCAGAGAAAAAGATCCTGTGGGACACACTTTTGGAAGGAAACCCCGTGCTGGAAGTTATACTTAGACGCCAGTGGCAAAAGTGGGTGAGTTTCCCAGAACCTAGCTCAAGCGCCATCCTTAAAGAGTTCCTAGCCAACATCGACCCCTCCACAGTAGCACGGAGTAGACTCAGCTGGGTGAGGGGTGTCCAAATTCCATTTGATGAGAAGGCTATAGAGCACTTCTTGGACACCCGCTATGACCCCTTTGACGGGTGTGAGTTCAGTCACTTGTACCTGAGGATGCAGCCCGACGCTTTGATAAAGATGTACCGGGATGAGCGAGGTACCACAGCTGGCCACCACCATCAGACACGCTATCACAGGCCTGTACACTGCATGGAAATCCAAACCAGGCCTGGATTACATCCCGGAGAAGCTGAGGAAGCATGACTTAGTAGGGGATGCAGCCTTTTGGCATCAGTTTATAAACCACATAGTCCTTCCCTCCACCAACATAACTGATGTGAATGTGGAGAGGGCTGCCCTGCTTTACATACTCCGGGGAGAAGGTAACCTGTATATTTCTAACATCCTATCTAACCGTATTTTGCATATGATCCAAGATGCCAGCAGCAAGTCTTGGCTGGCCCATTCGTCTTTGATTCTGCACCTGTGTCGCCATGCAGGTGTGGAAATCTTGGACGACGAGCCTATGGATGTGCAGATTGCATCACTTATGAGCCACAAGACTTATTTAGACGCTGTGGAGCGCTGCTGAAGAACAGGTGATCCGAGCTTCAAAGCTCAAGCCAGAGGAACTTGCAGCTCGCAGTTCTCGAGATGCACCCCCACAAGAGGAGCCTCAGCCACCGGAGCTAGTACCACCAGTTCCCCCAACCGCTCCTGGACACGAGCCACTCTATGCAGACTCTCCTAACTATTTGGGTTTCCAGGAATTTGTCAGGACACAGATGACACTTCAGACCCGCATGCTAGAGGCACTTTGTAGGCAGTGTGAAGTCTCTCCCAGTGATTACCAGATTCCAGTGACACCACCACCACCACCAGCTACTGCAGATATTCCTCCTGGACCCTCAGCTACTGCAGAGGTTGATGAAGCCATTCCTGAGCCTCCTCAGGCTACAGAGGCTGAAGCTGTACATGACATGAGAGAGGGCGAGGAGTGACAGGACCAGTTTTATTTTTTTGTTTTTCTGTTTTATTTTGGATTCTGCACTTGACATTTTCGCATTCTGCACACTTTTATTTTTTTGCATATATATATACTACTGTTTCTGATTCAATTTTATGCATAAAATCTGTTTGGATTAATGTTTCGGGTTGGTTGCGATTTTCCAAATAATGCTGAAGTGATGAAAATTTTTCCAAAGCGCTGTAACCTTGTTAGTTGTTGCTGGGGACAACAATTTCTAAATCTGGGAATGGATGCACATACGCATTATTTCGTAAATCACAGTCAAGGAACAAATGACGTCTAACAGAAAATTTTTCAAAAATAAATAAAGCAGCACATCAGATTTTTCAAAATAAAAGTGGGTGGACACAGTAATGGATAGAATGTCTCTGATGAAAGCTTGTGTGAAATGAAACATAGCATGAACGGCATGATACATGAATGGAATTGTGATTGTTGGTATGTGACATGCATGTTGAAGATTGAAATGATGCTTGAAATGAAGTCACCTGAGATTGACTTGAGTCCAACACCTGTGAGGTTTTGAGCCAAACAGTGGTAAATTTTCTTTCTGAGAGACTCCATTTTCATAAGTACTCTAGAACTTGAATTGTTTCTCTGGATGCAGGTGTGACTTGACATGATTAAGGCAGTTTCTTCTTCTAAAAACCAGAGCCAAATTGACTCACCCTCAATTCGTTTCCATTTGCTACCTCTTTGAGCCTGAACCTTTCATTTCAAATTGCCCAAATCAGAGCCATATACATTGACCAACCTCCCTGAGGCTAGAGAAAGCAGAATACAAGTTCATGACAGGGAATTGTCAACCAAGGCTTAGAAGAACACAAATTGAATTCAATTGGTATGGAAGAACGAGAGAATAAATAGATAAGTCCAATTGGGAATCAATAAGCCTATCAGCTGGAAATTTGAAAAGTTGTATTAGTTGCTTAATTTTGTTATGATTAAAAAAAAATCCAAAATCAAAAAGAAAAGTTTTTTGTTTTGTTTTTAGTTACCATAAAGAATAATTTGGTTGAATAAAGTTGCCAGGTTTTGAAAAGGATGAACAAGAAATATGGAGGACCACAAGATTGGGACTTAAGGACTGGATCTAGCCTCATTTTAGCTACCTTTCCAAATTTTTCCTACCTTCAGCCCAGCCAACTTACAAGCCGGAAAAGACCTTTTGATCAGTTGTGCTTGCATCTATTGAGAATATACTCAAGCCTATGGTAGTGCTGTGACTATGTTGAGTGAGAGATTATCATAACCTGATACACTTGAGTGATGAGCGTAACAAACATATTCTGTGAGGAATACTCAAGTTAACTCTCACAATTGACAGAATTGAAAGTGTCGTGGAAAGCTTTGATGTGGAAATTGATTATACTCAGCATGATTCAAGGATTGTTAATTGTGGTTCAATTTGATCATTGATCCTTGTTTTTCTCTGAAGTTCTGTTTGTTGCTGAGGACAACAACTTTCAAATCTGGGAATTATTTGATGTGTTGCTAACACATCTTATTTTTAGGCTAGTTTAGGTTATAATTCAATTGAATAATTAGGAATATAGGTTAGAATAAGTTAGTTTGTTGTTTATATTCCATTTGATCTCATTTCATTACCAAGTTGTGATTTCAGGGCTCAAAAAGAGAAGAATCAAGCAAAAGAAAGAGGAAAAGCAAGTTGAAGGTCTCGCGCGGATCACCCCAGATCCCGCGCGAGTCGCACCATAATAGAAAGTTCAAGACCCTCAGCTCGAACAAGTCGCGTGAGTCGCGCCAAGGCTAGTGCTAGTCGCGCCATACACCCAGGGGCAGTCAGCCAACTCCAGGACTTCACGCGAACAGCGTGAAAGTCCACGCGACCAGCGCCATTAAGCCGCAAAGTCCATGCGATCAGCGTGGAACCTCACACGAGTCACGCCATGAAGACAAAGGGAAGCTCTATATTCGTGCTAACCGCGCGATCAGCACGGTACCCGCGCAATTCGCGCAAAGACGATTTTGTTTCCTTATTTAAAATTATCTGGTTCGAAAATTGGCACTAGAAGAGGCTTTGTTACCCAAATTAAATCACTCTATAAAGGAGGCCTCTGGATTGAAGAAAAAATCTTGGAACAGTGTTTTAACATCTCTTTATCACTTTTGACAGCTGAAACATAGAATCAAAGTTAGGGTTTACTACAGAATAATTTTTTCCATGTACGCTTTGGTGTTCTTGATGACTATGTCAGGCTAAATTCTGTATTGTGGTTAGGCCAAGAACCAATGTGAACTCCTCTGTAACTTGACTGGTATTGAATGAGATTGTTATGATTGCTTTATTTTATTTTGTTCTTCATTGTTAAATTCTTGTTTAGAATTGGCCATTCTATTTAAGTGCTGAGGGTTAGGATTCGCAATAGGGATGTTGGAGCTCTAATTTCTGATATGAGTAAGATAACAATTGTTCATTGCCTAGGGATAAGGATGCGTGATTGCAGAACCTTATAATATATTCTTTTAAATGCTTAGCTTGCTAGAAATCACTAAGGAATTAGGGTTTTGATTCAGGGTAAAGGGTTAATTCGCTAAGGGATTAGGGATTAGCTAAATTAGAAAAGATTTATTCTTTGAGTAATCGGAAGCAATCGATCTTGATAACTAGTTAAGTGAAAGAGGTAGGGATCAAAGGGGATTGTGTCCTGACTACAATTATTCTTTCCATTGGTTACAACTCATTTTATTTGCTTTTGAATTCATTTTAATTTTTGTTCTTTATTTAAATACTCAAATTCACAACACAACAATTCTTCAAAAATACTTCTTTTTAGTTCCAATTACTTAGACCGTGAATTACTGTGGAATTCATATCAATCCCTGTGGAGACGATACTCTACTTACCCACTTTGTTACTTGAACGAGCGGTATACTTGCCGTATTCGCAACAACTATATAATCAATTACAATTTCTGGTAATTAATTATTCCAGGAAGACTTAAAAATTGATTTTAATTAAATAATCGATTACGAAAGTTCAGTAATCGATTAAAATTCATAACAAAGCAGTTCAATCCTATGCAAAGGCAAAATAATCTATTAAACTGATAGGTAATTGATTAAAATGTTTATGAAGGTTTTCCAGATTTGAACGAAGAACAAAATAATCGATTAACCCTCTTATGCAATCGATTAAAACAGTGACAAACTTATTTTTCCAAAAACCTTTCAATTCAATTAAAACCTTAGTTAAATGTTAAAAGCTTTGTTTGATTTTAATAAAAAACATTTAGTTAATTCAATGTATGAATGAATGAATGCAGGGATCAATCAGATAACTTTCCTTTTTACATAATATTTCAATTCCAAGTCTTCAAGTCTTTTAAGCATGTTGAAAGCTCAAAACCAATCTTGAATTAAAGACTTCCAAACTTCATAAAGCTCCCCCTGTATCCAACAGTTCATTTTGTCAGCTTCATTGGAGAACCAATGATCAAGTCTACTGACTACAGGGTTTGAGGATTGAGCTTGAGCTTTTCTCTTTGAAGTTTTAGCTTTTTTTGGAGGTAGACATGTTGAGAGAGTAATTGAGCACGAATTTGAGGTAATCGATATAATGGTTTATTGCAGTTGGGCAGTTTCAAAACTGTCAGATTTTTGCAGTAACCACTTAAATAATTGATTATTTGGTTATGTAATCGATTATTTCATTCAAAATTTCAATTATGAGAAATGAGGTAACCGATTAAAATACAGGGTAATCGATTATTTCAGCATAAGTGACTTATAGAAGAAGAAGTGTAATCACTTATAATTGGAGATAATCGATTAAAATAGGGTGAAACAAAGTTCTCAGACATACATGACTCAAATAAACGATTAATTCGATCAAGTAATCGATTATTCTAGACTAGTTCAAATTTTGGAAACATTCTGAGACTCATGTAATCGATTATTTCATCGATTGAATCGATTATTCCACAGTGAACTTGATTTTCCAGAAACTCGAGTAGTGAATAATCGATTATTTCGATGGTTTAATCGATTACAACAACCTTGATTCATTTTATAGAAGCATCAAATGAGCAAATAATCGATTAAGGTTTTGTCATAATCGATTATATCAGTTTTTTTTTTTTAAAAAAAATCAGATTTAGCAGCATCTAGCATGTATTCAATTTCCAATTGAGTTAATGTCTTTCATGCAATATTTAAGCCAGTTATTTACAGAGTAACTAGCACAGGAATGTCAATCAACATATACTAGATTCATCTAATATACCAAGCATGTTTCTTAGAGTAAAATATCTATCTCTATCCAAAGGTTTGGTAAAAATATCAGCCAATTGTTTGTTACTTTCAAAAAACTCAATTTTGATGTTACCTTTTTGCACATGATCTCTGATGAAGTAATGTCTTATCTCTATGTGTTTTCTCCTAGAATGCATGATTGGATTCTTGGAGATGTTGATAGCACTTGTATTATCACATAGAAGTGGAATGTGCTGAAGTTCCACACCAAAATCTTGGAGTTGTTGCTTCAACCATAAGCTTTGAGCACAACAACTTACAGCTGATATATACTCAACTCCAGTTGTTGACAAGGCTACACATGATTGCTTTTTGCAATGCCAAGAGATTAAAGAGCTCCCCAATAGATGACAAGTACCACTTGTGCTCTTTCTATCCAATTTGCATCCTGCAAAATTGGAGTCAGAGAATCCTATGAAGCTGATTGTTGTACCTTTTGGATACCAAAGCCCCACTTTTGGTGTATACTTTAGATACTTTGAGATCCTTTTTACTGCAGTTAGATGAGACTCTTTAGGATTGGCTTGATATCTAGCACACAAGCAAACACTTAACATAATGTCAAGTCTACTTGCAGTAAGATAAAGCAATGATCCTATAATTCCTCTATATCTTGACTCTTAAACTCTTTTCCCTTTTTCATCTAAATCTAGATAGGTAGAAGTTGCCATTAGTGTTGCCGTAGCTTTGCAATTTTCCATGTCAAACTTCTTTATCATTTCCATGCAATATTTTGATTGGCTAAGGAAAGTTCCATTCTTCATTTTCTTAACTTGTAGTCCTAGGAAGAATGTGATCTCTCCCATCATAGATGTAACACCCTCAAATTTCAATATATAGGTGCATTTTCTCATAAATATGCATTCCTAGACAAATGACATAAATGCCCTTGAACATTTTTGAAAATGACATAAATATCCTTGGACAATTTCAAAAATGACAGTTAAGTCCCTGAGGTAAATGACCAAAATGCCCTTGAACATTTGTGCAAATGACCAAAATACCCTTTTAGCTCTGATAAGGTCATGCAATCTCAGTAAGGTCATGGAAACCTGACAAAAGTCTAGTAAGCTTTTAGATAGAAAATTATTGACATTCCTAGTAAAGAAAAACTATGAAATGAAATTTTTAGAAAATTCTGAAAGATATTTCAAAAAGAAATTGAATATAAGTTAATCTAAATTTCATAAAAACACAGAAAAAGGAAAGATACAATCTAGGAATTTTTCTCTTAATTATGGAAGGAATGAATTCTTAAATAAAGTGGTCTAGACATTTTATTAATTAAAAACAAAATAAACCAATGGGAATTTAGAAAAGTCATTAGGAGAAAGCTAAAAACATCCAAAAAGTGTTACTAAAACTTAAGCTAGTTTCCAACTAATTTTAGAAATTTTACTTCCAAGAAAGCAATTGAACTTAGGCTTTCACAAATTATAGAAATACTTTTGGTTAAAATAAGAAAATATGTTAAGTAAATAAAGCATTAAACCATATCTATTCCACGGTTTAAGCCATAAGCCCAAAAATTGAAACATTTTGCTTCAAAATCCAAGCTTGGCCGTGCACTTTAGTGAAGAGTGGAGAAAGCTTTAGAAAACTCAAGAAATAGGACACTTGGATAGCCAAGAAGCAAGGGACAAAGCAATTGGACCATTTGGAAAGCTACCTTGAAAACAATGCAACAAAAATCTACAACATATAACCTAAGCTACCTCACGGATTTTAACCAAAAGAAATGCACCAAGAGCAAGCAAATCCCACGTGCAAATGCCAAGATGGAAGTAAAATGGTGTGGAATTTTCATGAACAAGGACACTTGTGTGGTAGGAAAGTTTTAGCCAATAGAAAAAATCCAACTAAAAAGCTAGACATGATGGAGTCTTGTGATATTTTCACTTAAAGCCAAGGAAACTAGCCTATATAAAAGCATGATGGGACCAAAATGGGGGCTGATTTGCACGGACAGCATTCCACTTTCAGCCACATCCTTTTCACTTAAAATACAAAACCAAACAAAGAACACACCTCAAGGAAGCTCACGTGAAAAGCTAGGAGTTTAAAGACAAGTAGCTAAGTTCTACATCAAAAGAAAAGCTAAGGTATGGGAAGTACTATGGTACACATGCTTAGATAATTAATTATGTTATCTTATCATC
This sequence comes from Glycine tomentella, assembly GCA_007407185.1. Lineage (NCBI taxonomy): Eukaryota > Viridiplantae > Streptophyta > Magnoliopsida > Fabales > Fabaceae > Glycine > Glycine tomentella. The sequence continues at coordinate 14,624 of PYAF01005115.1, read as the reverse complement.
TAATTCTATAAGACTTAAGCTAAGTTGTCATTTATTTTCATAAGCCTTAAAGTTTTGTATACCATGTGTTTGTAAAAATGCTTCAAAGAAGTAAAAGAATACCTAGGTAATAAGTAATCTTAAATAACTTAAGAAAAATTAACTTGAATGTTGTCTAGTAAGAAAGTGACTAGGAAATCCAATTATCTATATTTTGTAACTATGTCTAATTGTTTTATTAAAGCTAGATGTTACTTTATTATTTATTTGATGTTGTTGTATGTTACTTATTTAATGATTGAATTTGATTTGTACTAAGGTTGTATGTTACTTACTTGATGTTGTTATGTGTTACTCACTTGATGTTGAACTATAATTTGTACTAAAATTATATGTATATTGTTTAAGATGTTGAAAATTGTGAAATATGTATTCTTAAAAATGGTGCACTTATATCTGTTATTGAATAAATCACGTTGGGTGATTAAAAGTATATAGTGTCAAATTATGAGAGTTTTGATAATGAAAAAGAAAAAGAAAAATGAAAGCAAGCCATTACATATATCATTTGCATTTATTCCCCTCGGAGTGGAGGGAGGTCTCACTGGAGTGGGTGGGACTGTTCCGCTGGAGTGGGTGGAACTATTGGTACCCTTTTATCCCCTCGGAGTGGAGGGAGGTCTCACTGGAGTGGGTGGGACTGTTTCACTGGAGTGGGTGAAACTATTCTGATTTTGGTACCTTTTATTAGGATTCTGAGATCTCAGTTATGCATCATGATAATAAAGCAAGCATGCATCATTCATCATGTATCTGTTTTATAATTGTTACTTCGATTATTATCTATTTCGGTTATTATCTAATCATGTTTATCATGTACTTACCCGATTTGTGTCTGTGGTTGACACCTGTGATGAACCCAATTTATTTGGGCGAGCAGAGGAACAGTAAGCTAAGGAAATCATTGAGGAAGGAGCTAGATGTTCTATATGCTGTATTTGAAATTTTCTGGTTGTCTGTATTTGATGCTACGTTGAGTTGTATGTATCTTATCTTGTAACAGACTATTTGGGACTGTATGGTATTTGGACTGTATGTTAAACTATGTTTGAACTTTGTATTTTGACAAATTTGTGAACGCGTTAAAATAACTAATTTATGACGTATAATTAGTTTTACGTAAACGAATTACGTAGAAAGATTTTTCTGTAAATTAAGAAGCGTAATAAATTAAAGACGGACAAGAAATGTAGTCGTTACAATAGACATTTCAAACTCTTTCTGCATGCTAGCTGAGAATTCTTTATACAAAGAATGATTAATGGAACCAAAAATAATATCATCAACATAAATTTGTACCAAGAGTATGTCTTTGTCTCTTCTTTTGATGAACAAGGTTTTATCCACTTCTCCTCTTGGGAATGATTGATCAAGCAAGAACTTGCTCAACCTCTCATACCAAGACCTTGGAGCTTGTTTCAAACCATGTAAAGCTTTTCTCAATCTGTAAGCATGATTAGGATATTGATGATCTACAAAACCAGGAGGCTAGTCAACATATATCTCTTCATCAATACCATTAAGAAATGCACTTTTCACATCCATTTGAAACAATTTAAAATTCAATATACATGCATATGCAAGAAGTAACCTTATGGCCTCTAATCTAGCAACTAGAGCATAAGTTTCATCATAATCAATGCCTTCCTCTTGGTTGTAACCCTTTGCAACCAATCTAGCTTTGTTTCTTATTATGATGCCACTTTCATCCAGCTTGTTCCTAAAAACCCACTTAGTGCCAATAGGTGTGTGAGTGGAAGGTCTAGGGACAAGTTCCCAAACATTATTCCTTTTAAATTGATTTAACTCATCATGCATAGCAATTAACCAATGTTCATCTAGTAAGGCTTGTTCAATATTATTTGGTTCAATTTGTGATACAAAAGCCATAGTACAACAAA
>PYAF01005114.1:0-13916 GCA_007407185.1 Glycine tomentella | reverse complement strand
GGATATTTGTACAGTTTTGTATTGTACAGAGAAACTTTGATGTATATTCACCATATTATAGTGTACAGTGCTATACAGATGACATTTGATGATGTCACTATTAGTAATTGCTTCCAAACTGCTTAAACTCTGATTGATTATCTGTTTGATTGTGATGTGTGTTTGGTAATGACCCTGATTAGAAAATTGGGGCGTTACATCATATCTAACTTTAAGATAAAATGTAGCCCACTGAACCCTAATAGCCTTCAATCTCTCGGCTTCCGATGGTCTTTGCTCAGTAAAATACTGCATGACATAATAAAACATAATTTAATAAGTATAAATAAAAACAAGTAAAAAAATAGAGTTAATTTTGAATTAGACAATTATCATGTCCCAGTTATCCCTGAAGCCCCCTTGGACTATCGTTGACATCCAATGCATGACATAAGAACCACACTCGGTGCTTTCATTTGCTTATTACACTAAATTCAATAATAGTCAAACTTAAATGGAAATTAGTGTAAATAGTAATAAAAGTTATTTTGAATACATAAACCATTGACTTACTTTAACCGCAATCCATTTAGTAGTAGCCTTGGATTTAGTGACCTGATCATTGTGGAATCCCTTCAAAGCACTGCTTAAGAGAAACATGCATGCATATTGTACAATTAACATATGCATGTGTTAGAAATAATACAGAAATGTCTTACAAATTACAACCTACCTATTTATAATTCCTTTCAGGTAGTTATGAGGCTTATTGTGCAACGAACAAAACCACACGACAACATTGTCCTTAAGACATATAACAAGCAATGGCCAATGTACACTGCCAATGTACACTGCATACATTATTTAAATTCATTTTTACTTACCCATTCCAGTACGCTGTAACGTAGACATCTCTCTGTGAACTCTGCATTCATTTCTTGATATAGTCCTCAGATTCAAATTGCAATTTCCCAGATCTCTGTATTGACTGTGGCTCGATGAATCCATACACATCGGGATGATCTGACTGCAGACATAAGTCATTCATGTTCCTATTTTTAAGAAAATAAAGTCAACTATGCATGAATATAAAATAATTAGTTATGTAATGGTAGCCAATTGAAAGTGACTTACAGAATCCACAATTGTATAACGGAGATGTTCAGACATTGACCACTATGAATTGTCTCAAAAATATCCTCATGTTTTATGTACAACGGGAAGTTGTCATTATACACCCTGAACAAAGTAGGATCCCACGACACTTGGATGGGTCTAAAAAAAAGATCGGGGATGGTTAATGCGATCTGGTACAGGGGATCGACAATAGGTTCTGGCTTATGTACAGGTTTTGCCAGTCCCTCAAGCCTTGTTTATCCTACACAGTTAACAAACTGAACCTCTTTAGTGGGTATAGGGACGTGAGCATCAACATCTCAAACTTCCTCAACACTCACCTTAACCTGATCATTTGCTAGATGTACGTTGTGCACGGTTGTCGACCCCTCATCTGCTAGTTTAAGATCCTTGACTTGCACAAAGCTCTTAATATTTGAAGAGTATCCCTGTGGCACTTTCACTCGACACAGGCACTGACAAAAACTTATATTCTCCTTTCTTGACAAAGTGTGACATGCTGGAGGCAAGTATATTTTACCATCAGACCTAGGATGTAACTGTTCACGTATACCCATCTCAACAAGATCTTGACGAGTGTTCAAACCGTCCTTTGTCTTGCCTTGAATGTTAAGAGGCGTGCTAGTGACACTGTCGTACACATTTTTCTTCACATGCATAACATCAATACAATGTCTAACATCTAGATCAAACCAGTATGGAAGATTAAACAATATCAACCTCTTCTTTCATATGCAAGTATTACCTTTTTGCCTCTTTTGGGTCTTTCCAAATACAATATGGATGTCCTCAACCTGCTCAAGAATCTCAGCTTTTGCTTTAATGAATATACCCAAGTTCATGTTGATTTTATCCGTGTTCAAAGAAGATTTTATATATAGGTAAGAATGGTGTTTCCTCTGCAGCAAAACACAGTTTGGCCTCCAGATTATCCCACTTATTCAAAGAGCCTGGTGTTTGTGTCCCTCAATCTCATAAGTGAACTCATTATATCATCAACCCAAGGTCAAAATCCCTTACCACTATGTGACTTTCAGTAGTGTGCTACTAATAAATAAAGGGCAACTTACAGTTTTTCTAAGTGCTAAACTTCTTGTAACATTATTGTGTTGTTCTTATTGTCCATGTCTAACTACTGAATTGTTATATTTGATTTTTCATTTGGGAATTGAAGCAACTAATTACATTACTTATTTGTTTGCTTATTTGAGAATTAATCCTACTGTGGGTTCCTTTCCTCTTGCGCTTTTATATCCACATATATATATAACTTCATAGCCAACCAAAGCCAAGTTCAAGGCTAATATATAGCACATTTTCCCTTGCACTTTTAATTCATAAGCATTGCTAAAATGATCCTCGATCTCTTTGCTAACAAGCTCGATAATATAATTGAAAAACAATTTGATCATTTCATTTTCTAAATGGACAAACTATTTTTCATTGTATACTGTCTTTTTTATTCTCACTTGGTTGTGCATGGCAAACAACTTTCATGCAAAGAAACCCCCTACCCCCGTGTGTGCATGCATTTCATTGATTCTAGCATTACCAACACATTATTCATCCCTAGATGCTTCATTTTCTTCATTCCATGATCTGGCCCTTAGGGTTACCATGGAGCAAGCCATTGTGACTCATAAACTTGCCTCAAACATAGACTTTAATAATTTCAAGGATAAGCGAGCTAAGTCTGCATCGGAATATTGTTTGGAGCTTTATGAAAACACACTTTATCAGCTCAAACGCTCAATGAACTCAAACAATCTAAATGATAGGTTGACCTGGCAAAGTGTATCCATTGCCAACCATATAACTATGTGTCTATGCTTGCATTCAACCACACCATTTTGGTGATGGGTATGAGGACATGAAATTCTATCAAGAATTCCTAACTAATTAAGGTAAGAGGGGAAAGTACGAAACTCATCCCCCAATCTGTTTGAAGGGCTTTAATGCATTTTCCATGACAAACAAAAAAATGAATTCTTCTTCATTATTCAACAGCTTATGATTTTCCAAACTTCACTCATTTTGCTTCAAAATGACCCAACATTTCAGCTCAATAGTATATAGCTGACCCATTAACTACTCATGCTACCTAGCTTATAAGAAATTTGAACACAATAGAAAAGGTATAAGCGGCTCATAGTTTTGTTGCCTCTTCTTGATGAAACACTACGAACAACACAAATGATTGAAGTTGGTGAGGCTTTGTTCCCTTAGCTCACGGTTTTGCTTGCTAGTAAACAGAAAAAGAAGCTACAAACAATTAATCTCAAGTAACTGCAGAAGTTACTTTCATGGTTTCGTCAATGGAAGTTGCTAACCTTGTGAGAGCCACCGAAAGTTGTGAGCGAGAGAAGCACAGTCCAACAACGACACCAACAGTGGAACCGTCGTGAGAGTGAGCCCGACACCAACAATTAGAGCGATCCAGGTGACTGGAAGCGCCGTTAGAGTGATCTAAGGTGAAGGGCGAGACTCAGAGTGAGAGATAGGCACGAGAGTGAAGGGTGTTTAATTTGCGGGCCAACTTTTATAATAACGACATCGGTTTTCATTGAAAAACCGATGTTAACTATCTCATGTTAACATCAGTTTTCCAGGTTTTTAAGAAAACTAATGTTAATTATCTCCTGTTAACATCAGTTTTCTTAAAAACGTGGAAAATCGATGCTAACTATCTCCTGTTAACATCGGTTTTCTTATACAAATTCATCCTGTAAGGACGCCAACACCTTTTAGTTTTCCAGTTTACCCAATCAACGCCCTCCTCCATCTATTCCCCATCATAGCACTTGGAATGGATTCCACAGACCTCCATAATAGCACTCTTGCCGAGAAAGCCCTTCCACATCAAAGGAACTTAAGCTTTCACTGACCCCACAGGCCTTTTTTGCTATAACACGAGAAAAATGCCTTATCGCCAATGATGCTAACCATACCTCACTTGTCTTAGCTGAGTTAATGGTTCAATTAAATCATACCTACCCAGACATGTATAAAAAACCAATTACATGCCACCGAATGACCTAAAGATCGCGTGGTTACGCCTTAGGAACCGTAAAGGTAGATGAATATATTTCCTTTTTCTTTAGACTTTATAACTCCTGACCCCAAGCTAGGAATTTTCTTGTTTTCTGATTGCAGTGACTGCCCTTACACAACCGAAAAGACATTGACTCGATTGACAAGCCCTCGCTACAAGACTGAAACAATTCGAATGATAGAAGAATCGACTGCTGCTCCTGTGCTTACTACTTTGAAAAGAGAGCATGGGGCTAGACCAGGAAAAGCATAGACTCGATCTACTTCAACAACAGTCACTTCACCACCTGAAGGAAGATGAGTACTTTTTTCGAGAAATAAGTTTCACTCAAATCATCCCTTAGTTTGGAGGCTTAGCTTAAGTTAAGCTCTTTGATTGAGAATTGGGTAAGAGATGGACTAGAAGACTTCGAGCACTTCCGGGTTCCTCTAGGTCTATTAGACCACCATCAACTCATAGACTGATAGAGTGCTTTTAGTTGAATATTTTCTATCCTTCTTAGCTTATTTGACTTCTCTTGGACCTTTATTTTCCTATTCTAATTCAGTTTTTGGCCTAGGCAAGTAAGTGGGCTTAATTGCTAATTGTTGCGTATTTTCGGATTTTTTGCTCACTTGACGTATCTGACTTGTGCAGGACCTATAGAGTGCTACCAATCTCCGAATGAAGCATTCTAGGAGTCCCTAGAAAGATAAAGAAAAGATCTACAAGTTTGCTAGAAAAAGCCTGAGGCCAATTCTGTCATTTAGAGGGTCATTTTAAGCTTCGAAGTTAGCATCTCTGCACTTATAGTTTTGGGCTGCGAATTTGAATTTTATGGTTGTAAATAGTAAATAATTAGAATTGATGGGTTTTGTTGATGGCCCATTCTTTTCTTCAAACTTAGTCACTACTTATTAGTGACATTGGACAGATTACACACACAATTTCATTTAATAAAAACAGTTTTGCATTTCCTTCTTTTAGGTTTTTAGGATCAAAACCCTCGCTCTCATTTTCTCTCAACTGTTCTTGCTTGTTCTTCATTGTTCTTCATTTTTGTTTTTCTGTTCTTCCATTTTCGTGCAATAATTTCATGGGGCTTTCACTGATGATGATCATGTAAGGCTAAATCCTCACTCAATCCAAGGAACCAACCCAAGCACAAGGAGAATTTGAATTCTGGTTTGGTATTTTGAATTCTATGTGAATGTTCATCTTCTTCTTCAATTGCTATTCTGTTTTCATGATTATGAATGCGTTTAGGATTGAAAACGGATTAGGTTATGGATTCATTTCCTAATTTTGAATATTAATCACTGATTAATTGGATGATATTTCAATTAGGGTTGTGGTTTCAATCAATTTAGGGGTTAAGTCGATTGAGTTGCTTCTAATGAGATTGAATGAACTTTCATAATAGAATAAATTTCTGAGAACAATGATGATTTGAATTGCTTGGTGAGGTGAATTGGATTGATGCTTTAATTCTGTTTTACATTACTTCTTTTGAATTCTGTTAGTTTCTTTGTTGCTCTTTAATTTTAGTTTACGTTTTTGCAAGTTTTACTTACGCACCCAAGTTGTTTTATAAAATCCCCCTCACTGTTATTCGTAAATTGAAGCTAGAACCATATTGATTGTGTCTCTGAGTCGACCTAGGTTAATCCTGTGCTACAGAATTAACGTAGTTAAATTGTTTTGGTGCATGTCGACAACGTAATATCTTAGACCAATAGAAGACTTAGACATTTATTTATTCTTGCTCTCAGGCTACCTAGTTATTGGTCTTGAAGAGGAAGGATGAAGTGATTCTTTCATACCATAGTCTACCTTTTCCCACTAAGTGATTGAAATAGCTTTCTTAGGGTCCATCCTCTTTCTAAGAGTTGGACACTTATGTTTACTAAACAAACAGGCTAGTTGGTTGTCTTAACCATTTAACTAAAGACCAATCTATGTATAAAAAAGAAACCAAGTGAACGAACAAGTTCTCTTAACTAACAAAATTATGTATCGGAAATGATGTTGGATGACGGAACGATGACTTAATGCTTTAATTGTGTAATGGATTTGGATTTTGAGAAATGACGTTAGTGATAGATCGAAAAGTACACTAATCTTTACAGTTTTCCATTATCGATGGAGAAAGCGACAGGCCCAAAGAGCTCTCCAATAGTGCACCGAAACGGGGCCGAAGAGACGGTCAACCTGAGATAGCCTAAGATCGAAAAGCACTTGGTTTACAGCCAAGCAACGAAAAAAAAGAGTCTCGTGTCTTTCTTGATTGGTAAACACAACCACCAATTTACAACAAACAAGTATTTCCTCTTGTTGGGGGAAGCAGTTAAAAAATGAACCAAAGAAAATGAAATTAGAATGGCTATTCCTCACGATTGCTCCTTGTGCGGCGAACACCATTAACAGTCCGTTGGATCAATTTGAGATAATCCCATTGATTGATATGAAGATAGGTGACTTGTATTTCTCATTCACAAATCCCTCTTTGTTTATGCTACTCACTCTCAATTTGGTCTTACTGTTGTTTCATTTTGTTACTAAAAATGGAGGAGGAAAGTTATTACCCAATGCTTGGCAATCCTTGGTAGAGCTTATTTATGATTTCGTGCCGAACCTGGTAAACGAACAAATAGCCGGAAATGTGAAACAAAGGTTTTTCCCTTGCATCTCGATCACTTTTACTTTTTCGTTATTTTGTAATCCCCAGGGTATGATACCTTATAGCTTCACAGTTACAAGTCATTTTTCTCATCACTTTGGGTCTCTCATTTCTATTTTTATAAGCATTACTATAGTGGGATTTCAAAGAAATGGGCTTCATTTTTTAAGCTTCTCATTACCTGTAGGAGTCCCACTACCGTTAGCACCTTTTTTAGTACTCCTTGAGCTAATCCCTCATTGTTTTCGTGCATTAAGCTCAAGAATACGTTTATTTGCTAATATGATGGTCGGTCATAGTTCAATAAAGATTTTAAGTGGGTCCGCTTGGACTATGCTATGTATGAATGATCTTTTCTATTTCATAGGAGATCTTGGTCCTTTATTTATAGTTCTTGCATTAACCGGTCCAGAATTAGGTGTTGCTATATCACAAGCTCATGTTTCTACGATCTCAATCTGTATATACTTGAATGATGCTATAAATCTCCATCAAACTGGACAATTATTTATAATTGAACAAAAACGAGTCTGAATGGGTATACTTAGTCTTGGAGCATTTCGAGTATTTACTTTAGGGATCATTCTGCGCATTTGCTTCCTTTATAGTAGTTATTGCTCCGGTTCCAGAAGGTATAGCTCTTGCCTCGACTTCTCCTTTGAAATCAGAGACTATTCCAATTTCCTACTAAGATAGGCAAGCGGAGGGAGAACTAGAAGTATCTTGCTAGGCAAAGACAGGTTAGAATGGATAGCTTCGCGAGGTGCCGCGCAATCTGCTGCTGCTAGGTGGAGGAAAGACTAAACCCATTTCGCCCTGGAAGGTTTGATTGAGAAACCTACCAAGAATGAATTTGAATTTCAGGATGGATCATAGGATCAGATGTGATCTCTAGTGTCTCCTCCATAATGCCCAGGTTGGAACATGAAATGATATTGATTGGAAAAAAAATAGGGAACGAAGTAACTCGACCCCAAAGGGGGGAGGGATTCCAGCTAGACTGTAGAAGCCGGTGGTTATGCTGGAAAAGGCTATTCTCATCACGTTCAATGCGGGTGAACCAGCCAAATTGGAATAAAGAATATGAATAGGAAGGTGTACTATCGATCAATGCCCGCTTTAGTCCTCAAAAAAGTAAAAACTGGTTATACGCCCATCTTGAGAACTTAGGATCCTCTTTTTTAAAATGTCAAAATGCTTAGCTTAGTTTGTCAACTCTATCTCAACAAAGGAAGAATCGTTCATTCAAGGGAAAGTCCACTTCGCTTCTTTTTCGTCATGTCAGTAATAAAATGGTATCAAAACCGGGAAATTTTGATATTTTTCTTCATGTCACCCTTGTGTATTGGCATGAACAGTGCGTTTTATCGAGATTGTTGGCATCCAAATCTTGTAATCACATCTCCATGGTGAAAGACAAGGGAACAAGCAACGGACATAGAATAGAGAGGCAAGAGCAGGAACCACTGCTTGACTGGAAAGACGAAAGGCAGAAAAAGAGATCGGGATGTGAGATTCCTAATTTAAATGAAAGGGATGACCAAATATATATGCTCATAAAGTTCTTTGAATGTAATCGATGGCAGGAAGGCTAACTCTTCCCCCTCTCTTAGCCCAATCCGTTAGACAAGGGTGCGGTCACTCGTTCCTCGCTTTTGCCACAAATGACACTTATATCTTGTGGGCAGGTTCTCATCTTTTGGTCAAAAAGTAAAATTAGTTTTCAATTAGAAAATTACTGTGTCCTAGTTATCTCTGAAGGCTCGTTGGACTATCGTTGGCATCCAATGCATGACATAATAGCCACACTCAATGCTTCCTTTTTGCTTATTACACTAAATTCAAAATCATGGTCAAAGTTAAACGGAAATTAGTGTAAATAGTAATAAAAATTATTTTGAATACATAAACCATGATTTATTAAAAGACTTACTTTAAGCGTAATCCATTTAGTAGTAGCCTTTGATTTATTTCCTTGAGTGTCCTGGACTCCCTTCAAAGCATTGCTTAAGACAAACATGCATGCATATTGTACAATAACATATTCATGTGTTAGAAATAATAACAGAAATGTCTTACAAATTACAACCTACCTGTTAATAATTCCTTTCAGGTAGTTATTAGGCCTGTTGTGCAACGAACAAAACCACACAACAACCTTGGCCTTAGGACATATAAGGACCAGTTGCCAATGTGCACTGCATTGGAGAAAAAGAATTTATTCTATTGCATTCATTACTTAAATTCTTTTGTGCATTTTTACTTACCCATTCAAGTACGGTGCAAGGTAAATATCTTTCTGTGTACTCTGCATCCATTTCTTGATATAGTCCTCGGATTCAAATTGAGATTGCCCAGATCTCTGTATGGACTATGGCTCGATGAATCCATACACATCGGGATGATCCAATTGCAGACATAAGTCATTCATATGGCTATTGTTTTATAAATAAAGTCAATTATGCATGAATATAAAACAATGAGTTATGTAACGGTAGCCAATTGAAAGTGACTTACAGAATCTAGAGTTGTATAACGGAGATGTTTAGGCATTGACTACCATGGATTATCTCAAAAATATCCTCATGCTTTATGTAAAATGGGAAGTTTCCATTATGCACCCTGAACAAAGTAGGGTCCCATGGCACCTGCATGGGTCTGAGGAAAAGATCGGGGATGGTCAATGAGATCTGGTACAAGGGATCGTTGACATGATTCGGCTTATTTACAGGTTTCGTCGGTCTCTCAGGTCCCTGTTTAACCAACACAGTTAACAAACACAATTAGGTAAACGACCATCTTAACTTTATATGAGACAAATTATTCTTAAATGACAAGAGACAAGGCAAAAATGAAATACCTTATCCACAATAGGCTGTACAAGATGTGTCAGCCAAGCAAGGAAGGTGCTAAGGCCCTGCCCCACTAATTGAACCTCGTCAGTGGGTACTGGGACGAAAGCATCATCATCTAGAACTTCCTCAACACCCACCTTGACCTGATCATTGGCAAGTGGGATATTGTGCACGGTTGTTGAACCCTCGTAAACTCTTCCAAGGGAAACTAGGCGGGGAGGATTGTCATCGACATACAACCCACGCCTATCAGATGCACTCGTGTCTGGGTCATTCCCCGAGGGATAGATACAGATTCCTTTGGTGCTGACACGGGTACCAAAGGGACATGACTGAACCTCTGGAGGCGGCATGGCACCCTACGACTGCATCTGGGATTGGAGCTGGCTGAATGAGATCATTATCTGCTACGTAACTCTTTCAGTGATCGATTGCATAAGTCTATCAGTGATCGATTGCTCCAGCTCGTCCCTGATGTTGTCTTTCAGTCGATCCAGGTCTTCAGGCGCCATAGACTTGTTCTTGCGAGAGGTTAATGTAGTCGGTTCGAAGTAGTGTGTGATGGTGACGCCGATTCCAATAGCCCGGACACGGCCAGGATGCTCTGGTCGTCCAATGGCAACAGTCAGGACATCCTGACGTCTATCTTGGTAAGCTAGCTTGTTAAGATTAACCAAAGTAAATCCCAAGTCTTCGGTCCGCACACCACTATTGATATCAACCCACTTACACTTGAAAACACACACAGTGAATGTAACATAATTAAGCTCCTAGATGTCATGAATGACTCCAAAGTAAGGCATGAACGCCAAACGGGGATTGTGGTCATGCACAGTAGTGCAGTGCTGCGACTCAGCCCTGAGGCTAACCCCACTATTTTGCATTGTGCTTTTTTCACCTTGTTGTTTAGTGTAGAACGAGGTACTTGTTGATATCATATCCCTGCCAAATTCTAACATTTCTTTTAGGCCCATCTGCTAACTTTCTCATTGTTTCAGATGAAGATTCATCACTAAATATTGTATCTTTAAACCAATTCAGGAAAGTCTTGTTATGCTCTTTCAACAACCTATCATTCGTCATTCTTGGATTACTTTTCTTGACTAAGGCTTCATGACGAACTATGTATGGAAGGACTTTGTTACTGTTATTCAGGACATACAAATGGGCTTGTTGCAATTTCGAAAAACCAGGATTAATAACATGCAGCCCTCGTGAACCCTTACCTGTGACTCTGTCGTCATGGCGAGCCTCGAGAAGCCTAATAGGTTTTGCCTTTTCAAGGTACTATGAACAAAATTCTACTGCTTCTTCTGCAATCTACCTTTCAACTATGGATGCTTCAGGACGGTGAAGATTCTTCGTATACCCTTTCAAGATCTTCATGTATCTGATAGAGTGCTTTTAGTTGAATATTTTTCTATCATTCTTAGCTTGATTGACCTCTCTTGGACCTTTACTTTCCTATTCTAATTCAGTTTTGGGCCTAGGCAAGTAAATGAGCTTAATTGCTAATTGTTGCGTATTTTTGGATTTTTGCTCACTTGATGTATCTGACTTGTGCAGGGCCTATAGGATGATACCGATCTCTGAATGGAGCATTTTAGGAGTCCCTGAAAAGATAACGAAAAGATATACAAGTTTGATAGAAATAGCCCGAGGCTAATTCTGTCATTTAGAGGGTCATTTTAAGCTTTGAAGTTAGCGCCTCTGCACTTGTAATTTTGGGCTGCGAATTTGACTTTCATGGTTGTAAATAGCAAATAATTAGATTGTTGGGCTTGTTTGTGGCCCATTTTAACTCAGTCACTACATATATTAGTGACTTTAGTGAAACTTGGGCACCACTCTTTACATTTCAATACACAAGTTTTATTTTCATTCCTTTAGTTTTTAGGATCAAACCCTTGTTCTTCATTTTCTCTCTACTGTTCTTGCTTGTTCTTCATTGTTCTTCATTTTCTTTTTTATGTTCTTCCATTTTTGTGCAACCATTTCATGGGGCTTTCACTGATGATGATCATGGAAGGCTAAATCCTCAATCAATTCAAGGATCCAACCCAAGCACAAGGAGAATTTGAGTTCTGGTTTAGTATTTCGAATCCTATGTGAATGTTCATCTTCTTCTTCAATTGCTATTTTGTTTTCATGATTATGAATGCGTTTAGGATTGAAAATGGATTAGGTTATGGATTCATTTCCTAATTTCGAACATTAATCACAGAATTAATTGGATGATATTTCGGTTAGGGTTGTGGTTTCAATTAATTTGGGGGTTAAGTCGATTGAGTTGCTTCTAATGAGTTTGAATGAACTTTCATGATAAGATTAATTTCTGAGAGCAATGATGATTCGAATTGCTTGGTGAGGTGAATTGGATTGATGTTTTAAATTCTGTTTTACATTACTTCTTTTGAATTCTGTTAGTTTCTGTGTTGCTCTTTAATTTTAGTTTACGTTTTTGCATGTTTTACTTACGCACACAAACTGTTTGATAAAATTCCCTCCTTACTGTTACCATTGAATTGATGCTAGAGCCATATTGATCGTGTCTCTGAGTCGACCTAGGTTATCTCTGTGCTACAGAATTAACTTAGTTAAATTATTTTGGTGCGTGTCGACAACGTGAAATCAGTATCGCTCGACCGGGTACATCCATCATAAATAAACGAGACCACACAATTTAATTTCCTTGACCAGATGAACAAGTAAGTGAACCATTATGTGGAAAAATGAAGGAGGAAAATACATTTCCAACTGACATAAGATAATTGCCGCCTCATATTCCAAGTGTTCTAACTTGACAGGGTCCATGACTTTGGCACAAATGGCGTTGAAGAAAAAGCACAGCCGAGTTATAGCATGCCTCACTTTGTTAGGCAAAATGTCTCGAATCGCCACGGCTAACAGTTGTTGCATCAACATGTGGCAATCATGAGACTTTAAGCCAACTAGTTTTAAATCTTTGATATGCATAAGGCTCTTAATATTGAAGAGTATCCCTGTGGCACTTTCACTCGGCGCAGACACTGACAGAAACTTATCTTCTCCTTTCTCGACAAAGTGTGACATGCTGGAGGCAAGTATATTTTCTTACCATCAGACCTAGTATGTAATTGCTCACGTATACCTATCTCAGCAAGATCTTGACGAGTGTTCAAGCCATCCTTTGTCTTGCCTTGAATGTTAAGCAGCGTGCCGATGGCACTGTCACACACATTTTTCTCCACATGCATAACATCGATACAATGTTTAACATCTAGATCAGACCAATATGGAAGATCAAACAATATCGACCTCTTCTTCCATATGCAAGTATTACTTTTCTGCTTCTTTTGAGTCTTTCCAAATACAGTATGGATGCCCTCAACCCACTCAAGAACCTCCTCACCGGTTAATGGAATCAGTGCAGTTTCATGCTCTTAACTTCCATTGAATGCTTTTTTCAATCGTCGATAAGGGTGATAAGGTTTTAGAAAACGTCGATGGCGAGTGTAAACAATTTTTCTCCCATGTTTAAGTTGTATGTAGCTTGTGTCTTGTTCGCAAAGAGGGCATGCACGATGGCCCTTAACACTATATCCACTCAAATTCCCGTACGCTGGAAAATCATTAATGGTACAAAATAGCATTGCATGCAATTTGAATGTTTCCTTACGATACCCATCAAACACGGTAACCCCCTCGTCCCACAAGTTTGCCAAGTCTTCAAGCAATGGACTAAGATAAACATCAATGTCATTTCCTGGCTGTCTTGGGCCCGATATTATCATAGACAACATCATGCATTTTCGCTTCATGCACAACCAAGGAGGCAGGTTGTAAATGACTAGCAAAACAGGCCATAAACTATGCTGAGTACTTAAACTGCCATAGGGGGTCTTTCTTTGTGCTTTCATCAATGCTACAGTTGTCATCAGCCTTCACTTTGTACCGTGATACCCCACACCTGGGGCATTTATGCATATCTTGAAATTCATTTCTATATAATATGCAATCATTAGGACAGGCATGAATTTTCTGATACTCCATACCTGTAACGCCCCAATCCGCTAATCAGGGTCATTACCAAACATCAACCACAATCAACATATAATCAGAGTTTAAGCAGTTTGGAAGCATAAAACATATAAGTGACATCATCAAATGTCATCTACATACACTGTACATATCGTATGGTGAGTATACATACATCTCTGTTCAGATACAAAACTGTACCAAAATCCCCTCAGGG
>PYAF01005113.1:280452-293176 GCA_007407185.1 Glycine tomentella | reverse complement strand
AAAAAAAAAAAAAAAAAAAAAAAAAAAAAAAAAAAAAACCGTTTTAGCCGCTTAAAACAACATTTAGGAAAAATAACTGCCACAGTTCCACACTTCACACACACACATACACGATCATAATAGTTGACAATCAACTTACCTAGATACACTTGTTTTCCGCAATCCCTGCAACACAAATAGAACAAAAACAAAAAATCAAATTTTGATTGTGCAGAAGAAAAAAAAATACAATTTTCATGAAATGGAAGGAAATTATTAATTACTAACCATATATGAGACTCCCAGCGACCCGTTCTTCTGTAGAAGGTGACTCCCCTATACTGAGAGCTCCTTGACCTCGGTCCTCGGCGACTCTTCTTCATAGGCTGAGAAACTTCCACTGATGATTTTCCGGTGCCAAGTGTTTCTGATTGGCAAAATTTCACACCTACCCAGTGAGCACGAGGGAACGTTGAGCTTCCACCGGTTGCAACCGCCACGTCAGCATCTTCCATAGGAAAAAATTGTCTAGTCACAGGTGGGTGGTCACTGTCCTTGGACTCTTCTTCATTTTGGGTCACAGAGAACCCGAAAATCTTGCTCCTACGTTTCTTCATGCTTCTTCCACCACCAACACCAACACCTTCTTCATCTTCTTCTTCTTCCTCGTACTCTTCTTCTTCTGATCCGTCTCCGATGACTACTGCGGAAGAGCTTGAATTGGAAACAGATCCAACCCTTTTGCCTTTGTTGTTGTTATTGTCATCATCTCCATCTATGGAAGTCTTATTGAGGGAAGAACACCCTTCTTCGGATTCCTCGTCCTTGTTAATCCTCTGACCCGGTGAGTCGTTGAGATCCCACATTCTAACATTAACTGAACCTTGCAAGCAAGCAACCAACCCAGATGTCTGATTCCTCACTCCCACTACAAAAGACCAAACCTTTATTTTGTTTTGTTTTCTCTCCTCTTGTTTTTAATTTAACTCGGGTTGGATCGAGAGGAAGAAATTGAGAAACCAAGTTTGTGTTGTGTTTTTGTTGTCGTGGTTTGAGAATAAAATAATGGGAGATGCGAGGTTGGGAATTGAGAGAAGGAAAAATCAAACCTAGGACGAGTGAAAGAGAGAGAGAGAAAGAGGTAGGTGTTGCAAAAATGTAGTAAAGGAGATGTTCAAAGATCTTTGTATTCCACAACTGCCCAATACAGCATAGACGAGGCCAGTTTGAGCAAGCTTAGACGAAGGCATCTCAGGTTCTCCTTAACACCCTCTCTCTCACACCACTTGCTTCACTCTTTTCTTTTCAATGTGACTCATTATTTCTACTCTCTCTAAATGGTCCTTTTTTTTTTTATTTGTCATTCGTCACTCGAAAAAACAAATATTTTCATTTATGTTTAATTTTTAATTTTGTGTTTCTTTTATCATCTGATTTCATTAAATTTTTATTAATTTTATCGAATGATTAATTTTTATTAAAAAATTAATTAATTATTTTAATAAATATTTTTCTAATCACATTGTTTTAATTTATAAAATTTGAAATTAAAATTTTATTTAAAAAAATTGAGTCTATTATCATTCAAATTAAATAGTTGATTGTGATTTTTTTTTTTTTGTGCTTGGTCCTTTCTTTCATTTTTTTATTGTTTTTTCCCTCTCTATTTATTAGAGAGGGTGTCAGAGAGTTAAATACGAGTTGGGAAAATAGGGAAAGAAAGAACCATCTCTTTCTTAAACAACTTTCCCACGTTAACCAAATCGAAAAGCATCCCGGGGTTGTCTTTCTCCCTCGTCTTTCTGACGCCTAATTACCCAGTAATGGCAATAGACAGCGCGAGGAGTCCTAAAGAAAGATAAATTACTCAAAATTAGTGTTTGTTGTTGTTAGCCTCTAAATTCTAATCGTTAATCATTTCGATGAGCAAAACACCTCCAAGCGTTTTTATCTTTTTAGGATTATGACTACGTTTTACCATGTGGGGAGGACAAAATAGGAAAGTAATTAGGGGTGGTGGAGAAGGGTATTTTGGGGAAGGAATTCCTTGAAATATTAAATAATTGTTTTGATTTACTGTATGAGGTTCACACTTTTTTACACATTTCTCTTGACACATGTTATTTTATTAATTAAAATTTATTACAAATTATAAAATAAAAAAATCATTAAATAAAAAATAACATCTACAAAAATTTATAATTTATAATTAATTTTAACCAATAATAAAAAATACATTTAAAAGAAACATATTAAAAAGTGTATTCTAACATTTGTTTCTTATCTGCGACTCTACAGGGGCACAGTAAGCAATGCAAAGAAAGAAAGAGTGAAGGGGTTTGAGTTTGTGATAGGTTTTGGCATCAGAAAAGGAAATGAGAATAATAGTAGTAAAAGGAAACTCTTTCTAGAAAAGTCCCATCCAAGAGTACGGGAAGAGGGCCACCTTTGCCTCTTTCGTTCTCCAAGCGACCAATGCCCTTCCTACGCTGTACCTTGTATTTATGACACTTTCTTACACACTACTTCCTCACTCTCCTCAAACTGCGCGTGTTATCCCCCACCCTCGCTGTAATCTTTGTTTTCCCTTCCAAAAAAAAAAAAAGAAAAAGAAAAAGAAATGGCTAGCATCATTCCAGTTTCACATTTTTCAGACAGAATTTATTGAAAAATAGTATAATTTTATCTCCTGATTTATATTAAATAAAAAGTAAAACCTATAAAAACTAATGATTTTCAATCAATTCTAACTAATCATAGAAAGTTTTTTGAAGGAGAGTATTAGAGAGAATGTAGTTGTCATTCCCCAAAAAATATATATATTACATTCTAAAACATGTTTTTATGTTATTTAAATAAATTGTAAAGTATATTTCTCTGAATTTTAAAATTCATTTTTTTTTGTCAATTTTTTTTCTTTTTTACTTTTTGTTTCATAATGGATTTACTAGGATTTGAAATTATAATTTGTCATGCCTTATAGATTAAGTATGTGTTATATAATAATGTCATATTTAAACTAGATCATTTGACATCTAGACCAAAGGGGCTCAGATAGATTGACCCAATAAGAACCAAAGGGTGCTTACACAGTCCTTCGACCACAAGCATTATGGCACGAATAAGCTAAAATATGTGTTGATTTCGGCTTAAAGATAACCACAGGGTATCGAAGTATACACTTACTGTTGGATATAGGGGGAGTTGGAAGATGATCAAGTCAAGGATGAAGCCTGTGCCTTAGAAGAAAGATTTTAACTTTTCACATACCAATTCATTTGTAATTTGTTAAATGGTTAAGAGGCTAATCTTATGATCCTTGCATTACATAAACATAATCATTAACATGCATATATGATTTTATTAAAGCATAAAGGTTTTCATGTTTCCATAATGAAATTGATTTCTCATAGTTAAGGTTTTGGAAAAACAAAATGTGATTGTTTTAATCGATTACCAGCTTGTGTAATCTATTACAAAGCCATGATAAACACTTTAATCAATTACAAACATATCGTAATCGATTACACAACACAAAACACAAAACATGCATGACTGCCTTAAACGATTACCACTCAATCGTAATCGATTACATAGGCTTGTTTCAAAACTAAGCATGACTAGTTTAATCGATTACAACTCGTTTTAATCGATTACATTGTTCGTAAAACTTTTCTAGATTGTGCTAAGAACACTTTAATCGATTATATGGAAGTTTAATCGATTACATGAGTTAAATTAATCGATTACTTTGGTGATTTAATCGATTACATTCAGAAGTTGGCTATAGATAGCTTGTGAATTTATCTGAAAGATAAAACACTTAACTACGAAATTTTCAAAGGTTTTCATAAGCCTTCTGAAATTAAGAAAGGATACTATGAGTTCTAAAGTTCTTGTTCCACACTTTTAAATCTTCATGGTGTATTGAAAGATTTATTAGACATGATTATAAAGAAGCTTTTGGATAGAAAATTCTGAAACTTGTTTTACATTTCAACTCTGATTGGTAAATCATATTCATTTGATCACCAGGTTGTCTCTCTCCATTAACTCTTGTTGTAAATTCGTTTATGAATTTTTGGTTATTTGTATCTATTACAAAGGATTCTTGAAGCTTTTTCTAGAGTGGGTTCTTTAGAGGGAAAGAGTAGAGAAGGGTTCTCTATATCTTGATCACTAGGATTCTAATAGTGTTTTAGATTTTTGTTCTTTATCTAGGTTTGATAAAGGGTAATTGTTGTAAAGCTTGTAAAAACTGAAATTTGTGAATAGTAGAACTCTAATTTAGTGTTGATTAGAAGAACTGGATGTAGCTTCTCTTGAGAAGTGAACCAGTGTAAATTCTTGTGTTGATCTCTATTCTTTAATCTCTTCTAGCTATCTTGATCTGTGGTTCTTAGTGAATTCTTTATTATTCAACAAGTTAAGTTTTTTGCAATTGTTTTCTTGGAATGAGTGGTTTGATTGATTAGAAGCATTCTTGATTCAATTGTGATTAAGATCCATTAACTTTGATTTTATAAAGATTTTAAAAAGGTCAAGTTTAAACAAATTCACCCCCTCTTGGTTATTGTGTGTATTCTGTTGCGAAATCGACAAGTATACCGTTCATTCAAGTAATAAAATGATGTGAGTTATCGTCCCACAGAGATTGTTGCACCAATTATATTGTAACTTAAATCTATAAGTTGGATGAATAAATATTTGTAAAAGAATGAGTTGGTTGTTTGATTGGATAAAAGTAAGGGCAAAGTTAAAACATAAATGTAAATTATGAACAAACAAAGTAAAGTGTGACAAGATAAAGAAAGCATAGCCAGGGCACCCACACTCGATGATTCCTCCCAATGAATTCGTATCGCTCACTACATTCGATTTATAAGTTACTTAGCATTGTGTTCATCGCATATTAGCTACTTACCAATTCCTTAGTGACATAGGTCTTTAACCCACCTAAAAGCCCTAATCCCTTAGTGACTTTCCTAGGGTTAAGCATTCAACAACACAAGAATAAGCTACAAGCATATATTCCTATTCCTAGGTAATATAAAGCAAGTCACTACACTTAGTTTCAAAACTAAGACCCCGATATTCCTATTGTGAACCCTAGCTCTTAACTCTTAACTAGATTGATCAAGTCTAAGAAAGAGATGTAGACATTCAAGCAAAGTGCAGTAAAATAACCTTTGATAAATGAATAATAGCATTCAATACATTCCAATGAAAGTTTACATCAAGTGCTTGGCCCTAGCTACAAATGGAACTAGCCAAATCTAATCATGGCTGGCCTTGATACATCAAAAAGAAGCATGCCCAACTGAAGCACAAAGGAGAAGAAGATGGAGAAAGGTCTCCACTTGGGTCTTCGACTCCTCCAGCCCTAGCTAAGCTTCCCAAGCTCTCTTAAACCCTTTGTGAGCTATTTTCGTTCAGTAGAAGTCCCCTCAACACTGTGGGTTTAAGCATTTATATGGGAGTAAGTGAAACTCCCATTTTGCCCTTTAGCAGCTTCAAAAATTACACAGACAATGAACTTTGGCGCTGGTGGCGTGGAACTCACGCTGGTGGTGTGAACTGGCAGAGGGAAGTGGTTTGTTTCCTTCATAACAGGCGTTGGTGGCGCCATTCCCACACTGGTGGTGCGGGTTGACAGAATGGTTGGCGCTAGTGGCGCGGATCTCACGCTACCAGCGTGAGATGGCAGGGGAAATTCCTCTGATTTGTGGTATTGGCGCTGGAAGCGCGGCATTGGCGTTGGTGGCGCCATAACTGTTCTGACATCAACTTGCTTTGTTGAATTCCTACTATGAAATTGCACAAATTAACTGAGAATAAGGCAGCAAAGGAATAGTCAAGGATTATAGCATTCATGAGCAATTATTGATGAATTATGACTAATTCCTTGCTTCTATTGGCTTGGAAAACATTATATGCTAAGAGCATATCAAACAATTCCTAGATTTAGATATTGCTGTCCTCGGCAATAAACAAAAGTCTTCAGTAGGAAGCAAGGATTCAACCCCTAACACAACATTGAGCAACAATCTCAGAGATTAAAATGCTACAAATGATTGAACCATATCAAAACTTCAAACAAAGATTTTCAAATCCATCAAACATTGAAGTCTAACTTGAATACCCCTCACTAAGGCAATTATTCACTCATCGCTCAAGTGTCTGGGTATTATAATCTCTCAATCCACCACAGCTCTAGCACTACCATAGGCTTGATGCTATTCTCTAGTTCCTAAAAAGAAGAAACATAAACACATGCATAGTTGATCAAAAGGTCTTGATAGGGTTGTAACTTGGCCTGGCTTAATGGGTAGGAGTATTTTTGGACAGTGACTAACAATCCTTGAGATTGGACCTTGCTAATTTCAGATACATTCAGATCTAAGTTGGGGTTTTCATTCCATTACTCCTTTTTATCATTTTCTTTTCTTTCTTCCTTTTCTTCACATTGCATTTTCTTTTTGTTGATTTCTTGGCTTCTATTGAAGACCATTCTTTACTTTTCATTCCTTAAGCTTCTAATGGAATTCACCTTGATTTCTATATTCTTTTTCTTTCTGAACCACTTAGCAGTCCAATCTCACTTAAGGTAGAGGAATTAATGTGGTTAATGTATTGTACCAGGTGATTGAACAAAAAGGTCTCAAGCTCAAGGGGCTAGCAATGGTAATATTTCAAGGAAGTCTATTTGGCCCAAACTTAATAGAACAAAATGCCTTTATCACATCAACCATGCATGCATCAGAGAGAAACAAATCAAGTTCTAGCGTACTATCACAGTGAGGTATCTCTCAAAAGGAAATAACTGTATAAGCACAATCCTCACTGGCTATGGTATCAAGCTAGATTCATGATGATATCAAATCAAACATTGTTTTCCATTTCAAAATGAAACTCGGTCATACAAGCATTTACACTTAGTTCATGTTCCACGCAACATCATGTCAGAATACATGTCACCAAGCTTCCACAAATATCAATCACATTCACTGATTTGGCAAATCTAAATCTGAGGCATGCTTTTGCAAAAGTGTCTAATATGTACTCCTAGAAATTAAAATTAGACTCAAGATATTGATCCACAAAAAAAAAATTCAAAAATTCTTCCTATATCTGTTCACAATTCATAAAAAGAAAGATGTTCATCAAAATGATTCATCATTCACAAAAAGAATTGTCTGACTGACTGACGCTTGTTTCCTCAACTAACGCGACCTATTCCCAGATTTACTACATTGTTGTCCTCATCAATGACGCATATAAAGGACGCAACAGAAGAAAACACAACAGAACGTGTTACGAGAGGAAACAAAATGCAAATCATACGCAATGATATAAAATACTGCAGAAATGTCTAGATGTCCAAGCAAGTGCACCATCAGTTCACAAAAGGTGCGCAAAAAGTCTAAAATAGCTAGAGTTCTAAAGTTCAAGAGAAGAAAATGACAGTAACATAAAAGCATAAAGTAGAGATAAAGAGAAGGAAGATAAAGTGAGGTCAATCAACGAGGCTGGTCCTCATCCATAGCATCAGCTCCAGCTGCAGGTGGTGATGGATGTGCCTCTGATGGTGGAAGTGCAAATGAGACCGACGGATACTGTGATGGAAAGGCGTGGGGATCAATGGATAGGTGCCTGCAAATCGCTGCCAACTTCCTGGTCTGGTCCTCAAGCTGCTCCTGCATCCTCAAGTAGCTGGGCGAGTCCTCAAAAATATGCTCACGTCGAGGTGCGTGGCTGGAAGAAGAAGCAGCTTCCTGATGAGGTGGAGGAGAAGCTGCTGGTGGAGGAGGGACTGGAATCTCGGGCTGGGGCTCCTCTAAATCATCCCGGGGTGCATATCGAGGGCTTTTGGCTACCATATCCTCTGGTGTAAGCTCGGAGGCGCGAATGAGCTGCTCCTGAAGCGTGTGCTTCACGGAGTCTAAGTAAGTTCGCAGAGACATGGTAGTGCCAACCTTCACGTCCTTGGGCTCGTCTTCTGGTATCTCCAAGCCCGCATGCATGCACATATGGGAAATCAGAGAAGAGTGGGCCAACAGAGAGCGGCTGCTGCAATCCTGGATCATATGCAGGATCCGATCAGAGAGGACATAAGAGATGTTGAGGTTGATCTCTCTCAGTAGGACATATAGCAAGCAGGCTCGCTCAACATTGACGTCCGTCATGTTGGTGGAGGAAAGGATGGTAGAGTTGACAAACTAATGCCAAAAGTCAGCCTCCGGATGCAGCTCTTGCCTCTTGAGCTTCTCTGGAACAAAGTCTGACCCCGTCTTCATTTTCCAAGTGGAATATCTCCCCTGATACCACGGCGAAGCTCATTTGGCAACTGTGGCATGTCATCTCGATATCTGGCCTTGCCAGTGCAAGGGAGAGGCTGCATCCTGTTGTACCTCCGTACAAAACCACAGAGCTGGAGGCTCTGGTAGGATGTCTGGAGGAACCCCTCTATGAACTCGGGGTCAAAAGGAACTACCACTCCTTTGACCCAGCTTCGTCTCCTTTCTTCAACTGTGTCCCTGTCCATATTAGCCAGGAACTCCTTCAATATCGAGCTGGAGCTAGGTTCAGCAAAACTGACCAATGTCTGCCACTGGCGTCGAGTGATAACCTCCAGGATGGGGGAATCATCAGGTAAGGGTTCCCAGTCAATTCGCTTCTCTGAAATGATCTTCTTCTGAAGATACCACTTATCAAATCGGTCTTGGTGCTCCTTAGACCGAAAATGACCTTCATCAAAATCAGATGTTCTTGGGCGCTTGCTGCTTGATCCTGTGGTGACTTTCTTCTTACCTTTATCTACCTGTTTTTCCTGAAATGCAGAAGAAATCCAATGTGCCACATGTATTCCATTAGGCTTTTTCAAAAACAGAATAGGGCATTAGCACTGGAAATTCACAATTCCCAGATTTAATTGGAATTATATATGTAGCAATTACGTTCCCAATTGTCACACAGGGTTGCAAGAATTTCATTACAGGCAACAGAATCACCAGGAAAGCAACAGAAACATGCTGACATCCAAAATAGCATAATGCAAACAAGGTTCAAAATGTCATATTCACATGCATGATGATTAAAACATATTTATGAGCTTGAAGGAAATTGAACAAAGAAGGCACAAAACCATGCTTGAACAGAATTCCCAAATTTAGTCTCAATAATAATGGTTCTCAAAGGAATTATACAAAATCCTAGAACCTCTTTCTATACTCATCCAGTGGAATTAGGACAAAGTCATGCAAGCCTACAGCGCAAGAACAAATACAGAATTTACCACAGACCATATCATCACACCAAATTCGCACAAACACATGCTATTCAAATTAAAAACTTTGTTTCTCAACTCAGAATCATGGGAATGATCAACAAAGGAACAAAAATATTGAAACAGTCCTAGTTCAAGCACAATTCCCAGATTTACTTCACACAAAATCTCCATTAATGTGCTATACAGCGATTAATCCAATTAGGTTTCACATGAGGAAAGGCTATGGAATGCAGGATTTCACACAAATAGAACTAAAAACAACAAGCACCTAACAAGTGATCTTGTTGTATCATTCTAGGATTCTGTTCACAACTCTCAAGCAGAATTACATTATCAGATTATTCAAACTATGCATGTGTTTTGAATACTCATTTCACCCTAAACAAGTGATACCATTTGGGTCTCTAAAAACTCTATGTCAATGAATACAATGGTGAGACAAACCATTATCACACTAATTCACTCCAGCAAGTACAACATAATTGACAACAAGAATTCTACAGACCCTTTTACCATTCAATGAAAAACCAAAGTGCATGTTATCTCAAGGTTGGTTCTTTCTATGAGTGACTAGTACTTGACACTTTTACACAATCAATGAAGGACAGAATCACAACAAGTAGCAAACAAGTATCAACAATGTAAGATTGCAAGGTCACAAATATTAAAGCATCTATGGTTCAAAACCCAGCCAGCGCCACTAGCGTGGTAGTCGCGCTACCAACGTGGGCTGGAATTGTGCCCTAACCTATTGCAGAATGGGTTTCTCACCTTAGGCTTTCTATGGTATTAGCGATGGCACCCCAAAAACAGTGCTTAAAAGGGACACTTACCTTGTCATGAGCCATGATATGAGATGAGAATGAGGGTGCTAAGGATATGGGGAGTATGAGACCACGAGAAGAGAGAAAACGTGCAAGTTGGAATAGGGAGCACGGAGGGAGTAGAATGAGGAGGTATTGATGTTAAATGGAAGGAAGAGGCAATGAATGTGATCTAATGGAAATAATGGAGGTTAATGGTGGTTTATGGAAGTGGATGGTTACTAAAAGTGGAAAGGATTGAGGAGAACGAAGTATGGGAAATAGGATAAATTTGAAATTTAAAAACCTTTCTGACTGACCCGCGCTGCTAGTGTCGACTTCACGCTGTCCGCGTGAAGTGGCAGGGAGTTTGAGCACTTGGCGCTGGTAGCGCGACATTCACGCCTCTAGCATGGGTTTCCAGAGAATTATGGCCTAGCTAGCAAAAGTGGCGCTTCTGGCGTTGAGTTCACGCTGTCAGCGTGGGGTGCTAGAGTAATTGGCGCTGGTGGCACCAAGGTGACGCTGATGGTGCCAAATCTTTAGAGTAAACTACAGCTGGCACTGGTGGCGCCGTAATGGCGCTAGTGGCGCCATAAGGTCAGCACAGATACACAATTGCAGAAATTTGATCCTAAATGCCTAGAAACACTCAAAAATCCTAACTAATATGCAAAATGAGAGCTACACTAGCATGCCTTTAAGGAAAATAACGAAACAACAACGAAAAACACAATTGACCATGGATTATGTCAAGGAACAATGAAAACCCAAAACAGTGAAAGCGATACCGCAAATTACACTAATCTACCCTAATGAAAAGAAGGAGGGAACACACAAACGACGGAAGCACAATTGAGTTGCCTCTCAACAAGCGCTTGTTTACCGTCACGAGCTTGACATATAATCCTGTAGGATTCAGGTGAGCTTAGAGGGATCGATACTGCATCCCTATCAACTTGGCCTCCATAGTAGAATTTTAGTCTCCAACCATTGACCTTGAAAGGTCTATCAGCATCTAGGGGACAAATTTCCACTGTTCCATAAGGAAAGACCTTTCGAACTACAAATGGCCCAGACCAGCGAGATTTGAGCTTACCTAGGAACAATCTCAGTCGAGAATTGTGTAACAATACCTGCTGCCCAGGCTCAAACTCTTTATGGTGAATCTTTTTGTCGTGCCACCTTTTAGTCTTTTCTTTGTAGAGCTTGGCATTCTCATAAGCTGTAAATTCTAAACTCATCGAGTTCATTTAGTTGCAATAAGCGCTTCTCACTAACTTTTGAGAGTTCAAAGTTAAGGAATTTGGTGGTCCACATGGCTTTGTGTTCTAGTTCAACCGGAAGGTGACAAGATTTTCCATACACCAATTGGTATGGTGACATACCGATCAGTGTTTTAAAAGCAGTCCGGTAGGCTGTTGCGAACAAATTCGGCAAGTGCACCGATCGTTCTCAAGTAATAAAGTTAGGTAAGTAAAGTATTGTTCTCCACAGGGATTGGGGTAATTTCACAGCAATAATAACCAATATGATTGAAATTGAAAACAGAAAATACGCAGAAAAGTGTTGTTGAATTGTTTGGTTGATTGTGTAATTAAAAGACAAGAATTAAAGAAATGTGCAGTAAATTGATTTAGGAAAGTTACCAATGGACGATTAATTGTGGTCAGGCACAATCCCCTTTGATCACTACTCCTTCACTTGACTGGTTATTTAACATTAACGTTCACAAATGATGAATCTCTCCTGTAGTCGTAAATCCTAGATAACTAGCGATTTCACTCTTTAATTCGATCGAGAACCCTAAGCCCTTAGCGATTCTGTCAAACTAAGCATGAAGAGAACACATCATAAGAGGTTCCTGTTGTTAATTGTTCAGAAAATAATTCTTTCCTAGGTTAGCTAATCCCTAATTCCTTAGTGAATTAACCCTTTAACTTGAATCGAAAACCTAATTCTTTAGTGAATTCTATCAGATTAAGCATTCAAAAGATCCTACTATAAGTTCTGCAGCCACGCATCCCTATTCCTAGGTGATGAACAACTGTTACTCCAATCAGTTCAGAAATTAGAACCCCAACGTTCCCATTGTGAATCCTAACCCTATGTACTTAATTGAATTGATCAAGTTCAAGTAAGAGTAGAAAGAAGTGCAGAATGGAGTAAAACAATTAAAACATATTATTCAATACCAGTCAAATTACAAAGAAGCTTTCATAGGTTCATGACCTTCCCACAATACAAGAATTAGCCAGCCATAGGTCTCAAATACATCAAAGCTGTAATGGAATTCATGGTTGTGCAGAAACTCTGGCCTTGATGCTTGATTTCTAGGGTTGGTTGAATGGAAGATGAAGGAAGGTGAAAGAGAATGACCTAAGCAAGTGTGTGTGTGTGTCCACTGTACTTTCTGAGGCTCTCTATTTATAGACAAGGCTAATTACGGTAACAAGGTGATGAAGATCAAAGACTAATGAGTGAAGAGCCTAGATACCTCCAATGTTTTGAACATAACTTGAGTTTTAGATATCAGTTTTAGGCATTCTTTGATGCGTTTGAAAGCTCTAAAGATTTCCTACAAATTGTATTTCTAGTCTCAAGTCCAAATTATGCATCTATGATGATGAAATTGGGACATAAAGTTAAGCAC
>PYAF01005113.1:251455-274262 GCA_007407185.1 Glycine tomentella | reverse complement strand
CAAACTAAGCATGAAGAGAACACATCATAAGAGGTTCCTGTTGTTAATTGTTCAGAAAATAAGCCTTTCCTAGGTTAGCTAATCCCTAATTCCTTAGTGAATTAACCCTTTAACCTGAATCGAAAACCTAATTCCTTAGTGAATTCTATCAGATTAAGCATTCAAAAGATCCTACTATAAGTTCTGCAGCCACGCATCCGTATTCCTAGGTGATGAACAACTGTTACTCCAATCAGTTCAGAAATTAGAACCCCAACGTTCCCATTGCGAATCCTAACCCTATGTACTTAATTGAATTGATCAAGTTCAAGTAAGAGTAGAAAGAAGTGTAGAATGGAGTAAAACAATTAAAACATATTATTCAATACCAATCAAATTACAGAGAAGCTTTCATAGGTTCATGACCTTACCACAATACAAGAATTAGCCAGCCATAGGTCTCAAATACATCAAAGCTGTAATGGAATTCATGGTTGTGCAGAAACTCTGGCCTTGATGCTTGATTTCTAGGGTTGGTTGAATGGAAGATGAAGGAAGGTGAAAGAGAATGACCTAAGCAAGTGTGTGTGTGTCCACTGTACTTTCTAAGGCTCTCTATTTATAGACAAGGCTAATTACGGTAATAGGGTGTTTTTTCCGTGCAAAATTCGAAACAAATCCTTTTATTTTTGGCAACAGAATAATCTGGCGGGACCCGCGCGTGATCTCGCGCGGTTAGCGCGACTTGTTCGAGAGTACGGCATTGATCGCATGACATTCCACGCTAACCGCGTGGAATGTTCGAGTTGAATTGGCTGGATCTGATCTTCTGTGGCGCTGATGGCGTGGGAGTGGCGCGGTCCGTGCGGTTAGCTCGACCAGTTGACACTGATCGCGTGGAATTGGCGATAACAGCGCGATGTCTTCGTGCTTAATTAATGTTGCAGGGGCTTGGCGCTGGTGGCGCGGCCTTGACGCTGATAGCGCCATGTTTGCGGCTACTTCACGCTAGTCGCGTGGATACTCACGCTGATCGCGTGAGTTCTTCAAGAATAACTCTTCATCCCTGCACTTGGCGCGACCCGTGTGGCCTCTGGCGCGATCCGCGCGAGGTTCAAATCTTGCTTTTCTTCTTTTTCTGCTCTTTAAACTTCTCTTTATACCTGAAAACACTCAATTGGTATTGAATAGGATTAAAAATAATAAAGTAACAAATTTAATTAATTCTAAACTAATTTCCTAAGTATTTAACTAAAATATAACCTAAACTATCCTAAACTAAGATGTGTTTGCAACACATCATAGGCCCATAGTGCATCATCCAATTTCTTGGACCAGTCCTTCCTGGAGCTTCCAACGGTCTTCTCAAGTATTCTCTTCAGTTCTCTGTTAGAAATCTCTACTTGACCACTGGTTTGTGGATGATATGGAGTGGCTACCTTTTTGGGTGACTCCGTACTTTGTGAGTAAGCCTTCAATTTGTTTGTTATAGAATTGAGTGCCACCATCACTGATTATAGCCCTAGGAACTCCAAAACGGGTGAAAATGTTCCTCCTCAAGAAGTTTGCTACCACCCTTGCATCATCAGTGGGCAATGCCACTGCTTCTACCCATTGGGAGACATAATCAACTGCCACCAAGATGTATTGGTTAGAATAAGACTTGGGAAAGGGTCCCATGAAGTCTATTCCCCAAACATCAAACAACTCAACCTCTAAGATGTTGTTGAGGGGCATCTCATCTTTACGGGATATGTTTCCCGTTCTTTGGCATCTATCACAGCTTTCCACAAACGCCTTGACATCCTTGAATAACATAGGCCAGTAATAATCACTTTGTAAAACCTTGTGAGCAGTTCTATTGCCCCCAAAGTGTCCTCCATAACTTGAAGCATGGCAATGCCAAAGGATCTTGGGAACTTCAAACTCAGCCATGCACCTTCGAATAATACCATCTGCGCATTGAAAATACAGGAAGGGGTTGTCCCAGTGATACCTCCTGGCATCATGGAAGAATTTCTTCTTCTGTTGCCATGTGAAGTCCTCAGGGACTGCTCCAACAGCCTTATAATTGGCCATGTCCTCAAACCAAGGAGCATTGGTGACAACCATCATTTGCTCATCCGGAAAGAACTCATTAATTGCTAGCTCTGGCCCATCTTGCAGATTTTTGTCCTAAATTCTGGACAAATGGTCAGCTACTTTGTTTTCCACTCCAGCTTTGTCTCTGATCTCTAAATCAAACTCTTGAAACAAGAGCATCCAACGCAATAGGCGTGGCTTGGCATCCTGCTTAGTCAACAGATACTTGAGAGCATCATGGTCAGTGAAAACAATTACCTTAGAACCAATCAAGTAAGGTCTAAACTTATCTAGTGCATATACTACAGCTAGCATCTCTTTTTCAGTTGTGGCATAATTAATTTATGCCTCATTCAAAACCTTGCTGGCGTAATATATGACATGCAAAAGTTTATCCTTACGTTGACCAAGAACAACCCCAATAGCATAAGCACTCACATCACACATTAATTCAAAGGGCAAGTTCCAATCAGGCGCCGTTAAGATAGACGCTGTTGTGAGCTTTTCCTTCAACACATTAAATGCATTGAGGCAAGCTTCATCAAAGACAAAATCAGATTCTTTAGTTAACAGTTGGCTAAGAGGCTTCGCAATTTTGGAAAAATCTTTAATAAACCTCCTATAAAAGCCGGCATAGCCTAGAAAGCTACGCACACTGTTAACATTAGTGAGAGGAGGCAGCTTTTCAATCAACATCAACTTGGCCTCATCTACTTCAATTCCTTTTGAAGAGATTTTATGGCCCAAAACAATGCCATCTCTCACCATAAAATGGAACTTTCTCCCTGTTCAAAACAAGATTGGTTTCTTGGCATCTTTTTAAATTTTTAGACAAGTTAAATAAGCATGCATCAAAACAAGAACCAAAAACTGAAAAGTCATCCATAAACACCTCTAGAAAATTTTCAACCATATCAGAAAAGATGGAAAGCATACACCTTTGGAATGTTGCATGCGCATTGCATAGGCCAAACGACATTCTTCTGTATGCAAATACTCCAAAGGGACATGTGAATGCGG
Source organism: Glycine tomentella (assembly GCA_007407185.1). Classification (NCBI taxonomy): domain Eukaryota; kingdom Viridiplantae; phylum Streptophyta; class Magnoliopsida; order Fabales; family Fabaceae; genus Glycine; species Glycine tomentella. The sequence continues at coordinate 271,181 of PYAF01005113.1, read as the reverse complement.
TCTTTTCTTGGTCCTCCGGTGCCACGGGAATCTGATTGTAGCCGGAATATCCATCAAGGAAGCAATAGTATGCATGGCCGACTAGTCTTTTTAACATTTGGTCAATGAAGGGAAGTGGGAAGTGATCCTTCCTGGTGGCATCATTCAATCTTCTGTAATTCACGCACATCCGCCACCCAGTGATGGTTCTAGTGGGTATTAGATCATTGTTGTCGTTTTGAACCACGGTCACCCCACCTTTCTTCGGAACGGTTTGCACAGGGCTCACCCAGGCGGTGTCTGAAATGGGATATATCATCTCTGCATCAAGAAGCTTCACCACCTCTTTCTTGACCACTTCTTTCATCATTGGGTTGAGTCTTCTCTGCAGTTGCCTCACAGGTTTTACATCATCTTCCATAAGGATCTTGTGAGTGCAGAATGAGAGATTGATACCCTTTAAATCAGAAATAGACCACCCAGTGGCAGATTTGTGCTCCTTGAGCACCTTTATCAGCTTAGCTTCTTCATCCCCAGATAATCCCTTGTTGATGATGACGGGATATGTCTTTTCCTCTCCCAAGAATACATACTTGAGAGCTTCTGGTAGCTCTTTCAATTCCAGCTTTGGTGCCCCAAGAACTATGTCAGTTTCCTTCTTCTCTAGCACCTCCATTGCTACCTCTTTCACTTCTTCAATGGTAGCCACATCTTGAGCCTCCATAATATCTGCAAATTCTTGCTCAGGGGACTTTTCTGCGTAAACCACTTCTTCAATCACATCTATACTGAAGCAATCATTCTTATCTGATGAATTCTTCATAGCATCAAAGACATTGAAGATTATGGATTCATCATCCATTCTGAGCTCTAGCTTCCCTTTTTCCACATCAATCAAAGCACAGGCTGTGGCTAGGAATGGCCTCCCCAATAGAAGCGGTATCTCACTTTCCTATTCCATATCTAGCACTATGAAGTCTGCTGGAAAGATAAACTTGTCAACCTTGACAAGAACATCTTCAATGACTCCACTGGGCCTTCTCAATGAACGGTCAGCTAATTGGAGAGACACCATGGTTGGCTTCATTTCAGAGATGCCTAATGATTTACACACAGTCAATGGCATCAAATTGATACTAGCTCCGAGATCACATAATGCACGGCCAACATTCACATTGGCAATTGCAATTGGAATGTTGAAGCTTCCAGGATCTTTAAGCTTTGGAGAGACTTTCTTCTGAATTATTGCACTGCATTCATAAAGCTTAGCATAATTAATATCTAAACCATATTCATCATAAAGCTTCCCCATACCTTGCTTTCTTTAAAATTTTGGACAGCCTTGCTCCTAGTATTCCTAGTTCCTCACGTGAGTTTTAAGGATGGTGGGCCTTTGTTTTGTTTCAAGTAAAAGGTGACAAGGAAAGTGATGGAATGAAAATGATGTAGAGTGAAATATGTTGTACGTAGGTTCCTTTGACAGCCACCAATTTTCGGTCCCCACCACTTTTTATAAGCTTGTTGGTCTTGCTTTTACTACAAATATCTACAAATATCTTCTTAAGTTGTCATAGCTTGGCTTTCCATTTGGTTCCTCCTTATTGGCTATTGAATTCTCACCCTACAAGTGTCCAAGTTCTTGAGAATTCTACACCCTCCTTTTCTTCTCTCAATTTGCACGTTCACTTCAAGCCTTGTAGGGAAATCCTCATTTGCTTTCCTTTCTCACGTAGGATTTGCTAAGGTTTTTGTGAATTTATATGCTTTTCTTTATCCCTTTAATTATTATATTATCTTAAAATAAAATTGTTTCTAGCTTTTAGTAGAATCTAATTTACATTTTCCTACCTAAAATAATATATTTCTAGGTTAATCTTAATCCTTTTAAAATTTCTCACAAATTATACCTTTTAGGGTTTTATTTAAGCTTTTCCTACCAATTACATTTACATTAATTCTAATTGGTCCATTTATTTTTGATTATTAAAATTACTTAATTGGTCCATCAAATGAGTCTATTCCTTTTATAATTAAGAGAAAATTCCATAGATTTCTTTTACCCTTTTCCGGTGTTTCTCTGATGCTTGAGTTAGGCTGAATTAAGTTTCTTTTTCAATTACTTTCTAAAATTTATAGAAATTCTATTTTATAATTTTCTGCCTCAAACTATTTTGATATTCTGCTATCTAGGAGTGTTCTGTCTTTTCCTTAGGTTCTTACAGAATTCCCAAGAATATCTGGCCATTTCTAAGCTAAAGGGTATTTTGGTAATTTTAAAAATAGCCAAGGGTATTTTCGTCATTTTGACCTTAAGGGTAGTTTTGTAATTTTTTATTTAAGGAAGGGTAATATAGTCATTTTCCTTTATACTATTTTTAGAAATTCCTAATTAATATGCATAAATTAAATGTATCATCCATATCAAAATTTCATGCACAATGGTTGAAATATGAGGTATTACAAATCTCATCTTTTGTACTTTCATTTCTCATTGCTGATTTTGAAAAATTTTGTTCTGATCACTTTTGAAAGTTGATTCTTTACAAAGCATGATCATATTAAAATATTGTCTCTTATTCTCCTATTATTTAGTAGCTTACAAATTTCATGAGGACAAGCAAGATTCTAGGTTGGGGGTAGTGATAAGTGCCATATTTTAGCTACTTTCGAAATTATAATGTTGGCACTTATCTTTTGATTTTAGTAAAATTGTTAATTAATTTGTCCTAAACCTAGTTGTTTTATATTTTTTGTAAATATGTAGGGCGTTATTCACATTTTAGAAGATTCATCTACTCAATTCTGGTATTTTGATAAGTTTCAATGGTATCCAGAGCATCTAAGCAAGCAAGACAAGTACAAAGGGGCAAAAATGTCAAAATAGGAAGATTTCAGAATCCAATTTGCCCACAACTCACCTGGGCTAATGACCTTTCTTCACCATTAAGAGTTAACTCGTCCAGGCGAGCATTTTATGTGTAATTTAGTTTTCTGAGCGAGTGGATTTCTTCAGGACTAAGAGTTAACTTGCCCAGGCGAGTAAAAACAGGCCAAATCACTCGCCTGGGCGAGTGGACACTAGCAGGTTGCCATTTGCTATAAATAGCCATACAAATGAAGGATTAAGACATGTTTTTTTTTTTGGAAAAGAACGAAAGAAACACTTAGGAGCCTTAGAGAGAGGTGAAAGAAGAGAGAAAAAGAGTGGAAACTCTACAGGAACGGGCCGGGGATCGCTACCTTCGTCATGTATTTTGTTGATCTCTTACTCTACACCATGATCGGTTAGTTTCTCTAAAGGATTGGATGTAATCTTTGTACCCCTATGTATCTCTTTTAATATTTGATATATGTTTGAATCTTTTCTACTCACTCTAGTAATTTCATTCTATTCTTAATGCTTGATTCTACTTGATCACTAGTTTCATGAAATTAGATTCTAAGCTTGACTGAAAAGTGCCCTTAGGATTTGAACTGAATGATTTTACTCATTATGTTACGTTGCTAGGAATAGAGCATAACATTTTGATTGCAAATAGCACGCGATTATGATTATAATGTTGGGCTATTTACTTCATATGCGAGGGATCGATATTCGGTAAATATCCTTAGGACTCTCGAATGCGAGGGATCGATTCGGGGTGAATTAATGTGTGCATCAGTAATGTTAGAAAATGATTCATATAGGTTAATATTAATTGGATACTGAGGGTATGAATGATGAAACCCAATCCTACATTCTCATAAGTTAATTAAATTCATTTTATTAGTTTTTGTACTTTTCATAATTTCTGTTATTTTCACAAAATAAATGAAACTCTGCTTATATTTGTTGTACATAACTATTGAACTGTTAAGTTTTATTTGGATAAACTGAGTAGCTCAAGTCCCTGTGCAGACGATCTTTTATAAATTCTGTAACCTGTAACGACAATTTGTGCGCTTGCCAAGAGTCTAACATCTTGACAGACCTTTCATGAAGACTTCTAAGGTTTTGATTGATGTTGATGAAGGAAAACTCACTGGTAGGGTACAAGATGATGAAGTGCAATTTAATGTCCTCGAAGCCATGAAGCACCCTAAAGATAAGAGAGAGTGTTTTAGAGTGGATGTCATAGATGAAGTGATTTCTGACTTCAAGAGGTTGATTCAAAGAGAAGATGGGTTAGAGAAAGTATTGACTGAAGCATTTGAGGACATGAGTGAATGTGAAGATAAGGAGAGTTCAAATTGTCTTCAACAACTAGATGCTTGCAAAGAAATTCCTTATCACCAATCTCTCTTTGAAGAACTGAAAGAAGAGAAGCAAAATGAAGAATCAAAGATGGAGCTGAAAGCATAACCTCCACATTTGAAATATGTTTTCTTGTAGGTGATTCACAGAAACCAGTTATCATTAATGCAAATCATTCTGAGGAAGAATAAAAGAAACTGGTGAAAATTTTGCAGAAGAAGGCATTGGCCCTGGACCTTATCAGACCTCGCAAGCATCTTATTGTATGTATAGAATTTTAATGGAAGAAGATTATAAACATGTAGCTTAGCCATAGGGACGCCTAAATCAAACCATGAAGGAAGTTTTTAGAAAGAAGGTAGTAAAGCTATCGGAGGTGGGAATGATATATCCTATCTCAAATAGCCAGTGGGTAAGCCCTGTACAGGGAGTTCCAAAGAAAAGTGGTATAACTATTGCAAACAATGATAAAATGAACTTATTCCAACTCATATTGTTATGGGCTGGAGATTGTGTATTGATTACAGAAAGCTTATTAAATAAAGCCACCAGAAAGGATCATTTTCCATTACCTTTCATGGACCAGATGCTGGAGAGACTAGCAGGACAACAATTCTACTGTTTTCTTGATGGTTACTCAGGATATAATCAAATCAATGTTAATCCTAATGACCAAGAGAAAAACAACTTTTACTTGTCCCTTCGGTGTTTTTGCTTATAAGAAGATGCCTTTTGATGTTTGTACTGCTTCTGCTACATTTCAGGATGTATGCTGGCTATTTTTTCTGATCTCGTTAAGAGTATTGAAGTATTCATGGATGATTTCTCTGTTTTTGGCTCTTCTTTTGATCTATGTCTTTCTAATCTTGACACTATTTTGAAGCAGTGTATTGAAACAAATATTGTGCTCAATTGGGAGAAATGTCACTTTATGGTAACTTAAGGTATTGTATTGGGTCATAAGATTTTTGTTCATGGCATTGAAGTTGACAAAGCCAACGTGGATGTCATTGAAAATTGTCTCCACCAACAAATGTCAAAGGCATCAAAAGCTTTCTAGGACATGCTGGATTTTACAGGCATTTCATCAAGGATTTTTCGAAGATTGCTAATCTCTTGAATAAAGAAGTCTTATTTTATTTTGATGATTTGTGTTTAAAAGCTTTTGATATTTTGAAACAAAAACTAATTTCTGCACCCATAATCACTGCCCCAAATTTGACACTTGATTTTGAAATAATGTGTGATGCAAGTGATTATGTTGTAGGAGTAGTTTTGGGTCTAAGGAAAAATAAAGTTTTCCATGTTATACATTATGCAAGCAAGGTGTTACATGAAACTTAAATTAATTATGCAACAATTGAGAAAGAAATGCTTGCAGTAGTGTATCCTTTGGAAAAATTTAGATCTTATTTGATAGGATCTAAGGTTGTGATTTTTACTGATTATTTTGCTATAAAATATTTGCTAGTCAAAGCTGATTCTAAACCCAAACTTATTTGTTCGATTCTACTTTTGTAGGAATTTGATTTAGAAATCAAGGATAAAAAGGGGAGCAAAAATCATTTAGTTGATCATCTTTCCAGACTTACCATTGATGAGGTAGCCACACAAGGTCCTGAAATTCAAGAAAAGTTTCCTGATGAAAATCTATTCAACATTGGAGAAAGGTCATGGTTTGCTGAGATGGAAAATTTCAAAGCAGTTGGTGCAATTCTTGATGATTTCACTTGGCACCAGAAAAAGAAGTTTTTCAGGGACTCTAAATACTTTGTGTGGGATGATCCTTATCTTTTTAAGATTGGACCTGATAATCTCCTAAGAATATCTATAACTCAGGGGGAGGCAAGAATCATACTATGGCATTGCCATAGTTCACCTTATGAATGCCATTACAATGGAGAGAGGACTGTTGCCAAGGTCCTCCAATTTGGTTTCTATTGGCCTATGTTGTGTAAGGATGCGTATGAATATGTTCAAAGGTGTGATAACTGTCAAAGAATGGGTGGAATCTCCAAAAGGAATGAAATGCTACTGCAAAACTTTCTAGAGGTTGAAGCTTTTGATTTCTTGGAGATAGATTTCATTGGTCCATTTCCATCATTGTACTAAAATGAATACATTCTATTGGTTGTGGACTATGTAACCAAATAGGAGGAAGCGATAGCTGTTCAACATGCTGATGCAAATACTGTCATTCGCTTTCTAAAGAAAAACATCTTTTCAAGGTTTGGTACACCCAGGGTATTGATATGTGATGGAGGATCTCATTTCTGTAATGTCCAACTCAAGAAAGTTCTCCAACACTATAGTGTCAGACACAAGGTAGCCTCCCCTTACATCCCCAGACCAATGGGCAAGCTGAAGTTTTAACAGGGAAATGAAGAAGATCTTGGAGAAACAGTTCCTCAATCAAGTAAGGATTGGTCTAAAAAATTAGATGAAGCTCCGTGGACATACAAAACAACATATAAATCTCCTACAAGACTCACTCCCATCCAATTGGTCTATGGCAAATCTTGCCATTTACCTGTTGAGTTGTTGCACAAAGCCTACTGGGCATTGAAGTTTACGAATTTTGATCTGAATGTAGCTGGTGAACACAAGAAGCTCCAACTTCATGAATTGGAGGAATTAAGACTTCAAGATTATGGAAATTTCAAACTTTATAAGCAAAGAGTTAAAGTTTATCATGATAAAAAAAGCTTTTGAAGAAGAATTTTCATCCTAGTCAATAAGTTTGGTTATTTAATTCTCGATTGAGATTGTTTCTAGTTAAGCTGAAATATAAGTGGTCTAGACCATTCATCATCAATGAAGTCATGCCACATGGAGCTGTGATACTAGAAGATCCAGCCACAAAGAGGACATGGACTGTAAATGGCAGCAGAACCAAACACTACTTGGGTGGTGATGTAGAGAGGCTCACCTCTATTGTCCAGTTGCAAGAAGTCTGAGCTAAAACATGGATGTCCAACTGGGAGGCAACCATTAGTTTCTGAACTTTGCTTTAATTTATATTATTTGAATTTTATGTCTTATGTTTCTGAATTATATTTCTGAAATTTACTTTCGAATTTTATGTGGTATTTTTTGAATATATCATCTGTTTTGTTAGAGCTACCATTGCAGAACCTGGGGACAGGCTAATTTTTTAGGGAGGAGGAACATCAGATGAGGAGGAAGACATGGTAGATCCTGATGATTATCTTATTGTAGGACTGAGCTCCTCAGCCACGATCTTCAAAAATTTGTGACATTGTCTTTATGTTTCTTTACCGCTTTGTATTAAAATTCAATACTTCATATCCTTATTTACTATGTTTGATTTTTGCTTGAATAGTTGCACACGTTTATGATTTTTTATTGGTATTGCACACTTTGATTATGTACACAGAGGTTTCCCTCTTTTTGGTAGTACACATTATTGATTAATTTTGTTTTGTTTGTATAACTCTTTTTGGGACTTAAAGAGAAAAAAATTTCTTGGACGTAACATGTTTTGGAAAGAATCAATAGATATTGTTTTTGAATCTTGCTTTTTAATTGGATCATAACACAATAAAATGATTTTTGGAAACTTTGAGAAGGAAAGACAATGAATGACTTTCCCAAAAACCAAATGAAGGAAAATGTTTTTACATGGACTTGATAAAGAACAACTTTTGAAACACTGATTTAATTTGAACATGGAAACAGATCTTAAGCTTTAATGACGGTGTGCAACCACATAATTTGCATTGAGTGTCCTCACTGATATGTTATATAGTTGATTATGCATGAGTTTCTAATTGTCATAACATATGATGCATGGATATGATTTAGTCCTTCTTTCTTTCTTATACATTTTAAGCCACTGGCCAAAACGGTATCCCAATGTATACTGATTTACTAATTGCAAGCCCTTTGAGCCAAACACTTGATATTTTGTTGGAACACTAACCTAGGATAATAGTTTCCTACCTTACCTTAGGTTAGGAGAGCAAAGGGGTTTTTGTTGGGAACTTCTATCATTTGGTTGGCTAATGTGATGTAAATACTTTGTTTTTAAATGTGGTTGCTCATGTGAATTAAATTTTGTATAGAAAAGAAAAGAAAGAAAAGAAAAAGAAAGGAAAAGAAAAGGGAAACAATTTCTTTGTGAATAAATAAATATATGAATTATGTACATTATGTTCTAAACTGTACAAAGTTGTTGTAAATTCTATAAGTTAGGTGATTGGGATGTTGGTATAGGAAATATTGATAACTTGGTAGAAAAGGGAAGAGATAGGAAGTAATGATAGCTTATTTTTATGTTTGCTCTCCTATTCTCAAGGTATTCTTGAATATCCAAAAAAACCAAGATTTCTTTCAAGCCAAGACCAACCCTAAAAGTCCTAATGATCCATGATAATTATGTACTCTATCTTTGATTTGATGGAAAATGAATTACAAAATTGATCCATGACATATCAGTGTTGGAATTGAGATGAAACACTTTCCTATGGGAGAATTAAACAACTTTGAGAGGTTTTCCTCTGTTTGAGTGAATCAAGTGTTTTCTCTTATGTTCTTTAGAAATAAAATGTGAATTGATCTTAATCTAATTTGGTTTTGCGAATTTCATCTTTTGTGTCTTCATTTCTCGTCGTTAAGTGTTTTAAAAAAATGTTGTTTTGATCACTTTAGAGGTTGATTCTTTACAAATTATGTTCATAGTTTTTGGTGTATAAAGTATTGAAGCATGTTTAGTTAAACTTCTGTTATTTGTAGTTCTATTTCTATACTCGGCTTGAGGACAAGCAAGATTCTAGGTTGGGGGTAGTTGATAAGTGTCATATTTTAGTTATTTTCGGGATTATAATGCTAGCACTTATCTTTTGTTTTCAATAGTTTTCTTACAAACTTCCCTTAATTCTAGGTTTTTTATATTTTGTACATTTATAAATGTTATTGTTTAAATTTGGAAGATTCATCCATGCAACTAATGTTTTGATATGTATTTGTTGGATCCAGAAACCAAGCCAAGATAAAGGGAAAATGGTCAATTTTACAAAGTTCTAGAGTGAAATTTGCCCAGGCTAGCATTTAGCTCGCCTAGGCTAATGGGATTACTTCTTCCTAAAGCAACCAACTCGCCTAGGTGAGCTACACAATGATCGGCTAGTTTCTCCAAAGGATTGGATGTAATCTTTGTATCCTTATGTATCTATTTTGATATCTGATATATATATATATATATATATATATATATGAATCTTTTCTACTTGATCACTAGTTTCATGAAATTGGATTCTAAGTTTGACTGGAAAGTACTCTTAGAATTTGAAATGAATGATTTTACTCTTTACGTTACGTTGCTATAAATAGAGCATAACGTTTTAATTGCAAATAAAACGAGATTATGATTGTAATGTTGGGTTATATACTTCATATATGAGGGATTGATATTCAGTAAATATCCTTAGGATTCTGAATGAGAGGGATCAAAATCCAATCCTACCTTTTTCTTGAATTAATATGTGCATTAGTAATGTTAGAAAATGATTCAGATGTGCTCATGTTAATTGGATACTGAGGGTATAAACGATGAAATCCAATCATACCTTTTTTCTTGAATTAATTAAATTCGTTCTAATTGTTTTGTAATTTTTCGTATTTTCAACGTACGAAATCCGTTATTTCCGCATTTTTCATAATTTTGTTATTTTCACAAACCCATGATATTTCAATCAACTTTATTGCACATAACTATTAAACTATTACTTTTATCTGGAATAACTTAGTAGCTCAAGTCCTTGTGGAGACAATGTCTTGGTAAATTATGTAACCTACGACGACATTGGTACGCTTGTCAATAGTCAAACAGCTCTTCAATCGTATCTTTCAGAGCCCAACAGTCTTTTGTATTGTGATTGTAACTACGATGGTATCTGCAGTGTTTGGTTCTATCTAACCCCGTCCTGGGAAGAAGTGGAGGAGGTAGCCTTATAGGTACCTCTGCGTTGAAGGCTTCCTCTAGGATATTAGTTCGGTTGGCCGCCAGGGGTGTGTAGCACTCGTACCTGGGTCCCTTTGGGAGAAGCTAGCGCTTCTCTGGCTTGTGTCGCTTGTCCGACTTATGTGAGCTAGTCTTGGTACCTCCTTCTCAATTGTCGCGCTTTTGTCCGGCTTGTTGGACCTCGTTTCTAAACCTTGACATCTCCTACATCTGGATGTACCCTTTGGCTCATTTGCACAACTCATCATGCTACTAGAAGGCTTTTTGCATAGACTGACTCAGAATTTACTAGGTCGTAAGGCTAGAAGCATGAAGTCTAGTGCTACCTCTGGGTTGAGGTTTTAGATCTGGACAATGATTCGTCCGAACTTATCCATGAACTTTCAGAGGGATTCGTACAAACCTGATTAACTGGTTGCATACTGCAAATTGAAACACTCGACAAGGGTGTCGAAGCTGTCAATAGACCCGGGAATGAGTCCTTTGTACTATGTCAATGTTTCCTCTTTGAGGGACGTTGGGAAGACACGAAACATGATGGCATCATCATTGGTGTAGAGGTTCGCTTGGGTGAGGAAAGTGTCCAGATGCTCATCTGGATCAGTGGTTCTGTTGTACCGCTCTAAGTTGAGGGATTTCTAACTTAAAGGTAGGTCGGCTTCCATGATGCGGTCCACAAAAAGGTGTCAATGAGTCATCCGCCCTTCTAGATCTTGCATGTCGTAATGTGAGTTCCCTTTGTTGGGAGGACAAGAGGGGGGACTTGTAAGTATATGGATGTCCTAGAGACAATCGTTTCATTAGATTAAGACGTACATGTACTTTTCATATTGTCATGAATAAATTATAAGCGCTCTTTATCTTGTTTCATATTCTGTCTCGATATCATCATTAATATATGAGTAACTGGATAAAACCCTTGGAATAGAATAGGTATCTCTTGAATATCAGTGATGGGATCACGATCATGAGGATTCAAGGATACTAGATGTCTACTCCTAAATTTAAGTTCCTTGTCTAGAGACACTGAAAATGGGGATTAGCGATCTCGGGTATGACTAGCACGGCTTATCTACTTGTATGCAGATACAAGGTAAAGACCTCATGAGCTACAGACATGGAGATGTCTTAGCTAAAGTCGTGGGTGGACCTATAAGGGTATAGCTTGCACTGAACGGACCCACAAAGAGACTCTATGAGGAAATCTCACAGATAGTATCATTAGAGTAGTCTCTTATTATTTGGGTGTGTCTTTCCTTAGACCAGAAGTTTTCACTTAGACTGTGTTCTAGAAGACATGCTTTGATTGTATACCTCGTCTGCCTGAAACATGGAGACACATAGGTATACCTTTGGGCATGTCCTGAAAGAACACAAGTCTAGGGTGACTAGCTGAAGGAATTCGTCAAATCTCTATGAGAGATTAGGTTATCTGTAAATTGGAGAAATTGGGATGACATTTACGGGACTCGGGAATCTATGCATAGTAAAAGAAATCATGAGATGATTTGCGTTTAGAGTCAGTAAAATTGGAGACTCCCTATTTCGTATTAAAGCTTACCCTAGACCGCAAGGGCTGATACGTTTCCTTACCCTAGGTTTTATGGGAAGGTAACCGAGACGAAAGGAAATACATACAGAAACCAAATAGATTTAATAGGATGATCTTGTCATTTACCTAACTAGTTCTGGGACAACAAAGCATTGCTAGTGCTCTGTGTTGTCATTGAATGGGTAGAGGCCTTGTTGGGCCCAAATTCATTTATGTCAATAGCTATGTTGGGCCTAATGGGTCACACACTAACACTTTATTGTCATGACATTATAGCATTAAAAGTTTTAGGCCTAATAATGGTTGTTGGCCCAAGAAAGAGTTTAGAAACTTATCTTAAAGAGAGAGGGGCGCATGAATGAAGTTAATGGGCTTGGATAGTCCAAGACATTATTAATTCATTTAAATAGTTAAATTAATTATCTAATATTTAAATTTGATAATTTAAATATGAATTAACTATAGTAGATAGTTTCATATCAAAAGGAGAAGATAAGAGCTAGATTCGAATTTGAATTCAACTAGCATTTTATCATGATCATATCCTAGACTTTAGGAAGAAGTTTTAGGGCTGATTAGAGGCTTATCATACGGCTGGATATTTGATTATTATTTGGCAAAATAAATTCCAAGTAAGTGACTTGGACTTAAGAAGATAAGATAGGAGGTTGTTGGCAATTTTTGAAATACAACAACTCTATCTTTTCTTCACGTGTGAGATGCTTAATGATAAGAATTTTATGGTTAAAAATCTGACCTAAAACTCTTCTATAAATATACTCTTGTGATCATAGTTCTCTAATAATAGTTTTGAAAAAAACCATATCTACATTCCTCCACTTTCATGTGCCCCTTTGTGTGAATTTTGACTGAAAATTCAGCCAGCAATATCATCTATTGGTGACCCTCTTAGATAAGTAAAAAAACTTTAAAACCTAACCATCTTCCTCTCCATTGGTGTGCCTAGCCTGCCTCCTTACTACACCTTACACACCACACCAAAATGGTGTTTCCGAAAGGAGAAACAGAACCTTGTTAGACATGGTCAGGTCTATGATGAGTGAGACTCAGCTTCCAAAATCGTTTTGGGGATATGCCTTAGACACAGCGGTGTACCTTCTAAATAGGGTACCGTCTAAATCTGTTCAGACCACTCCATATGAGATATGGAATGGCAAGAGACCCAACCTGAGTTATCTCAGAGTATGGGGATCGCCAGCATGTGTCAAAACGTTGACATCAGACAAGATTAGTGCTAAAAGCACTAAATGTCTATTTGTGGGGTATCCCAAAGGTAATAAGGGATACTACATTTACTCATTGGACGAACACAAGGTGTTTGTGTCCAAAAATGCTGAATTCCTTGAGAATGATTTACTCTCTCAAGGAGCCAGTGAGAGTAAAATTGATCTTGAAGAAGTTCAAGGACCACAAGAACAGATTGAGGAACCCGAGTTTGCACCGCAGGCGACGTTCTCCAATGGAGAAGTAAACACACAACTTTGTAGGTCTACTAGGGTCATCCATCCATCTGAGAGGTATGGGTTTGTGATTGAGAATCAACAAATCGTAGAGGATAATGAACCAAGTAACTATGAGGAGGTAGTCAAGGACGTTGACTCCTCTAAATGGCTAGAAGCCATGAAATTTGAAATAGATTTGATGTATCAAAACAAGGTATGGACCTTGGTTCCACAACCGCAAGGAGAAATTCCTATCGGTAATAAGTGGGTCTTTAAGAGAAAGACTGATGCAAATGGCAATGTTCAAACCTATAAAGCTAGGTTGGTTGCGAAAGGATATCGTCAAAGACAAGGTGTTGACTATCATGAGACTTTCTCACCCGTTGCCATGATTAAATCTATTAGGATAATGCTTGCCATAGCAGCATATCATGACTATGAGATTTGGCAAATGGATGTCAAGATTGCCTTCTTGAATGGATTCTTGAAGGTGGAAGTGTACATGACACAACCTGAAGGTTTTGAATCCAAAGGCCAAGAACATATGGTATGCAAGCTGCAGAAGTCGATATATGGGCTAAAGCAAGCATCACGAAGTTGGAATATTCGTTATGATGAAATCGTTAGGAGTAATGGATTCATCAAGAACGAGGATGAACCTTGTGTTTACAAGAAGGATAGTGGGAGCAATGTTGTTTTCTTAGTACTCTATGTAGACGACATACTACTAATAGTAAATGACATCCCCACATTACAAACAACTAAAGATTGGCTTTCAGAAAACTTCACCATGATGGATTTGGGAGAAGCGGCCTTTATACTTGGTATAAAGATCTATAGAGATAGATCTAAAAGGCTGCTGGGATTATCTCAATCCACGTATATTGACAAGATGCTAAGAAGGATTAGCATGGAAGGGTCGAAAAGGGGTTTTCTTCTCGTCAGTCATGGGGTACATCTTTCCAAGGCTATGTGTCCTAAGTCACAGCCTGAGAAAGATCGCATGAGTGGAATTCCATACGCTTCGGCTATTGGATCCATCATGTATGCCATGATATGTACAAGACCATATGTCTATATGCTTTGAGCAGTACGAGCATATACCAATTAGACCTTGGAGAGGGTCACTGGACAGCAGTCAAGACCATCCTTAAGTACTTGAGAAGAACTAAGGATGCGTTTCTAGTCTATGGTGGGGTAGATGAGCTTTCAGTGAAAGGTTTCACTGACGCCATCTTTCAGAGTGACAAAGATGACTGCAAATCACAGTCCAGGTTCGTATTCACCTTAAATGGTGGGGCAATATCTTGGAAGAGTTCCAAGCAGGAGACTACAGCAGATTCTGTGACAAAAGCTAAGTACATAGCCACTTCAGAAGCAGCCAAAGAGGCCGTCTGGATCAAGAAGTTCATATCTGAACTACGGGTGGTTCCAAGCGTGGATGAGCCCATACAGTTGTATTGTGACAACACTAGGGCCATTGCGTAGTAAAAGGAACCTAAGTCTCATCAAAGATCTAAGCACGTGCTCCGCAGATATCACCTGATTAGAGAGATCATTAATAGGATGGATGTAAAGATGAATTATATTCCCACGAATGATAACCTAGCCAACTCTTTGACAAAGGCTGTTTCTCAGAGAAAACATAATAGTCATTATGAGGCTTTGGGTTTACGACTTAGGTCTGATTGGCTCTAGGCCAAGTGGGAGATTGTTAGTATATGGATGTCCTAGAGACAATTTTTTCATTAGATTAGGACGTACATGTACTTTTCATATTGTCATGAATAAATTATAAGCGCTCTTTATCTTGTTTCATATTCTGTCTCGATACCATCATTAATATATGAGTAACTGGATAAAACCCTTGGAATAGAATAGGTATCTCTTGAATATCAGTGATGGGATCACAATCATGAGGATTCAAGGATACCAGATGTCTACTCCTAAATTTAAGTTCCTAGTCTAGAGACACTGAAAATGGGGATCAATGATCTCGGGTAAGACTAGCACGGCTTATCTACTTGTATGCAGATACAAGGTAAAGACCTTATGAGCTACAGACATGGAGATGTCTTAGCTAAAGTCGTGGGTGGACCTATAAAGGTATAGCTCGCACTGAACGGACCCACAAAGAGACTCTATGAGGAAATCTCACAGATAGTATCATTAGAGTAGTCTCTTATTATTTGGGTGTGTCTTTCCTTAGACTAGAAGTTTTCACCTAGACTGTGTTCTAGAAGACATACTTTGATTGTATACCTCGTCTGCCTGCAACATGGAGACACATAGGTATACCTTTGGACATGTCCTGAAAGAACACAAGTCTAAGGTGACTAGCTGAAGGAATTCGTCAAATCTCTGTGAGAGATTAGGTTATCTGTAAGCTGAAGGAATTCGTCAAACTGAAGAACACAAGTCCACGAAATACTAAGTTATTTTTTGCAAGAGTTTTAACAACCACAATAATTCTAAATAAAATATTTCTCTAATGTTTACTATCTCTATTATTTGTTCTTAAACATGTATGTTTGTCAATTGTTTTATTTTTAGTAACATTGTTTATTGTTTCTAAGTCAATTCATAAATTCATATTAGCAATGTGCTCATTATTAATATTTTTATTAACTATAATATATAATTAAAATTTATTAAAAAATATTTAACATAATTATTTTATACTTTTAAATAAACAAAAATATTTGTCATTTTCCTTTTATTTACATAAAAAAGAGATTATTTTTTTTAGTTTTCTTTCCAAATCCAACAAAGTCATTACTGATAATATGGTAATTGGTAAACTGAAGTACGCGCCAAGAGTTAGTTGATTTATTTGTACATCGGAAATAAAGTTAAATTGATGTTTAAGAATTCTTTTTCTTTTCCGATAAAAATAATTCTTTTCTTTAAACTATGTTGTTGCAAATTATGAAATTAAACATGAGATGTGTGTTTCAATTTCATTGTGGAAGGTCCGTGAGAACCATCCAAAAATGTAGGTTCGTGAGAGTGAGTCTAACATAATGCATTGATTTATTTTTTTTTCAGAACTAAATCATATCATTTTATTCGCAATACTTTGGAAGATACAAGATGATATGTGATGATAAACTTTTGGACTAGCATAGGATGTTGTCACTCTCGCTAAAAGGAGTTAGCAACAGGCTTGCCTCCTAGCAAACTGCATACTATATAGTTAGAATTATGCATAAGAAGATTTTTACATTGAAGCACAAGTGTATTTAACTAAGGTATGGGTAGAAACCATGTTGATATTATCTACAATCCTTCTGCAATTAGTTTAAAAAATTGACATGGGTGAGACCAAGCTCCTTCACCCACGATATAGCTTTAAGGAGATCAGTAGCTTCCGCTTCCATAACTGAAAAGTAGAAGCCTTCCATTCTATACGACCAAGGATGAAAGTTCCCCACTTAGTTAAAGGCTCATGGGTATGGACAGCTGAATCAGTATTGCGGGAGGGATCAACCCAATGGTTTTGGAAACGATGAGTTGACGCCCAGAGAATAGATTTGTCCACCTTCTTTGCTCGAAGCCAATCCTACAGAAACCAATTAGCTAAATTGTAGTCTGTCTTCCATTGGAATCCTTATTCCCCCAAAGTTTATCGTTTCTAGCCCTCCAAATTCCCAAAACAATAGCAACAAATAGAGACTACCGCTTCCCATCCATGGTTCGAAAAGCTTAAGGTTTTGTTTGGGAATTAAGAGGGGAAGAAAATGAAAGAGATTTAAGGGGAAGCGAGAGGAACGAAAGGGATGAAAATGAGGGAAATTCTTTCTTCTTGTGAGTTAAAAATATATTAAGAAAGAGAAATGGAGAGTTAATAAGTTACTTTTACAATTTTGCCCTTACTTCAAAAATTAATACACTCTATATTTTACAAATAAAATTTAATTTTAAATTAAAAAAATTATATAATTTTCACATTTAAAATTAATTCTCCATTTAAAATTATTTTCTCTCTAAATTTTTTTTCCTTACTCAATGAAACATTAATTTAGTAATTTTATTACTAAAAAAATATACTTTTTTTAATTGCTAATTGTTGCTTATTTTTGTCTTTTTTACTCACTTGACCTATCTTTCTTGTACAGGACCTACAGAGCTCTACAAAACTCCGAATGGAGCATATGAGTAGTCCTTGGAAAGATAAGGAAAAGATCTACAAGTTTGTTAGAGGTAAGCCGAGGCCAATTCTATCATTTGGAGGATCATTTTAGACTTTGAAATCAGAATCACTGCACTTGAATTTTGGGCTGCGAGTTGGATTTTTATTGGTGTAAATAGAATAATTAATTAGAATAGATGGGCCTATTCATGGTCCATTCTTTCCTTCTGACTTAGTCACTATATGCTAGTGAAATTAGTGAGTGAATTTTACACTACATTTTAGCAAAAACAAAATTTACATTTCTTTTTTAAGTTTTCAGAATTAAAACTCTTTCTCTTATTTTCTCTCAACTGTTCTTCATTGTTTTTCCCTGTTCTTCATTTTCGTTTTCCGTTCTTCCATTTTTGTGCACAAATTTCGTGGGGCTTTCATTGATGATCATCATGGAAGGCTAAACGATCAATCAATCCTAGGATACAGTCCAAGCAAATGGGAATTTGAGTTCTGCTTTAGTATTTCGAATTATGTGTGAATGTTCACTTTCTTCTTCAATCTTTTATTCAATTTTCATGATTATGGATGTGTTTAGGATTGAAAATGGATTAGGTTATGGATTCATTTCCTAATTTGGAATTTTAATCACAAATTAGTTGGATGATATTTCAATTAGGTTGTGATTTCAATTAATTTAGGAGTTAATTTGATCGAACTGCTTCTAATAAAATTGAATGAACTTTCATAACAGAATCATTATCTGAGAACTATGATAATTATCATTGCTTGGTTTGGTGAATTGGATTGATGTTCTTTAATCTGTTTTACATTATCTCTTATCAATTCTCATTAGTTTATACGTTTTATGCAATTTTTACTTATCGCATGCAAACTGTTTGACAAAAATCCTCTATTGGTTTATTAGTGAATTGAAGTTGGAACCATATTGATAGTGTCTCTGAGTCGACCTAGGTTAATCATGTGCTACAGAACTAGCTTAGTTTAATTGTTTTGAAGCGATACGACATCGCTTATCAGATAGTCTAACCCTTTCTCCTTGATTCTGACTCAAGTTGGGGGGACATCCCTACAAATTCTCCAGATCAACAATTTAACTCTTGGAGGAGCATTGAGATTCTAGATGAGGTCCCAATCCCTAGTTGCATGGTACCTATTACAATCAGCTATAGCAGAGCAATATAATCTATAGGCACTCCTAACCGAAGTATATACCATGCAACTCATGATCCCACACCATACCATCCTTATGAAAACAATCATAATGGGGAGTTTGAAGAATTTTATCAACATGAGAATCCAAGAATATAATATGAATACGAAGATCATCCCACTCCTTAATATTAGTCTTCAAAAATCTTTAACAGCCAAGTTCTCTGATCCAAGCACAAACTAAGTATGAAACGTAAGGACCCTCATTTTTGTGCCTTCATGAGGTGTTTTAGTCTAGAATTGATGGTTAGCAGGTGAAAATAGCAGAATTAAGCCGAACAGAAGGTACCGCGCCAACAAGCCTATGTACTACCGGGGGTACATAGGCTAATTCTACATGTGGCGCCAAGAGCGCCAGAGTGGCGCCAAGAGCGCCACTGGTGCTGGAAGTTGGTGCCAAGAGCGCCGGTGTGGCGCCAGGAGCGCCACAGGTGCTGGAAGTTGGCGCCAGGAGCGCCGGTGTGGCGCCATGAGCGCCACAGGTGCTGAAAGTTGGCGCCAAGAGCGTCGGAGTGGCGCCAGATGCACTGGTCTTTGGCGCCATCAGCGCCAAGGTGGCGCCAAGGGCGCCGCATGTCGGTCAGGGGCACTATATAAGGCCAAAAATGCGAAAAAGAAGGGAAAAACAACTTCTTCTTCTTCCTTTTGCCTCCAACCTCCATTAATGACCTTTTCAAGCTTTTAGGGACCTTGGTTGATAACCAAAACACTTCTTTTTAGCTGTGAAACCTGAGAGAACCGATTAGAAAGCTTGAATCCTTCATTTCTGCTCTTGGGAAAATCTCTTTTGAGTGAGAAGTGGAACCTCAGAGGAAAAGCTCAGAGAACTTGAGTCTGGCGAGGACCCACGTCGTATAAAGGACACCAAAGCTCGAGGGAGTTGTCCTGAGGTGTTTCTAGTCGTCACTGAGGTAAGAGACTCAAGTTTCTCCGTTTAATTTTGATCCTGGGGGTTTTTATGAATAGTGACCCATATGAGTTGGGGCTAGAATTAGCCCAGGGTCCTGTAGAGAAACTTGTTTAGAGCGAGGAATAGATGAAGGATTAGCTTTCAGTTTTTGATTCTGATGACTTTGAATCTTGGCTCTGTATATGCCTGTGTGACTTGTGTAGAGTCACTTGTTGATGATTCTCTGATAGGCTAGAGCCTTGATTG
>PYAF01005113.1:216517-228137 GCA_007407185.1 Glycine tomentella | reverse complement strand
AGTATAAATCTTTGTGTGTTGTTCTTATTCTACCTATTAGCTATATTTTATCTTTCTTGTTTGTGAATTCTTGTTATCAACCAAATTCTTGAAGTATTACATATTTTGGGTTGAACTTTGGATTGAATAAAGGTTCTTGGTTTCAAAAGTGATAAAGATCCAAAAGGGCAAAACTCTGATTTTGATCAAGAAAATTTTTAAATTACCAAGCCTAACCAATTCACCCCCCCTCTTGGTTAAGTG
Organism: Glycine tomentella; assembly: GCA_007407185.1. Classification (NCBI taxonomy): domain Eukaryota; kingdom Viridiplantae; phylum Streptophyta; class Magnoliopsida; order Fabales; family Fabaceae; genus Glycine; species Glycine tomentella. The sequence goes on along the minus strand of PYAF01005113.1, from coordinate 227,894 downwards.
TGAAGTGTTCCCATATTTTAACAGAACCACTTACTATTTTTGATTGGAAATGGGACAGTTCCACTACTCCACCTTCCAAGGTAGTTCAAATTCAATGGCTTGGCATGGCTCCCGAAGACACAACTTGGGAACACTGGGATGTCCTGTGCACCACTTACAACCTTGAGGACAAGGTTGTTTCTCCAAAGGAAGGTGTTGATAGCAATACTGATAGCAATACAACCCAAATGAATAGCAGGCCCAAGAGGACACTAAGGAAGCCTAACCACCTCAAGGATTTTGTGACACTAGACCAAATCTATTCCTTGGCATTGTCAGCACGTTTGCATTGTTAGCAGTTGGTTATAACAACCTAGGATATTCTACCAAATTCTATTTTGCTTTTATTCTATTTTTTTTTTTTGTAATTTTGTGGAACTGGCCAATGATTGTTATGTTTATCCCTGAGCTGCACCTATTAAAAATACCTTTGAAATAAATAGAAGAGGCAGAGAATTATCACAACAATTTTTTTCATTTTTAATTCATATAGCATAATAGTTCTTTACCTATCACACTGACTTTATCATTATCTCTCTACTTGCCTGAGATAAAGCTTTCCCCTGCCACAATCTTAGGTTATTCCATAATTGCTCTTTTATGTGCCTAAAAGCAACCTTCTTGTTTTGGACAATAAGAGCTAGGAGGCCTAGGTAATTACCTCTCATGAACCCTTCATTAACCCCCACAATAGTTAGAATATTAGGCTTAGCAGTTAGACTCACATTGCGGATGAAAAATGCTTTAAACTTTTGTAGATTTAGAGACTGTCCCAAAGCTAATTCATAGGTATTAAGAATCTTCCTTATACTGTCGCATTAAGAAGCAAAAGCACAAATGAAGAGTATCAAATTATCCATGAAAAGAATATGCAACACTGCAGGGGCAGCTCAATAGATTTTAATCCCATTTATCTTGCCCGTTCTTTCAGCTTCCTTGACCAGAGATGATAGCCCATCTGCACATAAGAGATAAAGATAAGGTAAGAGGGGTTGCCTTGTCTCAACCCCTCCCCGACACAATAAGATCATAACATCTTCATTGATGAGCACTTGATAATGGACAAAAGTGATACAAAACAACATTTGTTTGACCTAAGTTTCAGCAAACCCCAGTTTCACCATCATTCGCTCCAAGTATTCCCAACTAACTCTGTCATACGCTTTACTTATGTCAATCTTCAAAGTAATCTCTCCATTAATTGTTGCCCTACATTTTGCATTTCAAATGGTGGAATATTGTATTTGCTATCAAAGCATTGTCTAAGACGTTTCTCCCTTTAATGAAGGGAGATTGTTCCTCTGAGAAGCACTTCCCCATAACTCATTTGAGATGATTAGCGAGCATCTTTGAAAATGTTTTATAAATCATGTTGCACAAAGAGATCAATCGAAAATCCCTCATAGTTGTAGGGTTCTCACATTTGGGAATCATGGCAATATTATTTCCATTCGTAGGTTCTAGATATTATCACTCTCCAACCAAACCTTGCACTCAGCTACAATTTCCCAAACCTCTAGTAAAACGTCGAGTTCAGACCATTAGGCCACAACTCCTTGTTTGGATGCATCTAGAGTATGTCTCTCTAAAGTCCTTCGAGGAGAAACGGGCAATCGGAAGCTCATTGAAATAACCCTTCGTTGTTACCTTGATATTAGCATGAGCAGTGATTATAGCACCATTGTCCAACCGCCAAGACTTATCTTATTTCTTCTCTTCTTGGAAAATGCAAAAGCATGGAAGAAACAATTGTTTTGGTGTCCACCCTTCAACTAGAAGATCTTGGATTGTTGCCTCCCAAACACTTCCTCTTGGATCAACAAGTCAAACAATTTAGTTTTAAGAGAACTGAAATGTGTTACCGATTCCTGATCACTTCTCACATGAGCAACCTCTAAATCCTTTTTACAGCTAATGGTATCACCTCTGCATCTAAATTTAAGTTTCCTACCCCACTCAAATGGCTTATTGCAACATCTATCAAGTTTACTAATAGCTCCACCATCAATATCTGAAACCCAGCTACTAGTAATTATGGCCTCCCAACCCTGTTCATGCAGCCAAGCATTTTTTAACTTAAAAGTTCATCCATAAACAAAGGTAGCTTGTTCCTCATTGCAAAAACAAATCGAAGAGTGGTCTAAAATGGGGACAATCAAATCAAGTAGCCTTGCCTCAAAGAAAAGATCAAACCAAGCATCATTGACTATCCCTTTATCCAATCTCTCCTCCACAACCCTTTTAGTTTCTATACTATTAGTTGTAACGACCTGCCACTACGATATCACTAACTCTTAATCGTGCAAATTTTCAATTTTTAATAAAACTTCATTAATTTGATTATGAAAATGATGGTATTTTTTTTTGCGATAATACAATTATCATACACATATGACAATTACATATTTAAACACATTATACATATATATTAAATTAGTACATGTCATTCACATGTCAGAACTTCCTTTAGCTTTACATGTATATACACTTGAAATTACATATCAACAAAAGCCAAAGACTAACTAAGAGAGAGTAGAATAACAAAACACAACTCTTTCTCCAAAAAGAAATCCAACGTCATCACGTCGGCTTGACGGCTCCAACCAAAAAGAAGATCTCTCTCCAAAGTCACCTACTGCTGCTCATCTGCTCCCACGAACGAAAGTTTGCGATCATCACAGGTACCAACCACATGGTACAACAAATGCAATGGTGAGTTTATTATATAAAAAACAACAAACATTAGATAGCAGTAATTGGGAGGAAACAACATTACCCACCACAATCATTAACAAAAATCCATGATTCCAATACACACTCAACAAACCAATCATCCAATGCATTTCACAACTCAAACAATTTTGCATAGAATGATGCATGAATCTGACTCATCTATCAGCATGCAATGTGGTACCATCTTCGGAAATAGCCTTTCATAGGAAAAATGATTCACTGCCTATCAGGGTCATCATGTCGTGCACTGGCCATTCCCCCCTGGTGATCAGCTAGATAGTTACAAAGGAATTCCAAACCCGATGGCCCCTTAGTACCTGCGTTCTTAGCCCACTTAAACTCACAGGTACGCGCATGCCTTCATTCTATTTCCATCCATGCACATGAAGCATGAAACATAGGCATCATAAATGTATGACCATGGCCAGGAACAAATCCTTCCCCGCAAGGATGACCAGTCATACACCCCCCACGTACATACATAACACACTAATGTGGGCTCACCGGTGCACTGACCGTGGCTACGAACAAATCCTTCCTTGCAAGGATAACCAACTAGTCACTGCACCCCATGTGTATATACACAACTTACAACCATGGGCACTATCAATACATGATCATGGCCAGTAACAAATCCTTCCCCGCAAGGATGACTAATCATGCACCCCCATGGATATCAGTGTACATACACATCACCTCATATTGATATCATCATCATATATATCAAATTCATCTCATTTCAATATCAACATCCATTTCATCATCATCTCATTTAATCATTACCAACACATGCAATCGCATTCGTCATACCACAAGACTGATATTTTAGGAAAATTCTAAATTAAAGAGGAGAACTACAATATAGAAAACAAACTCTTATGCCCATTTAAAATTTAATAAAGAATTAAATAGGAAAACATATTATAAAATTTTGGGCAGAGTCTCCTCTATAATTAAGATTTTTCCCAAAAATCCAATCAATTATAACAACAAAATTATTCACAGTTTCACTCATCAATAACCAATATATCACATCCCAATAGTTTAAAACACAGTTTTTCTTGAAAATCAGCACACAACAAGGACAAACATATAATTCCATAATTGGGTTTCCTGATCCCCCAACTATGGTATCAAAAACTGTAACCAAAAAATAAACTCCCCTTACCTATCTTTGTCCCTTTGTTAGCTTCTTGTAGCCTTGTTTTGAGATCTTTCAAGTTCACGTGCTAATCTACACATCATTAAATTCCCATCTTTTAGTATGTTAAACTATACTTCCCAAGCTTTCTAACAAGGTATCACATGCCTTTTTTGGATTTCTAAAACTCTAGCTATAGCATTTTTAAAACTAGACTTCAAAGCTGCCAGCGAGTTCCAATTTCCATATTGACATCTCTTAGTTTTTTGATTACTGCAGGCAGTAAATAGTCTAGATTTATCTGAAACTTTTATATGTCATAGTTGACATCTAGATCTTTAATTCCATATATTATACACCTAATTTGAGTAAGAAATGAGGGAGAAATAAATTTTAAAAAAAATGGGTGACAAAAGCTGTTTGGGTGAAGACAGTTTCCGAAAGCTTGGGTTCAAATAATTTATGGGCATGATTCACTACTTAGTTTGGTCCCATATTTTAGTTCAACATAGAGGAAATCCTAAGCTTTAAAATGAGTGGTCAAACACCCCATTTGGTTAAGTACAGAGGGAGATATGAAATTCTAAAAACAGTCCAAAATTCAGCTCAAAACCATACGAATTTTAACATCAATACTCACCTCAATATTTAGCTGGAATGATTCAATAGCTTGAAGAGTAAAGTTTCCGTCTTCTAATAGAATATTTTGAATGAAGAAATGATAGGTAATTTGGTGAAAGGGCTGCAGTTTGTGTGATAAGAAGATAAGAGAAAATGAAAGCAAAAGTGAAAAGAGAAAATGAAGCAAGTGGCCGCAGTTTTGAGGAAGCTAGCATATGTGCAGATTTTTAATCTAAGGTAACACACACACATACACACACACACACACACATATATATATATAATGGAATCTAGTTAGGATGTAAAGAAACTAGTTAGAATGAAAATTAGTTAGTCTTTGGTTTGGTTCTAATATAACTAAATCATCATGCCATGAAGATATTTTAATTCCATGCATTAATTACATTCAAAAGCAACGATTCCTTTCCTTGTTGACCAAAGTGCATGTGGAATGCTTCCTAGAAAGGCTTGTTGAATGAGTTAGATTCTTCTTTGTTTTATACATATCTGCACAAATAGATTATGTATACCATTTCTAGCAAGTACACCTGCACACACACATGATTTGCACTTCCATAACCAATTAAATTTGTTCTAATTCTCATGTACCATACATGTTTTGATTTATGTTTTTGCTTCTTTTTAATTTAAACCAAGTGTACTTCTAAACTTGTCACTTGAATCCATAAGCTTCTATCATATCCTTTTTGTATCACACTACCATCACAGGTGTTTCTCATGTGATAATTTTCCTCATCATATCGTCACATGGTCTGAAACTATAGCTCATGATAGTTTAAAATACTCATGCGATCTTCCTTCATTTTTACTCTAAGATTTATTTTCTTGCATTTGTTATATTGAGTAGCAAAATTTTAAAAACTTATCTTATAGCTTGCCTAATCATAAATTTTTCTTTTGCCAGTAGATACTTCTAGTTTTCTTATGATGTTTGTCTGTTACTAACGATATTTTTGTAATTTGCCATCTCAGGGGCATTTCTATAATTTTCTCAAGTTTCCACAAAATATCTAAGGGTCTTTTGGTAATTTTAACCTCAAGGATATTATGGTAATTTGTCACTCACTCCAGGGGTATTATTGTAATTTTCACTTCAAAATATCTAAGGAAATTTTTGTAATTTTACCTCAAGGGTATTATGATAATTTGTCACTCACTCCAGGGGTATTATTGTAATTTCCACTTCAAAATATCTAACCAAAATATCTAAAGGCATTTTTGTAATTTTACCTCAAGGGCATTTTTGTAATTTCTCTTTTTATCTCTAATTAACATTTCACACAAAATAATTCAAACATAGACCAAATAAACTTCACATAACCTAACTTTCACACCAAGTAGTTACACAAGAATAATTCACACAACATTTCAATCATTTATTTTCAATTATCAAAATTTCAGGGCGTTACATTAGCCGAAGTAAAAGGAACCTTTCCAAGGTTATATCATGAAAGCCTTAATCCACAATCGCTTGCCCGAAACCCTGTAAAAGCCACTATGGATGATAAACTCTTCTTCACTTGTCCTCATTCGAGAGAATGTTGTTGAAGTCCCCAATTGCACACTAGGGATGATTAATCATAATAGAATTGTGCAACACATCCCAATATTCCTTCCTTTTGGCTTTATCTACAATACCGTAGAAGCTCGTTAAGATCCAAGTTCCCTTAATCGGGTCCTCAATCCTTAAGTTAATATAGTTTTTTTTTTAGAAACTAAGCACCTCACCCTAAACCTCCTTCCAAAATAAGGCCAACCCCACCTCCTCCCATCCCTGTCCACCACCACAAAAGCTTTCTTAAACCCCAATTACTAACTTCCTCCACTCTACTTGCCTGAACCTTAATAAGGAAGATCATTTCAGGATTCCAGACCCTAATAAGGTCCTTTATCCTTGGAACTTCCCGAAGGTTACACAAGCCTAAAAAAATTCCAGCTTAAGGTTTTATTTGTCCTAGTAAGCTTGGGGACTGAGATTTGCCAATAAAAAATGCTTGAGCTTTTCCACTGTGAATCCTCTCCTGAAATTACTCCTTTCAAACTCTGATAAGCCACTAGTGGAACCTCCTTTAAGTCCCTTCATTCCTTCTAAGCTTCTTCCCCACTCCCATGTCACTATTCTCTTCCCGATTTAGGTTACTAGTCTCTGTTGGTGTTTGAACAACAACTATAGCATAAGGGTTCATCTCCTGGGTTTGGCCTCTTGAACTTGTAATTCCTCACATCTAACTATTACAATCAAAGGTAGATGTAGTCTTACCTTGGTTTTTCATTTGATTCGATGAGTTCTATCCACCCTCTTTGTTAAGTTGAAGGACATTTATGTCTTAAAACGAATCAAGACCCTTAATTATTTTGATTAGATGTAAAAAAATACAAAGGTTAAAGGTTGCATCTTATGTGAAATATGTGTTTGATGTTTCAAATCTAATGCTTTATCAGAACATGCCTTGAGAAATCTGCGTTTGATATTTTTGACGATAAGCAAATAGAATCATGATTTGGTACGACATTTCAAATGACATTTAATATTGTGTCTGGCATTTCTTTTACAGAAACATTCTCCTAGGATTTTTTAATTTTATGGAGAATAAATGAAGTCAAGGTCTGAAATTCCTCAATTGCCACCAAAAGAAAAGCTCTAATGCATAGGAACTGCTCTGACACAAAGGAAGTGACTACCTATTGTAGTACTTAACACACAAGCTTTGAAGAGTGAATTCTATGCATTAGGAAAGGACATGCATTTAATGCAAACATTAAATGCCACCAACGGTCGCATTCATCAAACGAAGATCAAGTAAAGAAATCTACTCGTTGAGAGACAACAGACACTTAAATATGAGACCTTTATAAACCAAAAACTTTGAAGACTTATAATAAGAATCTTGCATGAAAAACATTGATTATTCCTTTTGCAAAAAGCTTTATGCATATTTTTGTCAAGTTAGAAAAATATTTCAAAACACTTTGAACAAATTGAGAGAGAAAGACTAAGTGTTGATTGTATATCCGTCTATAAGACAATTCTAGATTTAGCCTCTGAGGAAACTTCATCCACAAGTCTATTCTAATTTGTTTAGAGCCAGTAGTGGCTTGGTAGGATAAAGAATATTTGGTGTTAATCAAGCTTGGGGTAGAGCTTGATTTGTAGACCCAAAAGTGGTCATGACGAAATACTTGTAACTTGGGAGAAGTTAGTTGAACTTAGTGTTTTGCCAAGAACTGTATGTAGTCTTAGTGGTAGAGACGGAACCAGTATAACTTTTTGTGTCTGATATTTTCTTGCTTTCCTTCTACTTTCAACTAACCCAGGATCTGAATTTGTTTGTAGCCTTTTGGAATCATCTTGTGCTTTATGTGTTTGTTTTTCATTGTCTAAGTGTGTTTTTCATTAGATTTGTTATCTGTTTTATAAAGTTTCTTCTTTAGATGAAAAACTTTGTTTGATTGTGAAAATGTTTTAAAAATGGCTAAAATCACAACTCAACCCCCATTCTTGTGATATTTGCCTTTACTCCCTATCCTTATGACTCATCCCATGCTTACACCTCCCCTCTCTTCTTAACCTTCCAATCTCTACCATCTCCCACCTTCAGAACTCCACTTCCTTCTCGGGTTAGCTCCTAGCTCCGTAGGTGGATCCCAACATCTCCTTTTTCAAAAAGTAATGGACAAAACTTATCATTATGCCCAATAATCCCACAATGGAAACAAAATGTTCACATTCACTCATATTTAAACAATAACATCTTCCAATCCTCCTCAGGCCTGGAGTCTTTCTTTTCCTTTTTTAGTGGCATCCTATCATTGATGCCCACCTTGATTCGCATGAATCTTCTCCATCTTCTGTTATCATTGTTGTCATCATGCTCCATGAATTTGCGAATAAAGTTCCCCAATGCTTGCCCTATCATCGGAGTCATAAAACTTGAGGGAAACTCATGAACTTGGACCCATAAAAGGAGTTATCACTACAAGGAAAATGACATACGCCTATAGACAAACGTCACTATAAGTCAATAATTTGTAGATAAAAGTATAATTGACATTTACCTACAGACATTTTTCCCGTCAACTTTGAGGGGGCGTATTGTGACAGTTATTAGTCTGTATGTACAAGTTTTACCTACGAATATATCTTTACCTATGATTATATTTGTCTGTCACTATATGTAGTACTTACAATTTATTCTAGGTGTAGGTAAAAATCATTAAAGTATACCTACAACCTCTAACTGTAGGTAATAGTCATTAACGTATACCTACAACCTCTAACTATAGGTAAAAGTCATTAACATATACCTACAACATCCAACTGTAGGTAAAAGTCATATAATAATGAAAATTAAGCTAAATATATTTTATTTTCTTATTATTAAATTTTATGAAAAAATAATATAATTGAAGAAAGGATTATTGAATGTTGGATAATATACAAAACTTAACAATCTTGATATTTTGAACCAAACCAAGTAAATTCTTAATCTAGGAATGCACAAGATAATATCTAAATACCAATCATTAAAAGTGATAACAAGCTATCATAATTGACAGAAAAATTATTAAAAGAGTTATTTCATTCACCAACTCAATGCCAAATCACACATTGTCCAATGCAATTCTAATAACCAACTTGTAAATTCTCAGCCAGAAGCACCAATAATACTACTGGTGGCATAAATGGACAATGACCTCCACACAAAAATAGTAGTAATACAAACCCCAATATCATGATCATTATTGCTAAGCATCAAGGTAGTGGGAGTGAGAGGCTGCAAGAAGGGGCAGCACCAATTCCTGAACCGACATTGAAATGCTCAATGATGATACTTTCTGAGCTATCTTCACCAACCAACTCTTTAAGGGTATTCTCTAAGCACTTACTATACTCAGTGTAATGCTCATACAATCCACCATCCATGGCTATCACATTCTTCTGACCCTCAACTTCACTCTTGGTGTCTTTTCCCAACTTCTTCAGGATACCTAAGATTCCAGCAGTAGAAAGACGAGCACCACGGGTGGCAATGATATTGCAGATCTCTACAACCACCTTCCTCACTTCCAGGGAGGTATCAGATATCTAATATCAGAACAGAGAGAACAAAGTTAAGTTGACAAAAATTTCAATCACATTGTAAAGTTCGAAGTTTCTACATGAATCACAAGTTTAAATAGAATTAAAATATTGAATATTTGAACTCTAATTATGTACACAACCATTGTACTGCTGGAAGATTAGAAAATGAATTCTGTTTAGCTTCCTATTTCCTTCTCTCTTCCTAATTTATGTGAAGTTCTTCCTTACTCGAAAAGGGTTTGGATCAATTTATCCCATAGACAGCTATTTCATACAGAATAAATAATAAGGCACAAATTTCTTCTCTTCCGTATTTGTCTTTTTGTTTGTTTTTCTTTTTCATGTTTTTGGAACCATAGAATCTTTTCTATACAGGAGCATAAAGGAGATGCAATCCATGTACAACATAATGAAGTTATAATATACACATAATACTTAACTTCATTAGTTATCAAGCAAATGATGAAATAAGTTTTTGTTCAAATTCAACTGCTGACATAAACAACAGTTTTAAGGGGAGGAGGGAGACAACAGAAAGAAAAGTAATGAATAAACAAAAATCACATTGACAGAGTGGCTAGTCAAATATCTAACATTATATCTTAATATGAATGGAACTTTCAGTTTCAGGGGAACATTGTCACCAAAAAAGAAAGCTTCTTCAGCTATTTTGCATAGTACTCGACGAAAAATTTCTCCCAATTACAAGCTAGAAGTCATCTTCTCAAAAATCTGAGGTATGGTTGAAAAACAATTATATAGCCTCATTATTAAGGCAGACAAGATGGAGCTAAGAAGTAACATAAAAACTTCACCTGATCACTAGGGTTTAAACTCTCAGCATTTAATGCACAATCATACTCCGTTAATGGAAGGTGTGATGACCAAAAGTTTCCCCACTGCATGTTGATAGCCTAGAGTCATCTCATATATCAAAGAAGCTTCAATATTTAATCTATCATTCATATCAAATAATATGTAACCATTGTTAAGATCACAACCAAAGGAAAATAAGACAAGAACTTCTCACCATATCTCCAGAATCTGGCAAAGGACTGTGCCATTTTGATATTGCTTGAACACGTTCCACATGCTGCATTTGTACTAGTACCTAAAATAATAGCAGCAATAACATTGTTGTTTGTGTATCGACCTCCTGCTAATGTCCCAACTGTGTCATTGACCTAGTATAGATACTGAATATATGTACACAGTGCACACAGTTAAAGATAATACCCTGAAAAGGCATTTGCCTTAAGATAATACCCTGAAAAAATTGACGCCGACAGCTTTGATAAAAATAATATAGTTATTTTTTAAAAAATATTATCTTATACTACTATATATATAACATTTAATTTGTATTACAATAAAATATAATAATTCTTCAAATTATTATATTTTTTATTATATAATTTTTTAATATCTATTTGATTTTATGATAAATGTATACATAATTATTAGATCGATAAATTTTGATAAATGTAAAAATTACTAAATATAAATATTCTTAATCTTGAAACATAATGCTAATTAATCTTATTTTTCATATGGTATAAATTTACTAACTTTAAGGGTAAGTATGGTTACAGTTTATAGTTTTTCAAGAATATTGAGTTTTATTAATCCAATATTATTTAAAAATAATAATTGAATAAATCAGCTAAATAAAATTTTATATAATTTAAAAATTAATTGATGCGTCATTTGTCAAAATTATTTTAACATATACTATTTTT
>PYAF01005113.1:180671-211579 GCA_007407185.1 Glycine tomentella | reverse complement strand
GCCAAGCATCAATGAACAAGAATCAAAGGCTCAAAAGTTTTGTGCTTTCAACATGCACAAAGGCAAAGTTCCATGGAAAGCATTGAAGACCAATTTGATTAATTGTAAAAGGAAGTATATGATCTGATAATCCAATTGTGCACATCATGCATTAATCATTCATTTAGGATCATTAGATTAAAAGGTTTAATCAAAGGCAATATATAACTAAGGCATTTAAAAGGTTAAGTTTTTGGAAAAACAAAGTTTTACTGAAGTAATCGATTACACATATACTGGCATCGATTATTTTGTTCTTCGTGCCTTTAGAAAACAAATCATGATCATTGTAATCGATTATATATCAGTTTAATCGATTACTAAGGCTTTTTATGAAAAATGGAACTCTCTGTCTTAATCGATTACATAGAGTTGGTAATCGAGTACAAGCCTATGCATATAGACTTAGAAAAAAACATAGCTCACTGTCTTAATCGATTACATATCGTATTAATCAATTACTAAGCTCATTTAGAATGCATGACTAACTGGTTTAATCGATTACTTCACCGAATAATCGATTATATTGTTCATAGCCCAAACCCAGAAATTATTAGGAGCATTTTAATCGATTACAGTCTTGATTTAATCGATTACAAATGGTAAATAATTGATTACAGGAGCGTGTTTAATAGATTATTTTCAGTTAAAAATCTGTTATAAATAGAATTCACTTCTCTGAAGTTTGAAACTTTTGATTTTTCGTATTCTGGGCTTTCACAAACATTCTGAGCTTTCATTAGTGAGTTTCTCTGAGTTCTAAACGTACTTAGCTTCACAAAATCTCATATGGGTTTTTGATTCAAGAAGGTGAAGCTTCATTCATTCAAAGCATAAGGAAAGGACTGCATATGTGATTGTAATCTATCTTTCAACCTGAGAATCATTCATTGTGCATTCATTCTTGGATTATCAAGTGATAACTTTCCTTATTCTTTGATGGTGTAAACTATTCTTTGAATATTTGTAAGGATTAGTCTATTGTAATTGAGTTTCTTGCAAGTGTGAGATAGTGTTTCTCTAAAAGACAGCTGAGTAGTGTTCTCAGTGTGGGTTTTGGTCTCTAAGGATCTAATAGGTTTTGGATCTCTGAACTTCATCTAGGGTTGATGAAGAGAGGCTTGTAAATTTTCTTGTAAGGATAATTTTTTTACAATAGTGGAACTCTACTCTAGTGTTGAGTAGAAGAACTGGATGTAGCCTCATAGGGTTTGAGGTGAACTAGTATAAAAATATGAGACTAATCTTTCTTCTCACCTATTCATCTCTTAATTGCTTTGTTTGTGAATCAATTTCATTGCACAAAAAATTATACTCTGATATTAAATTTTAATTGGACAAGGTTCAACCAATTCACTCCCCCCCCTCTTGGTTGTGTTGAAGTATTCTTATCATTTTCAGACATGTCTCACTAAGGAGAGAGAAATTTACAGGGGCCACAAACATCATTGTAACATAATGCATTGATATCAATGTTTTAAAAACCGACCCAGTGATTGACCCAGTCAAGGTACTATGTCACTGGGTAAGTGGTCGAACCAGTGGGTCACTAGTTGACCCGCATGACCCGGTCAATGGTCGAACTGGTAGGTCATTGATTGACCTGCATGAACTGGTTAGTGGTTGAACCGGTTGACCCACATGACAGTGTCTTAAAATATTTATAAAAAATCACAAATTAATATTATTCCATAAAATAAAGTCATAGATAATTAGATACCAAAATGTTAAAAAAATATCATTATTCAAGTTCAAATAAACAAGTACCAAATATCACAAACATAAGCTAAATAAAATAAATTTATTCAAGAGCAATGTTAAAAAAACAAATTAATATAATCACAAGAAAACACTGAGTTTGAAAAAAAAATTAAAATGGGAACTCTTTTAAATTTCTAGGCTCCCAAGAGCAACTAATGTTTTTAAAAAAATTTAGGCTCCACAGAGCAACAAAAATCTGAGACCACAATTTTGCAAATAACCATTATAAAGCAACGTGGCTTTGCAAGATGCCATAGGACAGAAAGATGGGTCCAACTTTACCCACTAAGTAAAGAAGTGAGACATGCCAATACAAAAAAAAGGAATCCAAAAAGTAAAACCATTATAGTCCATGGTTTTAAGTAGAAATGTAGTCCATGGTTTTAAGCTTTGCCCTTATCTTGCAGCAGAAATGTTGTCTCTCTCAAGAAGAACCTTGGGCCCTTTGGAAAAATCTTTCCATTCTTGTAAATCATTGGCAGAGAAAACCATGGTGGCTTGGCATCATTTGTTTTCTCAATCTCCCATAGAAAATAACAGATCAATCAATACCACTTATTAGCACGGAAGTCACGATGAAGCCAGGACGGAAGACGAATGTTGAAGACGGGAGTCATGACGGCGAGATGAAGCCTGGACGGAGGTCACGACAGCACGACAAAGTGACAACACGACGCTGGACGGTTGGAGAATGGAAAGTTGCTAGAGTGTGGAATGCTGGACGGTGCGAGGAAGGCTTGGAAGAGGTCTGGAAACGGGCTAACGGGTCGGCGGGTCAACCACAACCCGGCTGAGTTGAATGGGCAGAAGCGGGCTGGAAGCAAAGCCGATCCAAGCATGCACCCGACCCGGTCCAGTCCCCGGTTCACGATTCGACCGGTTGGACCGGTCAAGTCGGTTCGGGTTTTAAAACATTGATTGATAGATAATTTCGTAGAGTATAAGAAATATGATCACCGTTGATATCATGGGCACTTATATATGTTAAAAAAAATATTGTTGATTGCTTAAAGAAAAAAAAATTATATAAACATGTTCACATTAAATCACAAAAACCCGATAAGTGGACATAGAAGTGCCAACTGAGTTCCTTATTTTTAAAATCATTACTCATTTAAAAATAACTTTTTCTAGATGCCATCTTAAATTAAATAAAAATACCAAATTAAAATATTGCAACTAGCACTTTGGATATATATATATATATATTATTTCTTAAAAGCAAAATAGTGTGTGCTTTGAAGTTACTTTTACGTTTATTTATTATTTATCTAAAAGATTAAGATAATATTATCTTTCTATTATATTCTTATTTTTATTTAATTTTTAATATTTTACACATTTAATTTTAATAAAAATAATAACAAATATCCTATTATAAAACTAAAAAAATGTTTTTACCTTATGTTATATTCTTTTTAGTTTTAAGTGCATGTTATATTTAATAACAGAGAGACCCAGACAAAACTCCCAAGTCCTAACAACACACTACTCCAGGCGAGGCTTTCAACGATGGTTCTAAATCCCATATGACAATGGTTGTAGAATAGTGCGTATCATTGAAAAACATAACTTTCGACGACGATTCAAAAAATCGTCTTCGTTGATTTTTTTTTAACACTTGCAAAGACAGTTTTTAGGGTAAAATCGTCTTTGTATGCGAACTTACAAAGACGGTGTTGCCTTAAAAACCGTCTTTGTATATATATATATATATATTATATACATACAAAGATGTTTTGGCTAAAAATTGCCTTTTGTTTTTTTTTTACATGTATACAAAGACGATTTTTAGCCAAAACTGTCTTTGTATGTAAAACATACAAAGACAGTTTTGGCTAAAAACTGTCTTTGTTTCTCAGGACTTTCGTTTTTTTTTTTTTACATGCATACAAAGACGGTTTCTAACCAAAACCGTCTTTGCATGTCTATATACAAAAATGGTTTTGCCTAAAAATCGTCTTTGTTTCTCCTAACTTTTGTTTTTTTTTTTTTGCATTCATACAAAGATGCTTTTTAGTCAAAATCGTCTTTGAATGTCTATATACAAAGACGGTTTTGGTTAAAAATCGTCTTTGTTGCTACTATCTTTTTTTTTTTCAAAATTGCTTTCTATATATACTACCAAATGAACCAATGGATTTAACTAAATTTACACTTACAAAAAAATACCACAGATGAATTTTTATTCTATAAAATAAATAACAAACCAAATTGTTAGTACACTAAAATTTGAAATTTGGCTTAGCACTGTAAAATGCTGTTCGACAAGAAATTATGTCAAATACCATGGAACATTATATTAAATGTAAATGAATTTATATAACATCATTAAAACAAAACATCCTACTTTATACGAACATCCTAGTGATCACACTAAATAAAGTAACATATGGCTAATATTGTTGATGTAGTTGCTTCACAAGGTTGAATCATCATAAACCATGTGGTGCCTACTGTGAAGGTCAAATCAGGATAGACAGATCCAACAATTACCATCGAGGTAATACCTTGAAATGGAAAGGTAACAAACATTATATACAAAAACATTTAACAACAACCTTTTTAAACTATGCAAGAGTATAGACGAAAAATGGTGAATATAAATATAAATAGTAAATATAAATATATTGTTTTTCTAATCTATAGTTAAGATGTTATTAGGCTGTTTTAAAAATTAGGATGTTGAATTTTCTATATAATGAGAAAGGGTATAGAATAAGATGGCCACAAGCACAAGCATCTGAAGATTGAAAACAGATGCATGCAATGGACCTCTTATACTTACACGCCATGCAATGACAACAAGCATTATTCAAGAGGCCACAATTCCCTACAACAACACCAATTCACGTGAGCATGCCTGTGGATCTTATTTATATATAAGGCAAATTATTAAATGGAATACATGATACATAAACCAGATAATAATTTAAAAATAAACATGTAATGTGCTAGGTTGATTGATAGTTTAATTTAAAGCACAACCTATAAATTTAGAAATAAACATAAAAACTAGCAGTAGAATGCAATTATTTTTTAAGAAAAATTAAAATCGAGGAATGATCAAAGGAGAAAATTAAGGAAGCAAAGTTGAAAATAAATTAAAAGAAGCTTTCCTATGATTGATACTATCAAAAAATAAAGGATAACTAACGCTACAATGATCCAATATAAAGCTCATGCATGCTATATATAAAACATGTTTTCTTTCACTTGACAAATAAATTATTGGTGTTAGAGATGTAAATCATCCATGTACTACCATCTAATAGCTTAATATTTAAGGTGAGTTGGTTTTAGCATGATATAAAATCTCTATGCATTACAAAGTAGTGATGCAATGAGTTCAGCATAAGATAAGTAGGTCTGTGTTATTTCAAGAGCATACCTTCCAGGCTTAATAATTCCATTGGCACTTTTGATGATGCTTATCTTAGAATTTTAAGATTTCAGAACTGACAATTTAGTGGTGTCCTTTCAAGAAAATAAGAAAAGCAAATTAATAAACAAAAAATATATTATTGAACATTAATTACCCCAGCTTTTAATCTTGTAGTCGTGGTTCCAGCTCCATCATGATGTACCTGCATTTTTTTTTGCCAAAAATATCTTCCAGTTATTTCATGCCTAGATCTGAGTGGATATTCAAAACCAAGGTGTGGGCACTGTAGCACGGTATTTTAAAAATTCGAAAGTGAGAGGTGGAAAAAAAAATCTTGCACACTGTCTAGCCAACATGTGGCAATATATATATATATATATATATGATCATACATGCAATTCAATTATTGACTCCTTAGTTCTAATAGTGACTAGTATTCTAACTGAGTTGACCAATGACCCTAAGTCAGATATTATTAATATCTAGTGAGAGTGTGAGAGATGAGAACAGTAAGTTTTGATCATACAACCATATTACAAGAAGTCAAAATTTTTTTACGTGGCTTTAATTTTAACCATCTACTTGAATTATATGTTAAGATTCGTTATTTTGAAACTCTCATATGTGTAATGTGTGCGTGCGTGTGGAGAAAGAGAGAGATGACATTTTGTATGGTGATTTAAATTAATGACACCAAACAGAGATGGAATAGGTGCCTTACTTCTTTGTCCCAGCTAGTTCTAATTGTAATGACACCAAAGAGTATCACATGCACAATGAATGCAGAAACAATCCCCAACCAAAGGCCCTATTTCAAGACATGCATTAGCCAAATTTATCTGAAGACCATTGCAAGTTGCAATAGTTGTAAAGACCACAAGTAAATTATGTGTAATTTACCTTTCTGTTCATATGTAAAACAAAAGCCAACACCAATCTTCTGCCAACCAGAACCTCTTGCAATGCCTTATTGCCTACCAATAAATTGACATTATTAATATTATAACCAAAATTGGATGTTCTGAAACACTGAAACATATGTACTATGTGCATCCAAGCTAATTAAGAAACCTTTTCATGAAACGAAAATGAGGATTTCCACACAAATACATATAAAGGATTTGTGTAGGAAATTCTGAAATTAACATGGATACCTGAAAGAACACTTTGAATCCCATCAAAGAAGTTGCATATAGCAAGAATTGGCATCACGGCTGCTACATATTTTATAATTTGTGTATCACTACTGTAAAGATTGCCCCATATTTTTCTTATCAGGATCATGACTAATACCATCATAATACCCTCAGCAAGGACTAGGAAGAGAGCTACTCGAACTGCAAGACTTGCAGCTTGTGGATGACCAACCCCTAGTTCATTTCAGACCCTTATGTGTCGAGAGCTAACCATATAGACAACACTAAAGTTTCTAACTGTGGATTTGGAAGAAGGCCAGATAGCAGAACCATTAGTTCAAATGTCCAAGCCTTTAAGTTGTCCATGTAGGGTTAAACTGAATCAGAAACATGATAAGAAGAATTTTAGGACATGAAAACTCTCATTCATTATAACTTATGCAGCAAGGGTGTACCAGTGTTTAGTAATGATGAAAATGAGAACGTTACTTCAAGGTCAAGAATATACCAAAGCATACAAGCTGGATATTTTGCAAGGCCTTCATTGAGAAGCCGATCCATGTTTTTGCACACGAGGAAGACAACTTCACATAAAGTCCTATCAGCAGCACATTTAACCAGTATGATATTGAATTTGCAATGGCAACTCCCTTACTTCCAAGTCCTGACTTAATTACTAACACCCAACATAAAGGTATGTGAAGTAAAGCCACCACTGCAGAGCTCAACACCATGGGGAAGACAATGTTTTGAGTTTGTAGAAACTTGAGAAAGCATTGAAAGATACCATAAGCAAAAAGGCTTGGAATCATGTAAAGGGCATAAAACCCAGCTACCTCAGCTATGGCAACTTGCTGGTGCATGGCAACTAGAATATGTTTGGTGAATACCAACATGATTGCTAGAAAGACACTTACAAATGAGAGAACAAAGGTAGCTCTTTGCATTTTTATGCCTAGCATATGGTGCTGCCCTACCCCAAATGACTGGCCACACAAGGTATCCAATGTACTAGCATACCCATTTGTTAGAAGTTATAAGAAGTAATCAGCAAAAAAATAGCCTACTCTTAGTTTAGAATTAAATAAATCAAAGGTGTAAACAATGGATAAAATCCTTTCATTAAGACTCACACTCTTTGGATAACAAACATACTCAAATTTAGTGTTGCAACCTCCTTACCAACAAATTGAAACCAATGACACATGCAAAGGAAGTGGCAAGTGAAGCGTCGAAAAGAGGCAATTCTCCAAGATGGCCAACAAACATAACAGATATCACCTGCAAACTGTACTGCAACAGACCAACGGTGAAGAGAGGCCCAGCTAACCATGCTTACTTCTTCATTTCTTCCACCACTTCCTGCCTTGAAACTCCTTTCATTCTTGATTTTATTTTTCTCCTCACTATATTTTATTGAAACCAACATTATAAGGAAACTAACTCCAGATTTTTATGTATTCATGGGATTCCATTCATAATATTTTGTGTTGTGTTCTATAGAATGATGCACAAGTGAGTGTCTATGTGAGGTGAAGAGTAAGTGATAAATTGAAGATGTTATAGAGTTAGTTTTTTTAGATGGTGGGGCCTTACCTTTCCAAACTCTTTTTGAAGAAATTAGATTCCCCAAGTTGTACTTTCACTCAAACAACAATGCTTGGCAACTGCAATCACAAATCACACAATACAAATCACATCACTCTCAATTCACAACACACGCTAACTCTATGGTTTAGGAAAAACACAAGAAACATTTAGATCTATGCAAACTGAAAAGCAAGAAAGTAAAGTAGTGCAGTGAATGAACTCTTAGGGATGAGGAAGACATCGATGACGCAAACGGCAGCGGAGACGGAAAGAAGCACACTGGGCGGGCGTGCTTCGACCGTGTCTCTCGGGCACAGTTGAATGTAGATATCATGAAAGCGAGGTGCAGGATCCGTTTTGGAAACGTGGAATGTAAGAGAAATTCAAATGTTATAACCAATATGCCTAGTAGGTAAACATGCGTCGTCGCCTTTATCGTTCTTGCCTTTTCTCCATTTCAACAAACCCATTTTGGATTCCCTTATCCTTAAATAGTTGTGGTTAAGACACAACCTCATACGAAAGCGGCGTGCATCACAATGTATAGGGGATACCCATGCCTCAAAATTCCCTTGCCAAGCTACATGAAACAGATTCCTGGATTCTCATTTCGCTTATGATAAATAAAGAAAAAGGGCAAGGAATAATCCATATGGGCCTATCTCTCCTTCGGGGTTCAACCTCCTTAAGCGGTCAGTGGGCATAATTGAAAAAAGAAAGGCACTCTATGTTCTCGTTCTACACTACCGGGGGATAGAAAGAGGGTTGTCGGCATTTCCGTTATTTGCATGTTAGCACTTTTACCTGACCCTTCGACTGATCGGAGTACGCCGATTACCCCCCGAACCGTACAAGATGGTTACCGCCTCAGAGCTTTCCTTGGCGACCTCGTTAGCGTCTAGCAATAGGCTAACCATGCGTTGCACTGTCTCCTTGTCGAGTATGGTGGATTTCTCTGCAATTTGTGAAGTGTTTTCAGAAATTAAAGGAATAAAGTTAGGGAAACAAAGAGAGAGAGAGAGAGAAGTTACAAGATTTATCGAGGTCGTCGAGGAGGAGATCGATGGCTTCATCCTCATCGAGGTCTTCAAAGCAAGAGGCAAAGCAAGAGCGTCGAGGTACTTCCTTTGAACCTTTTTCCTCCTTGATGCATTCATCTCCCTCTCTGTGTTGAGTATGAGAGTTGAACAGAAGAGGGTTAGGTTTGGCGCAGGAAGTTGAAGAGTGAGAGGGACAGTGAGAAACGAGAGAGTAAAGGGATGTGAGAAACGAAAGAGTAGAGGGAGAGAGAGAAATTTAAAGTACACTAAATTTTAAGACGATTTTATAAAAACCGTCTTCAAATTTTAAAATTGCACTAACTTCTAAGACGATTTTGTAAAAACCGTCTTTGAATGGTAGTTTTTAAGATGGTTTTTATAAAACTATCTTCGCTCAACAATCTCATACTTACATAATTGCCACCGCCTTATATATTAAGACGATTTTTTGGGAATCGTCGTTCTAGGTGTGTCGTAGAAAACTGCTTTTGTAGTAGTGACAAGAAGTCCAAAACCACGAAACCAAGTATGTGAACATGCCTATATTCCTACCTATCTACCCAACTAATCCTCAAAACCAGTGGCGGAGCTTGAGAAAATATTTCGGAAGGGGCTAAAATAATAAAATTAAAATATATAATTAAATGTAATAATTTTGACAAATTTTTAATGGAAGATTTTAAGCATTTAATGATACTATTCAAATATTAAATATTTTCTTAATTAATTATGTTTTATGATATTAAAATATTTTTTAAATTTTATTAATAACACTCTTTAGGATTTGTTTTACAACTTTTATATTCTTGTTTACTATTAAATAATTTTGTTTTAGAAATTTTATCCGTAATTTCTTTTGGATTTTTTTTTTGCAAGAAACATTAAATATTTTGATTAGAAAAAAAATTGAATGAAAATGAATTAAAAAGTTAATTTTTTTCTAGGAATTTTTCAATTAATTTAAGTAAGCCGTCATACTTTTACAAATTATATCAAAATTTGTTGAAATTATTTGTAGAAAAATTCTTAATATAATCGCAAATTTCATAAAAAAAAATCTGCACGAAAACTTCAGAATAAAAAATCGTCAAAAAATAATGCATGACAATGCATTCAAAAAATCATTTTTTTTCTAGGAAATTTTCAATTAATTAAGTAAAATAATCATATTTTTCCAAATTATATCAAAATTTGAAGTTATTTGTAGAAACATTCTTAATTTAATAGAAAATTTCGTAAAAAAAAATATGCACAAAAACTTCACACGAAAAATTCGCACACATTTTTTTTTTCGAATTCATGGCTTATTCTATAAGTTTTTATATACGAGAACGATGATGTAAAAGTCATAGAAACAATAGAATTGAAAAATGTTAAAAAAATAGTTTTATACTTATAAAAATTAGTTTTAATGAAATATTTAATGTGTAAAAAGTATTATTAAATCAACATAAGACTGGTGTTATTGAAAATAACCAGTTAAAGTGCAATTTTAACATAAAATTATCTATAGAAACATTAATAATAAAATTATTAAATATTACTTCATGTTTTTTCAATGACAAAAAATGAAAAATGAAAATATTTTATAATTATTTAATGACTTCAAATAATTAGTAATGAAAATTAAATAGCTTTAAATAATATTTGAAAGTATTATAAATTCTTATATTAATATAGAGTAAATATATTTAACAATATATTTTGCTAAAAGTTTGGTATGTCAATACAAAGCTCCGCCATTGCTAAAAACCCAACACTCTCTTTCTTGGCCAATGAGTAGGAAGCAAACTACAAACGAACCTTCCAGTAATGGAAGTGGAACGAGGCTAAGGCTTTAAGAGTTGATTTTCCTCAAGTGGAAACAATACCTACGAAGTGCCTCTTTTTTCTATATATTTTCCTTTTCTCTTCATCACTCTCATTAGGGAAAAACTTTATACACCAATATAAAGACTAATCCATCAAACAAATTTTGTAAACGGCCAAAATACCTTACCTTATTTATAATACAAGCTGAGTTTTTAATTCACAGATTAGATAATCTATATGAAATATGCGGATTATGCAATCCGAATTTTTATGTAGGTGTTGTTGATCTGTATGAATTGCACGGATTAACCAATTCGTATGAATGATACGGATCAATGAATCCGTATGGATCATACAGATTGGGTAATTCATATGGTTCATATGGATTAGAGAATCCGTAAGATTCTTACTTATTGGATAATCCGTATAATTCATACGGATTGACTGATCCGTATACCTAATTAATTGAAAAAAATAGAAAAATGATTTTAGTTAGAAAAAGAATGATTTTAATTATTAATAAAATAAATAGGTGAAAATAGATATTAGATAAAAAAAAGATATAACTACAATGTTCGATTACATTTAAACTTAATATATTAGATAAAAAAGACATAACTACAATAATGTTGTGTACATCAACTAGGATTAACAAAACAAAATGTCATGTGATTAGACCACATTAAAGTCATATACTGCTTAAATACAATGAAATTAAATGTGTCCAGCAACATCACTACTCATGCCTCTACCTCGTTCGTCTTTGCCGCGAATACGCACATCCTTCTTTGATGACAGAACGTGCTATAAGTAGTAGGCGCTCTGTAGCGGCATAGGCATCAGTCCCATGAGTAACCATACCCAAGTCTATCATCTCTTGCAAGCCTTCTGCTAACCTTTGGCACGTAGTCTGAACCAATGTCAAAAACATTAGTGGTTAAACAGTAAAGGTTAATAACATAACAACAAATACAATTCAAAACAAATTGTGATATAGTTGTTTCATACGAAAGCATGTCGAGGCTCGTCAGATGAAGCTAGAATTGGTTCTAGCTCCTTAGATGAAGCATGTGGATCAGACGGAGGGTGTCTAACAGGATCACCAATCTGAGGGGGACTCATATATGGATGAGACACATGGAAAAACTAGTCCATATACCCAACCACTGTCTGACTGGAATGAGTGACCTGTTCACCAGTCACTACTACGTTGTCCCCAAAATGTATCCATGCCTCATCGACCTCCTCTTTGCTTGGCGATTCTGTAGACTGGATTTCTGGAATTGGTTGAACATATTCGAACTGCCTAAGCACTCTCTCCGGTAAAAGCCTGACAACATTCGGTCCGCACCGAATATGCCCAGAGAATAGGGAAATGATGTCGAACTCTCTATGCTCACGATGAGCGCCATAGGGAGTCCAACAAACATCGTCCGTAACCAACTTGTCTAGGCGCCTACGATAAGTGATGCATGATAATGCCTGGGCAGGCTTCCAACGACACGCATGTGGTTGTGTCTCCAGGTAATTCTGGTCAGCAGTGACATTTCCAACAGATGGGAAATGTTCATAGATCAAAAACACCACATTGATGTGTGTGGCACTCTTGTTGGCAAAGAGTGTGCACCCAACCAGATGAAGCAAGTATGCTTTGGCTACTAAAATCCACCTCATCTGCTGACATTTTACAGCATAGATGTCTCACAACCAAGACAAGCGCACTATGCCCCATGGCAATGCTCCATCTCCGCTCCGGCTTCTTCAGGGGCTACCTCAAGCAAGTCAACAATCAAACGAACTGCCTGTCCAACATCAACAGCCTCGTACAATAACAATTCTCCTTCGATAGGGATATGCAATAGCGACGCAACATCATCCAGAGTGATTGTTGTAACACCCCGTGTGCACCCGGCATATTAACATTATTACAATATCAAAATAACGCAGCAAGCATGGAAAAACAATAAAGGAAGCCTGAATCCAATATAAATACACATTATATACATATATGGTGAATCTCTGTTCTTTACAAGATACATAATTCTCAAAACTATACAAATTTTCCCTAGGTATCAAAATACAGACAAAATAAACAAAATGTGAGCTAACAAGCTCGGTCTTCTAAGCCTAGGGTTCTCTACCACCCTATCCCAGCTCAGGCCTTTTGCCTTGGGATCTCTCAGTGACTTCTGTCTCAGTTCCTGCAGCAGGAGCCCCAAACAAGGGTGAGATAATCATCCCAGTAAACTCAGGGTTCTCAGAGGTTTCCCTCCCCCTGGTTCACTTCCCAGCATATAAATATATGTATAACATAACATAACAAAAATCATATCATACAGAACTTCATCATACAATCAGCCTTCACGGCTCATAAGAACAAGCTGCATGCACCTAGCAGCCCAGAACAAACGTATACAATCAACACACATTGCCTGAGAGAGATCATCCACTGAAGGGCACATTCCCTCAGGACTTTCCACTAAGTACCTGAATAGGATCATCTATTGAAAGGCACATCTACTCAGGACTCGCTCTATCCATGCCTGAGAGAGATCATCCACTAAAGGGTACATTCCCTCAGGACTTGCCGCCCAATACCTGAATAGGATCATCTACTGAAAGACACATCTACTCAGGATTTACATGGACGCCTATGGATTATCCCAAGGAAGATCATCCACTTAAGGGCACATTCCCAAGGGGTCCATAGTTCCCTATTCTACTGGCCAGTAAATTCTCATGCATGCACATCACACAGCATCATCATCACAATCATCTCATAACCAAAATCTATACAAGTATACACAATTCTAGTGTAATCACTACAATCATACCCTATCTCAGGGTTTAGCTCGCATACAATTGCCAGCCATCCATCAATGCATTTCATTGTCAATTCATACATATTCAACATTACAGAATCACATAACAACAGTATGCAAGATATATCAAACAATCACCCATATTGGGTGTAGTGAAATACAAGCAGGGGAAACATTCCCCAAGAACACTGAGCTTACCTGGTCTCAGCTCAGAATCAGCTCTCCTAGCCTCGTGGTGACCTCCACCAGTGCTATGCGTCTCATGCCCTACAATAGGCATGAAATAGACAATCAGAAACGGTGTTCAACAATTTATATTGAAGGAAACACCCTTCCTCTCATAATCAGTTTCTGTCTTCTAACTTAATGTTCATCTTAGCCCAGCTTTTACTAGGTCATCCATTGACCGTCAATGGTCTGCCTCAGTATAACTAAGGCCTCAGAGTTCCTTTAAGACTCTGTACAACTCAATTCAAAGCTTTAGTAATACCAAGAACCAACAATTTTCCAACTCAGCCAAACCAGATATATCAACATGTTTTCACCGTTCATTTGGCCTTATGAACATCTTTTATAAAGGTACTTAAGTTAATACAGGCCATAGTACCTCTCATTCACACACACTTCTTCCTTCCCAGAGTCAAACTCAAACTTCATCACAATTCCAGTTTCAAGGTTCCATATCTCTCAGAACAACCTCCTGATTATTCTTTCCTAAAGAACCTAAGCCTAATTCCAGCCCTATAGTCAATTGGTTACTATTCACCCACTCTCCCATTTCACAAATAAAACGGTTGAAACGTAAGTTTCTTACCTCAGATCAGTCGAGGAAGGCTGGAGAATCCTTTCTCCTAGCTCTGGCGTTCTTGAATCGCCTCCTTTTCCTTTCCAAAGCTTAGCTCTCTCTCAAGAACTCAAGGAATAGGGTTCTCTCAAGCGTTAGGCTGAAATTTGGCTTCTATTTGGTTCCAATCAAGGTTATAGGTGATTTGGAGGTGTTTATATGGTTTATGATGAAGGTTTGAAGCTTCTAAGGTGAATTAATGGCGGTCCAGGCTCAGGGAAGAAGAGGAACAGTGGTTTCCTCTAAAAAAAACGCGAAATGACCTTTTATAGGTGGCCTGACCTATATGTCGTGCCAATCGCGCTACTCTGGTGCCCTTGGCGCCAAAATCCAGTGCATTTGGCGCCACTTTGGCGCTTCAGGCGCCAGTTTCCAGCAACTGTAGCGCTCCTGGCGCCAAAATCCAGTGTATCTGGCGCCCTTGGCACCACTTTGGCGCTCCTGGCGGCATCTGTGGCGCTCCTGGCGCCACTTTGGCGCTGATGGCACCAAAAAATCGCGAAAAATAGCCTTCTACTACAGTGCCACGCTCGAAGCGCTAGATCCCACGCTCGGAGCGCAGGCTACAGTAACTGCTACAGTAACTGTTTTTTTTTTAGCCATGGTTATTATATTTCTCCCCCCTTTTAGGAATTTTGTCCGCAAAATTAGAATCATACCTGGTAAACAACTCGGGATACAGCTTCAACAGCTCCTGCTCCCTTTCCCAAGTCGCCTCCTCAGGTGTTCTGCCTTCCCATTGCACCTTGACTATGGGAATAGTCTTATTGCGGATCTGTTTCTCCACTCTGTCCAGAATCCTCAAGGTTCGTGTAGGACTTGTCAGATTCTCTCTAATCTGAACTGTGTCGGGCTCTACCACGTGTGATGGATCTGCCACATACTTTCTCAGTTGGGACACGTGGAAAACGTCATGTATCCCTGACAACTGGGGAGGTAGAGCTAGCCTATATGCCACTGGTCCAACCCTCTAAAGTATCTGATAGGGACGAATGAATCTAGGGCTTAACTTCCTCACACCCAAGGCTCGTCCTACACCTGTGACCGGAGATAGTCTCAGAAACACATGGTCGCCCTCCTCAAACTGCAGCGGCCTGTGTTTATGATCATAATAACTCTTATGTCGACTCTGAGCCTTCAACAACTTGTCTCTGATCATTCTGATCTGCTCAGAGGTCTCCTGAACCATTTCAGGTCCAAGAAGCTGTCTCTCACCTACCTCAGTCCAACATACAGGAGTTCTGCACCTCCGGCCATACAGTGCTTCATAAGGTTCCATGCCCAGATTGGCATTAAAACCATTATTGTATGAGAACTCTACCAAAGGTAGGTACCTGTCCCAGCTGGCACCCTGCTCTAATGCACAAGCCCTCAACATATCCTCCAGGGTCTGGATGGTCCTCTCTGTCTGACCATCTGTCTGAGGATGATAGGTTGTGCTGAGCCTCAGCTGAGTACCAAAAGCCTCCTGAAGCGCACTCCAGAATCTTGAAGTGAACTTCGGGTCTCTGTCACTAATGATACTCTCTAGAACTCCATGCAGCGTGACAATCTCTCGGACATATAGCTGAGCCAACCTTTCTGTAGTATAGTCAGTCCGAACAGGTAAGAAGTGAGCAGACTTAGTCAGCCTATCAACAATTACCCAGATGGAGTCACATCCAGTCTGAGTCCTGGGTAATCCAACCACAAAATCCATGAAAATGCTATCCCATTTCCATTTTGGAATCTGTAAAGGCTGTAGTAGGCCTGACGGTCTCTGATGCTCAATCTTCACCTTCTGACATACCAGACATCTAGTCACATACTCAGCTATATCTTTCTTCATCCCTGGCCACTAGAACTTCTCTTGAGGTCCTGATACATCTTGGTGGCACCTGGATGAATGCTGAATTGGCCCTTATGAGCCTCTGCCAGAACTGCATCAATTAGCTCGCCTTTAGGCACAACGATCCAGTGTCGGTACATCACCAAGTCATGAGTCTCCCAAGAAACATCCTGTTGACCAATCATGGCCCTCACATCATCATCCTGCTCCTGGGCCTCCCGGATCCTCTGAATCAACTCATTCTCAATCTGTGTCTTTCTCAACTCCAGACCACTAGCACCCTCTGTCACCATCAGGTGCATATCTCTGAATTGCTCAATCAGTTTGCAATCAGAGATCATCATACAGGCAACGCTCACATGCTTCCTGCTCAAGGCATCAGCAACTACATTCGCTTTGCCGGGATGGTATTTCAACTCAAATTCATAGTCTTTGAGGAACTCGATCCACCACCTCTGCCTCATATTCAACTCCTTCTGATCAAACAGATACTTGAGGCTCTTGTGGTCATTGAACACCACTAATCTCGCACCATACAAATAATGCCTCCACACTTTTAGAGCAAACACAATCGCTGCTAACTCTAAATCATGTGTGGGATAATTCTCTTCATGTGGTTTTAACTGCCTGGATGCATAGGCAACCACTCTCTTCTCCTGCATCAGCACACATCCAAGTCCCTGCTTGGACGCATCACAATACACCTCAAAACAACCCTCAGGATCAGGAAGAGTCAGGACTGGGGCTGTGGTCAACTTTTCTTTCAGTCCCAGGAAACATTCTTCACATTCATGGGTCCAAACAAATGGGCTACCCTTCCTAGTAAGACGAGTCAGAGGTAGCACCATTTGTGAAAATCTCTGAATAAACCTCCGATAGTAACCTGCTAATCCAAGGAAACTACGGACCTCTGAGATGTTCTTGGGCCTCTCCCAAGACATCACAGCCTCGATCTTACTGGGATCAACTACTACCCTAGCTGCAGAAATCACATGGCCCAGGAATTTCACCTTTGAAAGCCAGAACTCACACTTAGATAACTTAGCATACAGCTGGTTATCTCTTAAGATCTGCAGAACGACCCTGAGGTGCTCGGCATGCTCCACCTCTGTCTTGGAATAGATCAGTATATCATCAATGAATACCACCACAAATTGATCTAGAAATGGTCTGAATACCCTGTTCATATAATCCATGAACACTGCAGGGGCATTGGTCAGACTAAAAGGAATGACCTGGTACTCATAATGACCATACCTTGACCTGAATGTAGTCTTCGGTATGTCCTCTGGCTTAATCCAGATATGATGGTATCCGGATCTCAGGTCGATCTTGGAGAACACACAGGCTCCCCTCATCTGATCCAGCAAATCATCTATGCGAGGTAGAGGGTACTTATTCTTTATAGTCACCTTATTCAACTGCCTGTAATCTACACACAACCTCATACTCCCATCTTTTTTCTTCACAAACAGGACCGGTGCTCCCCATGGTGACACACTCAGTCTAATAAACCCCTTGGACAACAAGTCCTCAAGCTGTACCTTCAGCTCCTTTAACTCTAACGGAGACATGCGGTAAGGGGCTATGGATATAGGTCCCACACCTGGAACCAGATCAATGGAGAATTCAATTCCCCTATCCGGTGGAAGCTGTGTAATCTCCTCAGGAAACACATCAACAAACTCACTCACCACCAGAATCTTCGACATATCCAACCCCGGATTCTCAACTGCTGAACTCAGCAAAAGATAGCCCTGAGCCCCTCTCCTTATTTCCTTGCGGACTTGCAAGACTAAGAGAAATGAAATAGAACTCGGGCTAACTCCGTCTGAAGGTACTACAACCTTCTTATGACAACAATCCAGCATAATGCCATACTTGGCCAACCAGTCCATTCCCAGAATAACCTCAAGAATAGGCATTGCCAAACAATACAGATCAACAACATACTCTCTGCTCTCAAACTGAAAATGAACTACAACACATGTCCACCATACACTGTTCCTGAGAGGCAGTAGTAACCTCCATAGGAACAGGAAGTTTGAACTCAGGCAAATTCAGTCCTTGTGCAGTGCGGTCACTGATAAAGAATGAGTGGCTCCAGAGTCAAACAGGACTCTCACATCATATACATCAATCAAAATCATACCTCTGATCAGATCAGGAGCTTTGGCGGCCTCTCCAGCATCCACTGTGTACACCTGGCCTATGGTAGGTGCTGCTGATATCACTGGGGCAGCTGTAGCCCGACTGCCTGCATGCGGGCACTCTCTAGCATAGTGGCCCTGCTTGCCACATCTATAGCAGACCAACTGGCCAGTGGAACACACTCCCCAGTGGTTCCTCCCACAAGTATTACACTTGGGAGGTAGACCAGTCCTCTGGGGCGCTCCTCTCTGTCTGGAGCCTTTCTTGAATCTACCTGCCGGAGAAGAAACTCCCAAGTCTCTGCCTTTGCCCTTTCCAGTAGGGCCTGATCCACCGAGTCTCCTGGCCTCCTGCCTCTCAGCATGGATGGAATGGCTTCCACTGCGCCTCCTGATCATGTCCTCTACCTGGCGGCACTGCCTCACTAGGCTACCCAAGTCTCTGGATCCACTACCCGCTATCTTTTCTTCGATGTTCTCTCTAAGTTCGCTCTGGAACTTAGCAGCCAAAACCTCTGCTTCAGGTAGACCCCTCCTGAAATGTGCATACTTAGCCAACTCATTGAATTTGGCCAAATACTCATCAACAGACATCTTCCCCTATACCAGGCTCTCAAACTCAGCCTACTTCTGCTCCCTGGCGTCTCTGGGGAAGTATCGGTCCAAGAACTGCGCCACGAACACCTGCCAGGTAATGACCTCACCCTGGCCCCTCAGTAACTCTGAAGTGGTGACCCACCACTCATGTGCGTCTCCCTGAAGCAGATAAGTGGCATAGAGAAGCTTCTGATGGTCCGAGCACTCCATCACAGTAAAAATCTTCTTTAATGCCTGTAACCACTTAGCAGCAGCTATGGGGTCATATACCCCATGAAAGGAGGGAGGATCATGCTTCCGAAAGGCAATAAGCATCCTTCTTCTGGCAGCTGTGTCTTCCTCTGTGTCTGCCTGGGATGACCTGTCCCCTCTGCAACACCCTCATATTTTCATATACATGTGAATTTTTCTTTAAGTATGCATTCCTAGATAAAAGGACAAAAATACCCTTAAACATTTTGAAAATGACACACATGTCCCTTTTTAAAAATGACATAAATGTCCTTGGACAATTTCAAAAATGACAGTTAGGTCCCTGAGGTAAATGACCAAAATACTCTTTAGGTCAAAAATGCCCAGATGGGTAAGGAAATTATGTGGAAACCTAAGTATGGAATAGAATACTTTTAGATGATCAATTATTGATCAAGAAAGTAACAAAGACCCATAAGATGAGATTTCTATGAATTTTGTAAATCATTTTAGAAAAGAACTCGATTTAAGATATCTTAAGCATCAGAAACTATAAGGAAATAATAGTTATAATCTTTAGAGTTTTCTTGTAATTTTAAGATAAATAAACTTCTTTAATAAATTAGGTTAGTAATTTTACTAATTAGAAACAAAAAGAACCAATAGAAATTAGATAAAACTATCTAAGAAAGTCTAGATCATATCTTAAACATGTTACAAAAAACCTAAACTAGTTTCTAAATAAGGTTCCAAAATTTTACTCACAAAGAAGCAATTGGAATTAGGTTTTCCTAAATTATAGAAATAATTTTATTCTATGTAAGAATTTATATTAAGTAAAACAAAAAGCATAAAAATCCCTAAAACTATAACCATCCCACGGTTTTAAGCCAAAATTGCACATGTTTGCTCCAAAGAACCAATATGGCCGTGGAGTTACAAGAATAAGGGAGAAAGCTTGAGAAAATTCAAGACTTAGGACACTTGTAGGGTAAGGAATTGCTAGCCAATGAAAATAATCCAACTAAAAAGCAAAACAATCATGACTTTGATGCAACAAAAATCTACAACACCTAAGCTTAAGCTACCTCACGGATTTAACCAAAAGGAATGCACCAAGATCAAGCAATTCCACGTGCAAGTGCTAGATGGAAGTGGAATGATGTGGAACTCTCATGAACAAGGACACTTGGAGGGTAAGAAAGTGTTAGCCAATAAGAGAAAACCAACCAAAAAGCTATGTAATCATAGGCCTTGAAGATTTTTGTAGAAAAATCCAAGTAACCTAGCATATAAAAAGGGATGGTAGGGACTAAATGAAGGCTAGTTCACGGAAAACATTCCAATTTTCAGCCTACATCCCTTTCACTTAAATTAAAAAGCTAAACAAAGGTCTACATCCTTGAAGGTTCACGTGGAAAAGCTAGGGTTCTTGGAAAAAGGTAGCTTAATTTCAAACAAGGAAAAGCAAAGGTATGGGAAGTATTATGGTACACATGCTTAGATAATTAATTAAGTTATGTTATCATCTAATTCTATAAGACTTAAGCTAGGTCGTCATTTATTTCCATAAGCTTTAAGTTTTGTATACCATGTGTTTGTAAAAATGCTTCAAAGAAGTAAAAGAATACCTAGATGATAAGTAACCTTAAATAACTTAAGGAATAATTAACTTGAATGTAGTCTAGTAAGAAAGTGACTAGGAAATCCAATTATCTATATTTTGTAACTATGTTTAATTGTTTTATTTAGGCTATATGTTACTTTGTTATTTATTTGATGTTGTTGTATGTTACTCACTTAATGATGAATCTTGATTTGTACTAAGGTTGTATGTTACTTACTTGATGTTGTTGTATGCTACTCACTTGATGTGGCACTTTAATTTGTGTTAAGGTTATATGTTATATTGTTTAAGATGTTGAAAGTGGTGGAATATGTATACTTAAAGAAAATTCTGGTGCACTTAGACCTTTTATATATTGAATTGATCATAATAGGTGAATAAAACTTTTGGTGCCAAAGTTATGAGAATTTGAGAATTAAAGTAATGATAAAAAGTAACTGGAAAATAAAAGGAAACCATTACATACATCATTCACATTTATTCCCCTCGGAGTGGAGGGAGGTCTCACTGGAGTGGGTGGGACTGTTCCACTAGAGTGGGTGGAACTATTGGTACCCTTTTCCCCTCGGAGTGGAGGGAGGTCTCACTGGAGTGGGTGGGACTGTTTCACTGGAGTGGGTGAAACTATTATGATTATGGTACCTTTTATTAGGACTCTGAGATCTCAGTCATGCATCATGATAATAAAGAAAGCATGCATCATTCATCATGTATCTGTTTTATGTTGTTATTTTACTTTTGTTGCTTATCTAACCATGTTTATTATGTTAATTATCTAACCATGTTTATCATATACTTACCCGATTTGTGTCTGTGGTTGACACCTGTGATGACCCCAATTTATTTGGGCGAGCAGAGGAACAGTAAGCTAGGGAAATCGTTGAGGAAGAAATAATGAAAGAGCTGGATGTTCTATATGTTGTATTTGTGATTTTCTGTTTATCTATATTTGAGGCTATGCTGAGCTGTCTGTATATTCTTTTGTAACAAACTATTTGAGACTGTACTTGGACTGTTATATTAAACTATGTTGGACATTGTACTATTGATGATTTAAAGACCGCTGTAGATTAAGTAGCTTACTTCGTATATTAGTTTACGTAATCGAATTATTATGCGAAAAAAAATTTCCGTAAAATAAAAAGCGTAATAAGTTAAATACGAACAAGAAATGAAGTCGTTATACCCTCTTTGGTGCTGAGGCCCATCAGAGTGATGGCTACCTCTACCCTGATGGCGACTACCCTCGCCTTCAGGAGTCTGCGGTGTAGGGGATACCCTATCTTCCCTACGTCGAGCTCTCAACTCAGCCATGAGCTCTTCATTGGTCTTGAGTAAGGCTTCATTAGCCTGCCTACTTGCAGCAAGCTCCTACTGCACAGCTGCCAAAGCAGCTACAATCGGGTTGGGTTATTCCTCTGCACCCGCCCTCTCACTAATATTCCGGGTCCTCACCATGACACTGCACATATAATATAACAGAATGAGTTGATCAGGCTCACACTTAACATCACACATGCAATACTCATGGTGTACACCCAAACACGCAGGGAAAACATGCAATTCACCATATATTGCTTCCTTGAACACTGCTCTGATACCATAAAATGTAACAGCCTGTGTGCATCCGGCATATTAACATTATTACAATATCAGAATAATGCAACAAGGATGGAAAAACAATAAAGGAAGCCTGAATCCAATATAAATACACATTATATACATATATGGTGAATCTCTGTTCTTTACAAGATACATAGTTCTCAAAACTATACAAATTTTCCCTAGGTATCAAAATACAGACAAAATAAACAAAATGTGAGCTAACAAGCTCGGTCTTCTAAGCCTAGGGTTCTCTACCACCTTATCCCAGCTCAGGCCTTTTGCCTTGGGATTTCTCAGTGACTTCTGTCTCAGTTCCTGCAACATGAGCCCCAAACAGGGGTGAGATAATCATCCCAGTAAACTCAGGGTTCTCAGAGGTTTCCCTCCCCCTAGTTCACTTCCCAACATATAAATATATGTATAACATAACATAACAAAAATCATATCATACAGAACTTCATCATACAATCAGCCTTCAGGACTCATAAGAACAAACTGCATGCACCTAGCAGCCCAGAACAAACGTATACAATCAACACACATTGCCTGAGAGAGATCATCCACTGAAGGGCACATTCCCTCAGGACTTTCCACTGAGTACCTTAATAGGATCATCTACTGAAAGGCACATCTACTCAGGACTCGCTCTATCCATGCCTAAGAGAGATCGTCCACTGAAGGGCACAGTCCCTCAGGACTTGCCACCCAATACCTGAATAAGATCATCTACTGAAAGGCACATCTACTCAAGATTTACATGGACGCCTATGGATTATCCCAAGGAAGATCATCCACTTAAGGGCACATTCCCAAGGGGTTCATAGTTCCCTATTCTACTGGCCAGTAAATTCTCATGCATGCACATCACACAACATCATCATCACAATCATCTCATAACCAAAATCCATACAAGTACACACAATGCTAGTGTAATCACTACAATCATACCCTATCTCAGGGTTTAGCTCGCATACAATTGCCAGCCATCCATCAATGCGTTTCATTGTCAATTCATACATATTCAACATTACAGAATCACATAACAACAGTATGCAAGATATATCAAACAATCACCCATATTGGGTGTAATGAAACACAAGCAGGGGAAACATTCCCCAAGAACACTGAGCTTACCTGGTCTCAGCTCAGAATTAGCTCTCCTAGCCTCGTGGTGACCTTCACCAGTGCTATGCGTCTCACACCCTACAATAGGCATGAAATAGACAATCAGAAACGGTGTTCAACCGTTTATATGGAAGGAAACACCCTTCCTTTCATAATCAGTTTCTGTCTTCTAACTTAATGTTCATCTTAGCCCAGCTTCTACTATGCCATTCATTGACCCTCAATGGCCTGCCTCAATCTAACTAAGGCCTCAGAGTTCCTTTAAGACTCTGTACAACTCAATTCAAAGCTTTACTAATACCAAGAACCAACAATTATCTAACTCAGCCAAACCAGATATATCAACATGTTTTCACCGTTCATTTGGCCTTATGAACATCTTTTGTAAAGGTACTTAAGTTAATTCAGGCCATAGTACCTCTCATTCACACACACTTCTTCCTTCCTAGAGCCAAACTCAAACTTCATCACAATTCCAGTTTCAAGGTTCCATATCTCTCAGAACAACCTCTTGATTATTCTTTTCTAAAGAACCTAAGCCTAATTCCAGCCCTATAGTCAATTGGTTACTATTCACCCACTCTCCCATTCCACAAATTAAACAGTTAAAACATAAGTTTCTTACCTCAGATCAGTCGAGGAAGGCTGGAGAATCCTTTCTCCTAGCTCTGGCGTTCTTGAATCACCTCCTTTTCCTTTCCAAAGCTTAGCTCTCTCTCAAGAACTCAAGGAATGGGGTTCTCGCAAGGGTTAGGTTGAAATTTGGCTTCTATTTGGTTCCAATCAAGGTTATAGGTGATTAGGAGGTGTTTATATGGTTTATGATGAAGGTTTGAAGCTTCTAAGGTGCATTAATGGCGGTTCAGGCTCAGGGAAGAAGAGGAACAGTGGTTTCCTCTAAAAAAAATGCGAAATGACCTTTTATAGGTGGCCTGACCGACATGCCGTGCCAATCGCGCCACTCTGGCACCCTTGGCGCCAAAATCCAGTGCATCTGGCGCCTTTGGCGCCAGTTTCTAGCAACTGTAGCGCTCCTGGCGCCACTTTGGCGTTGATGGTGCCAAAATCCAATGTATCTGGCGCCCTTGGCGCCACTTTGGCGCTCCTGGCGCCAATTTCCAGTATCTGTGGCGCTCTTGGCGACACTTTGACGCTGATGGCACCAAAAATCGTGAAAAATAGCCTTCTGCTACAGTGCCACGCTTGGAGCGCCAGATCCCACGCTCGGAACGCCAAGCTACAGTAACTGCTACAGTAACTTTTTTTTTTAGCCATGGTTATTATAATTGTCAGCTCCCCTACAGGTAGATGAAAACTGCTGGTCTCGGAGTGCCACCTTTCTACAAATGCCGAGAGCAACCCTTGTCACCGGTCTCAACTGAGCATGAAATCAATGGGGCTAAGCCGCTAGCAGCAACTAGTCCTTCTATCTTGAGTGCAGGCCGCCCAAATTTATTAACTTTTCTTTCGTGCGACGCCAATTTCAACTAAGGACGTTCCTGCAAACAAATTACTTAATGTCAATCATATAGTTCATCAGTCAAACCGGATTACTAAAAAAAAAAAGCTACCTATCCTTCCCACACTCGAAGAGCCACATGGTCAGCGTATTTTGTCAAAACTGAACAGTCCTGCGGCCCACCTGTATAAGATTGTATTTCATCACCTCCACCCTCCATGGCAGGGATATCAGCCTCGACACGCCGCCCCTCAACACCACTATCCTGAGCCGGAGGATCAACAACACCTGCCTGTGGCCTTTGTCTTCTGGCAAATGCTGTATGCCTACGATGTTGAGGGGCTGCCTCTTCATTCACACTATTCCCTCTACCAGATCCTCTGCCTACATCTCCACCTACTGCCTGATGTCCTCCTCGTGTTCTAGCCATAATCTGGTAAAAAAATGTCGTTAATCCTGTGAATTTACAAAACCAACCAATAATGAAAAACTTGTTCAAACATAAGAGTAATAATCCACGGCTAATTAAGTGATGGAATCATGATCACCACTACCAAAGGTTACCATAAGTGGTATAATAGTATAAGAGCAATAAGCCACAACCAACAAATCCATCGAAGCATGATCACCACTACCAAAACCAAACATTACAAGCATATACATTGAAAATAAAACCTATTCAAAGATAATCAATAAATAAACTAGTTCAATAGCAGATATAGATTTTAACATACAAAATGAACCTCCAAAATGTAAAATAAGTTACACCAAAATACACAATTAAATCACAAACTAAGAAATCTCTAACTCTAGCCTCCTTTAAGCCCCTTAAATGGCCTATAACAGAACTGAACTTCCCCATCATGTCAAAGCCCCTTAAATGGCCTATAACAAAGAACTGTAAGCCTTTCTGCACACTAAGATGATATTGTATTTAGTGATCTTTCCACACACCACCAGCCTATTAAATAAACAAGGGTCAAACTCAATATATCATAGTTGCATACAACACCACTCCAGTTTCTGTCTATTTACTAGCAACCTCAACCACCTCAATCCCACTAAACTTAATCGAAAATCCCAGAACACTACTGTATACTTAGGCGTGAAATTTGAAACCTAAATCTGCTTCAGCATCCTAATCTCAGGTACCTGTGGGAACAAATCCAAGTTCCATATATCCCAGAACACACACAGTTTAGTTTTAGTTATAAAAAACAATTAGAAATTCAAGAAAAACAACTTAACACAACAAAATGTGATTTATTTACATTGCTCCCAAACTCCATTACAAAATTAACAACATTAAGTGCATGAGTATTCAATTTGGAAGCATCATGACAGTACCAAAACCAACAATTGGAAGCATCATGACCAGTACCAAAACCAACATTACAAGCAAAGCAAATATTATTAGAGTAAACTAGTTCAAACATGATTCAATAAAAAATCACAAAGCACCACAATTGGATCTATGATGTAATCAATAACCAAATTAATCAACCAAATATAATGCTTCTTCGATCCAATAATCAATATTATCATCAATAACAAAACATCTAATTATATAATTACATTTTCTAAGGGCTCAAATATATAAAATAACCAATAAAACACAATAAATTTAATCATTAATTTAAAATGCCTCAGTCTGAGCTTCATACGGATTGACCAATCCGTAGCTTGCTTACGGATTAACCAATCCGTATGACTCTTACGGATTACTCAATCTGTATGAATCATACGGATCCTGTAATCTGTATACTCCATACGGATTGGGTAATCTATAGGAGACATACGGATTAACTAATCCGTAAGACCAATTTGTATGCCTCCTACAGATTATCCAATCCGTATGGAGTATACGGATTACCCAATCCGTGACATCCATAACAGAGGGCGATAACGATGCATACTTCACACGACGACCGACACAGATTACGACCTCCCACAATCAATGAACAACAACCAATGTAGCCTCAAACGTGTCGGAGCTGGCCAAAACAATGACGTGTGGCGGCAAGTAGAGGAAAAACAAAGTTGACAAAGGAGAAGGAGTATGCAAACTGGCAAGCGTAAAGAAGACAACTGACCAAAGCCTGTAATTACTTATATCACCAGGGACATTTACGAGAATTCACTGTGCTAGCATGGGTGTATTAGTCTTTATACTGGTGTATAAAGTTTTTCCCCTCTCATTAAATTCTTTAAGCCCAGGCCAATTCCCAATTGAGAAGGGTACTACCAGGCCCACTAACTTTATGATCCTTAAACCCCCTCAACCACATATTCGACCTAACTTTCTACCCAGGCATTAAATTTTTTATTATGATAGTTAAAGATGGAAAACAAAATAATTACAAATTCATCATGATTATGAAAATTTTATTATTAAAATAAGATGAAAATTTAAGAAATTCAAAAGTGTCTATAACTATAATAAAAGAAGTATGAATATATCTAACTTCATATTTATAGTTAATAAATATTAGCAGAATTTTTAAGAAAAATATTATTTTAATGGTGAATAGACTATTTTTTTTCTTTACTATTAAGTTTAATAATTATGTACTATAAGAGTGTACTTGGCAACTCATTTTAGTAACTTATAACTTATTTGCAACTAACTTATAAGTAAGGGAGGACTTATGTGTGTGTGGCTTAAATAACTTATTGCCAAGGTCCCCTAACTTTTTTCACTTTATTCTTTTTTAATATATAATAAATTTATTTTTAGAAAATTATTTTTTTAGGAGTTTAATTATGTAAATAATATAATTTAATATAATTTATCTTTTTTATTGGTAATAAACTATTCTTTTTTGTATTATTTATTGTAAAAATAATTGTATTTTTATTTTTTCTCAATAAAATATTTGATTATCATATCTTTTTATTTATTAATAGTTAATAATTGTAGATTAATCAAATATTGGATCAACTTTATAGTTGTTTTAGCTTAACCAGTGATCTCGAGTTTGAGTCTTGGATATGTAATTGCGTTGAATACTTGGAGGAGAACTTTGCCGCCCATAGTGGTCCTACCCAGTTCAAACAAGATTGTATCTATTAAAAAATACATGTGGTCCAAAAAAAGTGACCTTATTAGCATTGCTTTTATATTAATTAATTTATCAATGGTCAAACTTATAAACTATCTAGATTTGAAACACATGGACAAAAAATTTATCTTACTATCATTATGCTTCCTATCTTTTCTTTATTTTTCTAGTGTCATCTTTTTTCTTCTTGTCTTTGTTTGGTATATTCTAACATGTTTTTTTTTTTTTTCGTGTGGAGTACAAGAGTCCAACACGCTATGCAAATCTTAATGAAACCAAATAAAATATCAAGTTGCATAAACGGTATGATATAATTTACTTTTAGAGTTGAAGCCTTTGCCATGACATGACACTTTTCTTCTTTTATATTACAACTATTTGAAAGCAAATTATTCTTTCGTGTTTTTGGCTACTATATATTTTCATAAAAGATAATTTAGTGAGTAACATAATTTATTTTAATTTAATAGTTTTTTTGGAATATAGTTATAATATTTTTGATGAAAAATAAGTTTAATGTGGATACCAAATTTTATTACAAATTCATTAGAGTTCTTGGTGATATATAATATTGGTGATTAATTTTGGGTCTTTAAAAAATGTTCAAATTATCTTTTTTATAAATATATTTTTTATTGTATGTTCTTAGACCATTATGAAAAATATATAACTATTTGTATGAATTTTGATACTAATATATTAAGTTTCATGGTTGGCCCACCAATCTTTGAATCATGGGTCCACGCCTGTTTATAAGATGGTTTTATCAAAATCAATGTAAAAACTTTTACATTGTAAACCAATTAAAAATGATAGTTATATAACTTTTAAGATAATTATTATAAAAGTCAACAAATCTATAATGTACAATAGTTTATGATTAAATGACAATGTAAAACTACTTTACATTATCATTGCATTTTTTTATACATCAAAATGATATAAAAAAAAATAAGCTAGAGCTTAATAGACAACCCTCCCATTACATCAACTAACAAAAAAGAATTAATAGTGAAGGCAATGTAACCAATGTAGATAAACATCTGCATGCTTGGTACCATACTTAGTAAAATTATCAGCATAAGCATTGTCTTCATGAAGCATATGGTGAAAAGAGTCAATCAATCATGAACCATGGTAACCAAGGAGAAGTATGGATGAAATACTTCCAAATGTTGAATGAAATTTGCACAAGACAAATATAAATCTAGAGCTGTCAAAATGGGTTAGTTCATCTCAACCCATCATATAAATAGACTAATTCAACCCAACTAACTTAAGGTTGAGTCTTGAAAATATTTGTCTGGCCTGACCTACCAACCAATTTAAAAATTAAAAATTATTTTAAAAAAATTTAACAGAAAATATTTTTTCAAAAAATAAATTTGAATAAATTAGAAAAATATTAATTAAATTAAATCCTCCACTATACACGCACCACACCTACAACAAGAAATATTATCATAAGCTAAAATTATAATAACAAAAATTTAGAAAAATGACAAGCATTTCATGTTTACATAATAGTCTTGATCAAGACATTAAATAAACAAAATTGAAGTCTATAACTTTGAACTTTAAAGTCTTAAAATAATATTACAAAATACTAGTTTTTTTACGTGGGTTAAGTGAGCCCACCTCGCCCACCACGTGTTTAGCTCGGTTGGATTGGGTTCAGTTTCTCAACCAATTACAACTTATGTATCTTTTTGGGCCTAGTTTGGCCCAAACCTATGGTGGGCCGAGTTGACTCACAATTTTGGATCCATTTTGAGTTTTTGACAATTCTATCTACCCCATCATGCCATGCCTTTTGAAGTCTATAAAAAATTGAAAATAACTCAACCTTTAAGCTATTTGTAGTTCCACAATTTTTTTTTAGAAAAAATTGAAATCCAATTGCCCATGTGATTGCATAAAATGTCTCCAAAACTTGATATTCCTGGTTTTCCAAGGAACTTTCGTCAATATTAAGCTTAACAAAAGGAAAAGCACTAAATTTACTATTTTATCTTTCTCTTTACTATATTACTCCCTTGGGTCTTTATTATAAGGCATTTTGGACTTCATTCACACAAATCAATAAAAGTAATTAATTTAGTTATGATTGATAGAAGTTTAAGAGATAAAGTCATTGACGTCAAAAGGAAAGGCGACAGGATTATGATGATTAAGCTTGTAGTGGAGATCTAATTTTAAATATCCTTAGTGCATATGCACCCCAAGTTGGACTACATTCAAGTGAAAAGAACCAATTTTGGGAAGACTTGGAGGAGGTTCTGAGAGGGATACTGTAACACCCCAAAATTTAGGGAATTACAGACAATTACTAAGAGTAAAATGTTAATGAAAGGCAGTAGAAAATTTAGGACAAAATGACAAGAACACCCCTGAACAATTTCAGAAATGACGTTTATGTCCCTAGGGTAAAAAATGACAATTTTGCCCTGAACAATTCTGGAAATGACCAATGTATCCCTAGATATTTTATTAATGACCAAAATTGCCCTAGAAAGTCCAGAAAGACATTTTAAGGAAGAAATGTTATAAATATCCTTAGATGTTTTGGAAATGACCAAAGATACCCTTAGAGTAACAATTACAGAGGTATACTGAACATTTTTTTAAAATGACAATTTTG
Source organism: Glycine tomentella (assembly GCA_007407185.1). Lineage (NCBI taxonomy): Eukaryota > Viridiplantae > Streptophyta > Magnoliopsida > Fabales > Fabaceae > Glycine > Glycine tomentella. Next base: position 180,864 of record PYAF01005113.1, on the reverse strand, counting down.
CCCCTAGAGTGAGTAGTGAAATTACCAAAATGCCCCTAGGTCAAAAACTGACCAAGATGACCTTAGAAATTAATAGGAACCTGAGCATAGGATAAAATACTCTTAGATGACAACTTATCAGCAAGGTTGAGGACAGATAACCCTAAAATAGAATTTCTACGAATTTTGGAAGATAGGTTGAAAAGAGCTTAAT
>PYAF01005113.1:148346-180571 GCA_007407185.1 Glycine tomentella | reverse complement strand
GGTATATGTATGATGATCTGTACACTGTATAAGTTGTGTGGATTTTATCTATCTGTGTTTATATTATTCAAACTATGTTTGGCATAAACTTACCCGAGTTGTGTCTGTGGTTGACACCTGTGATGACCCCAATTCATTTGGGCGAGCAGAGGAACAGGAAAGCATGAGATGTAGATGAAGATTGTTGAAGAAGTTTGATAAGAAGCTGTATGCTGTGATTTGTAATTTTCTGTGGCATGTAATTTGTGATAAGTTGTCTGTATATTATTTTGGATACTGTATTTGGACTGTATCATGGATTGTATTCTTATCATATGAACCGTGGTGAGGAAAATCGTTTAGACTACGAACAAATCATTAGCAAGCAAGGCAAAAAGAATTTTCGCGAAAAATTTACAACTAAGATCATTTTAATACAAAAAGGACACGAGTTTTTAATTAAAATCAATCAAGCACGAGAGAGTCACAAGAGGCGTTGCAGATACCACGAGAGGAGAAGATTTTCATAGGATAAGATCTAAATGGACATGTTGGTAAAAACAGTGAAGGTTTTGATTGAATTCATGGGGGTTTTGGCTATGGGACTAGAAATGAGACTGGAGAAGATGTCTTGAACATTGCACTAGCCTATGATTTGATGCTAGCGAACATTTTTTTTCGAAAAAGAGAGTCTCATCTTATCACGTATCATAGTGGCCAAAATTGTAGTCAAATTGATTTTTTTTATGGCTAGAAGGGAAGATAGAAATTCGTGTATTGACTACAAGGTCTACCCTGGAGAATGTGTGGCGACACAACATAAGTTGGTAGTTCTAGAAGTTAGTTCAACAAAGTTCTTAATTTGAGGAAGAAGGCTCAAAACCTAAGAATAAGATGGTGGAAGCTAAAGGAGGAGAAACAAATAGAGTTTAAGGAAAATATATTGCGTGAAGGACCGTGGGAGTTTATTGGAGAAGCTAATAAAATATGGAATAAGATGGCTATGTGTGTTCAAAATGTGGGAAGGAGGGTGCTAGGCGAAAGCAAAGGAAACAAAGTTCTTACAAAGGAAACGTAGTGGTGGAATGGAGAGGTGCAAGTGGCTATTAAACAGAAGAATGAATGTTTTAGATCTTTGCATAAATGTCCCAATGATGATACAAAGGAAACGTAGTGGTGGAATGGAGAGGTGCAAGAGACTATTAAACAGAAGAAGGAATGTTTTAGATCTTTGCATAAATGTCCTAATGATGAGAATTTGCAAAAGTTTAGAGTAGCGAGAAAAAATGCAAAGAAAGCAATACGGGAAGCTAGAGGCAAAGTTTTTGACGATTTGTATAAAAATCTTGGGAGCAAGGATGGTGAAAAAGGTATTTACAAACTTGCAAAAATGAGGGATAAGAAGAGTAAAGACCTCACCCAAGTTAGATGTATCAAGGATGAAAATAAAAAACTTTTGGTAAGGGATGAAGATGAAAGTGAAAGATGATTAAACTACTTTAACAACTTTTTAATGGGAATGGTGACAAGAGTAAGGTGAATTTGGAGGATGTTTCTGATGATCTGAATAGAATATTTGTTCGCAGAATTAATACACATGAAGTTAAGGAGACTTTAAAGAGGATGAAGAATAATAAAGCTCTAGGACCATATGACGTCCCTATTGAAGTGTGGAGAGGCTTGGGAGATGTGGCAGTAAAATGATTGACCAATCTATTCAATAAGATTCTTCAAACTAATAAGATGCCTGATGCTTGGAAGAAAAGTATGCTAGTGCCTATTTACAAAAACAAGGGAGATATTCAGAATTGTTCTAACTATAGAGGTATCAAGCTCATGAGCCATACTATGAAGTTGTGGAAGAGAGTTATTGAACATTGTCTAAAGAGGTTGACCAAGGTTTCCGTAAATCAATTTGGACTTATGCTAGGAAGATGTACCATGGAAGCTATTTTCTTAATGCGACAATTAATGGAAAGGTATAGGGAAAAGAAGAAAGACTTACATATGGTGTTCAAAGATCTTGAGAAAGCATATGATAGGGTCCCAAGAGAAGTCTTATGGTGGACTCTTGAGAAGCAAAAGGTAGCATTAAAGTATGTTAATGCAATCAAGGATATGTATGATGAGGCTACCACATGTGCGAAAGCTTGTAATGGAACATCAAGGTATTTCCCTATCATTGTAGGTATTCACCAAGGTTCAACTCTTAGTCCTTATCTCTTTGCCTTAGTGATGGATGAACTAACGAGAGATATTCAAGAGGAAGTATCGTGGTGTAGCTTTTTGCAGATGATATCGTGCTTATTGATGAGACCAAAGATGGTGTTAATAGGGAACTGGAATTATGGAGAAACATTTTAGAGTCTAAAGGATTCACGATAAGCAAGAGCAAGAGGGAGTACATGATGTGCGAGTTTTCACAGGTAAGAGATGGTGATCAAGACACAGTGCATTTACTACTTGGATGAGTGTGAATGATTCTTCACCTAGGCTGAATTTATAACCAAAATTCTGAGTTTAAATTTGAATTTTGAACGTTGGAGTAGTTATCTCACGTATATAGGCCATAATCACTCAGTGACAGATTCAAATTTTGAATTTAATTAGAGATATGACAGTTTAAAGTTCCAAAAAATCTGCAGAGATTTCAAAACGGCCATTTGTAATCGATTACGAGCTTATGTAATCGATTATTTCGTTCTTAACAATGAAAGTTTATAACGGTGTAATCGATTATCCCGTGCAGTAATCGATTATTACAGGAAACATTTGAATCGGAAGAAGTTTTCTTTGAACAATAATCGATTATTTCGATAAGTAATCGATTATTCCAGAGAGAATTAAGATTGAGGATTCAATTTAGATGGATAGTAATCGATTATTTCGTGAATGTAATTGATTACATGACATAGAAAATGACTCTAAACATAGCATAAACTTTAAATAATCGATTATCCCGTGTTGTAATCAATTATTACAAAGCATTTTGTAGAATGAATAGTAATTATGCATCCAATTTCGAATTTTGAAGCACATGTGATGATTAGTCAAGTAAAATGCAATTTCACATAGATAAGCACATAGCTAGCATGCTAGCAAATGTTAGACTCATCAAGGATACCTAGCATGTTTCTAAGAGTATAAAATCTATCTCTAGTCAAAGGTTTAGTGACCATATTAGCAATTGATTATATGTATCAATGAACTCAATTTTGATATTTGAATGTGATCTCTTAGGAAATAATGTCTTATCTCAATGTGCTTGGTCCTTGAGTGCATTATTGGATTCTTGGACATGTTGATGGCACTTGTGTTGTCACATAGCAAGGTAATTTCTTTTAATGCTACACCAAAATCTTGTAGTTGCTGCTTCAACCAAAGACTTTGAGCACAACAACTTCAAGCAGAGATATATTCAGCTTCAGCAGTTGATAGAGCAACACAAGATTGCTTTTTGCATTGCCATGAGATTAGTGAGCTTCAAAGTAGATGGAAAGTTCCACTAGTAATTTTTCTATCCAATTTGCACCCTGTAAAGCCAGAAACAGAATATCCAATTAAGTTGAGTAATGCACCTTTGGGATACCATAGACCAAATCTTGGTGTTGATTTGAGATATTTGATTATTCTTTTGACTACTGTAAGGTGTGATTCTTTGGGATTTGCTTGATATCTTGCACACAAACACACACTCAACATGATATTAGGTCTACTTGCAGTCAAATATAGTAAGGATCCAATCATTCCTCTGTATTTTGACTCATCAACCTTCTTCCCTTTTTCATCTGAATCAAGATAGATTGATGTTGTCATTGGAGTTGCAGCATCCTTACTTTTCTCCATGTCAAACTTTTTGATCACTTCAAGGCAGTATTTGGTTTGAGTTAGAAATGTCTCATTCTTCATTTACTTAACTTGAACTCCAAGATGAAAATATAATGAACACTTGTGCAAATAACCAAGAGGGGGGTGAATTGGTTTTACCTCAGAGTTTTAAAATTTCCTTTAAAAATTTATAATAGCGGAAGAGTCTCAAAAGGATCTTATCTTTCAAAACCAATTAGAAAAACAATTTACTTCACCAATCAAATCACTCTTGTGTTGTAACCAAGTTTGTGTGATGAACAAATTCTATACATCAAGAATATAATGAAATACAAACTAAAATCTTAAATCACACAAGATTTATACTGGTTCACCTCTCAACCCCGGAGCCTACATCCAGTTTTCTTCCAACCAAATCTTGGTCAGAGTTCCACTATAACAAATATTTGTTCTTTGCAAGCTTACAACTGATCTCTCTTACCCACCCTAGGTAAAATTCAAAATCTATACCTTATAGACTTTTCAAAAGATCAAGAACCAGAGATCCCCTCTCTGTTCTTCCCACTAGAAAACCTTTCTAGAAAAGAATACAAATGCTATATGGAAAATACAACATAATAACAAAGCAAATATCAATAAAAAATCAAGCTTAAAGTTCAAGAAAGATATCACCTTATAATCCTTGATGAACAAGGTTTTATCAACATGTCATCTTATGAAAGATTGATCAAGTAGAAATTTGCTCAATCTCTCATACCTAGACCTTGGAGCTTGTTTTAAACCATAAAGAGCTTTCTTAAGTTTGAAAACATGGTTTGGATATTTGAAATTTGCAAAACCAGGAGGTTTCTCCACATATATTTCCTCCTTAATATATCCATTTAAGAAAGCACTTTTAACATCCATTTGAAACAATTTAAAATCCAACCTGCACCTACCCCTGCACAACCTGTGCAGGCCAGTGCTGGACCTTCCTTGGAGGATTTAATGAAGCAAATGGTGTTGATTTCAATTGAAGCCAAGCATCAATGAACAAGATTCAAGGAGTTTTGAGCTTTCAACATGACCAAAGGATAAAGAATCATGGGAAGCTTTGAAGAACTAATTTGATTAATAGTAAAAGGGAGTTATGATCTGATAATCCAAGTGTGCATTTCATGTCATTCATTATTCATTCATCTAGGATCATTAGATTACATGAATTGATCAAAGGCAGCACAGAAAAGGTTAAGACTTTTAGGAAAAACCAAGTTTTACTGAAGTAATCGATTACATACTTATTGGAATCGATTATTTTGTTCTTCGTGCCTTTGAAAAACAAATCAAGAACAAGGTAATCGATTACAGATCGAATTAATCGATTACTTAGGCTAAAATATGAAAAATGCATCATTCGGTCTTAATCGATTACAACATTTGGAAATCGATTACAAGCCTGCCTTGAAAAAGCCTGACCTACTGGAGTAATCGATAACATATCGGTTTAATCGATTACATAGTTCAAATCAGAAAATAGGGTCACTCTGGCTTAATCGATTACAACAATTGGTAATCGATTACATAGTACATTTTAGAGAAACAGGTCACTCTGGCTTAATAGATTACGTATCGGAATAATCGATTATTTAGTTCATAGCCAAAATTCAGAAAGCCTCAGGAATATTTTAATCGATTACATCTTGAATTAATCGATTACAAATGGTAAATAATCTATTATAGGAGCGTGTTTAATCGATTATTATCAGTAAAAATTCTTTTATAAAAAGGACCTCTCAGACTTCTGAACTTTATCTAGGGTTGATAAAGAGAGACTTGTATAATTGCTTGTAAGGATATTTTGTAATAGTGGAGCTCTACTCTAGTGTTGAGTAGAAGAAACTGGATGTAGCCTCATAGGTTTTGAGGTGAACCAGTATAAATCATTTGTCTTGATTTATCTTTAATATTCTTGGTTATTCTAGAAACTAATTCTGTTGTGTGAATTTATCTTGGTAGTGTTTCAAGTCTTGGGTTGATCATTGGATAAAGTTTGTTCAAGTGTTTTTGTGATAAAGATCCAAAGGGCATTAAACTTTGATTTGTTTTTTGAAAACTTTGTTTTTCATTGAGAAAATTTTATTTTACCAAGACTAACCAATTCACCCCCCCTCTTGGTTAAGTGTGAAGTGTTCGTTATTTTCCACAAATGGCCACCAGCAACATCCAGTTTCAAGAAAATGTCAGTGCCACCATCCAGGACCTGCAGACTCAGATTGGACAGTTAGCTACAATTGTCAACCAGATGCAGCAGCAGGGTTCTGGTAACCTTCCAGCACAACCAGTTATTAATCCGAAGAATGTGAGTGCTATTACCTTGATGAGTGGCACAAAACTTCCAGATGCAGGTGCTAAGAGTGTTACTGGTGTTGGTAAAAAAGTTGATGATGGTGCCAAAACAGATTTTGCACCAAAACAGTTTCCCTTACCTTTTCCTTCTAGAGCCATTTCTGTAAAGAAAGTGGTGGAGCTTGATTCTGATCTGCTTGAGACTTTCAGGAGGGTGGAAGTCAACATTCCCCTCCTGGATGCCATCAAACAGATTCCAAATATATGCAAATTTCTTAAAGGATTTTGCACCCATAAGAGGAAGCTGAAGGGAAATAAGCAAGTGAAGATGGGCAGAAATGTTTCCGCACTGATACAGGGTAAAACTGTTGATGCCACCCCACTATCCACCTTGCCACAGAAGTGCAAGGATCCTGGCACTTTCACTGTCCCATGCACCATTGGAGATATTACTTTTGCAAATGCCTTGTGTGATCTTGGAGCCTCCATTAATGTCATGCCCACATCAGTTTACAGAACACTACACCTTGGTGAGATGAAACCCATTAGTGTTGTCATCCACTTAGCCAACAGGAGTGTTGCACTTCCACTTGGACTTATTGAAGATGTGCTGGTGCAAGTTAATAATTTGATCTTCCCAGCAGATTTTTACATTTTGGATATGGAGAATGAGTCTTCCAGCCATGGTTCCACATTGATACTAGGGAGACCATTCTTGATGACAACCAGAACCAAAAATGATGTGCATGCAGGAACTCTTTCTATGGAGTTTTGTGATGACATTGTTCAGTTTAACATTTTTGAGGCTATGAGACATCCTGTAGAGGAGCATTCTGTTTTTCTTCTTGATATCATTGATGCTGTAATAGATAGTGTAGATATTTCTGACTTACTTTCTGATTTTTCTTCTGACTTTTCTGACTATGATCTGGGTTCTTGTAATTGAACCTGTGATGATTTTGCTGCTGTGTGTAGCATTTGTGCAGAAATTTCCTTCGCACTTCACTCTGATTGTGTTCCAGGTACAGATACAAGTTCTGAGCCTACTATCCCACTTCCCTAAGCCCCTAGTCTTTCCTTACCTTCCATTATTCAGCCCCCTTTCCTTGGAGCTGAAGTCACTACCTGAGCACCTCAAGTATGCATATTTAGATGATGCTCAGAAGCTTCCAGTCATCATATCTAGTAGTCTGTCACTAGAGCATGAAGAGAAGTTGATGCATGTTTTGAGAGGCCACAAAAAGGCCATTGGATGGACACTTGCTGATCTTCCTGGATTAATCTTTCCATCTGTATGCATCAGATACTTTTGGAGGATTATTCTAGACCAGTGAGGCAACCCCAGAGTAGGCTGAATCCCACTATTCTTGATGGGGTAAAGAAGGAAGTGACGAAGCTACTAGCTGCAGGGATCATCTATCCCATCTCAAATAACACTTGGGTTTCACCTGTCCAAGTGGTTCCTAAGAAGTCGGGCCTCACAGTTGTGAAGAATCAAAATAATGAGCTGATTCCGACTAGAGTGGCAAATAGTTGGCGAGTTTGCATTGATTACAGGAGACTCAACCAGGCCACTCGCAAGGACCATTTCCCTCTGCCTTTCATTGATCAAGTTTTAGAGAGGTTGGCAGGTAAATCACATTATTGCTTTCTTGACGATTTTTCTGGTTACATGCAAATCCATATTGCACCAGAGGATCAACATAAGACCACATTCACTTGTCCATTTGGCACATTTGCATACACTCATATGCCTTTTGGCCTATGCAATGCACCTGGCACCTTCCAAAGGTGCATGGTAAGCATCTTTTCTGATTTATTAGAGAGTTGCATGAAGGTGTTTATGGATGATTTCACTGTTTATGGTTCCTCTTTTGATGCATGTTTGGATAGTCTCTCTAGAGTGCTTGACTAATGTATTAGTACTAACCTTGTTCTTAACTTTGAGAAATGTCATTTCATGGTGCATGAATTGATGTGATTACCGATTTGCCTTACCCCGTTTCTGTTCGGGAAGTACGTTTTTTTCTTGGACATGCAGGTTTTTATAGGAGATTCATTCATGATTTCAGTAAGATTGCATTGCCATTGTCCAAGCTTCTCCAAAATGACGTAGACTTTACATTTGACCAGCCTTGCAAAGAGGCATTTGAGGGATTGAGGACGAAGCTGACTACATCTCTCATCATGCAGTTGCCAAATTAGGAGCTTCCCTTTGAGCTGATGTGTGATGCCTCTAATTATGCACTTGGGGCTGTGTTGTCACAGAGAGTTGGTAAACCATCCCATGTAATTGCTTATGCTTCACGCACTTTGGATGCAGCCCAAGTTAACTACACCACCACTGAGAAGGAGCTTTTGGCTATTATTTTTGCTTTAGATAAATTTAGATCTTACTTGCTTTGCTCCCATATCACTGTCTTTACTGACCATGCAGCTTTGAAATACCTGTTAAAGAAGCCTGATGCTAAACCTAGATTGATCAGGTGTATGCTTCTTCTTCAGGAATTTGACATTGAGATTAAGGATAGAAGTGGTGCGGAAAACTTGGTTGCTGAGGACCTCTTGAGTCCTTTCCCATTCGTGATAATTTTCCAAATGAGCATTTGATGCATTTGCATTCATCACATGTCACACCTTGGTTTGTTGACATTGTTAATTTCGTTGTTGCATCTGTTGTTCCACCTCACGCATCTAGGTCTCAAATAGATAGACATAAGAGTGATGCTAAATATTATGTTTGGGATGATCCTTATTTGTGGAGGTTTGGTAGTGACCAAGTGATCCGAAGGTGTGTGCCTGATCATGAAATTCAGTCTATTCTTCAGTTTTGTCATGGCACACCTACCAGAGGTCATTTTGGTCCTCAGAGGACTGTTAGGAAAGTATTAGACTGTGCGTTCTTTTGGCCCACCTTGTTTAGAGATGCTCATCACTTTAACACCACTTTTGAGCAGTGTCAGAGAGTAGGAGGCACAATTACACATAGACATAAGATGTCTCAACAACCCATTATTTTTTGTGAGATTTTTTATGTCTGGGGTATTGATTTTATGGGTCCATTTCCTGTTTCTCATGGCTTTTCATATATTTTGCTTGCTATTGATTATGTTTCTAGATGGGTTGAGGCTAAGGCCACCAAAATTAATGATTCTAAAATTGTTGTGGATTTTGTGAGATCCAACATTTTTTGCAGGTTTGGTGTGCCTAGAGCCATTATCAGTGACCAGGGGAGCCATTTCTGTAACCGATCATTGGCAGCCTTGCTTCAGAAGTATGGGGTTGTGCATAGAGTTGCTACAGCTTATCATCCCCAAACTAATGGGCAAGCATAGGTTTTCAACAGAGATCAAGCAAGTGTTACAGAAGGTGGTACAACCAAACAGGAAAGATTGGAGCAAGCTTCTTGAGGATGCTTTATGGGCTCATAGGACCGCTTACCGCACACCTTTGGGGATGTCTCCCTATAGGGTGGTTTTCGGTAAGGCATGCCACCTTCCAGTGGAGATTGAGCACCGTGCTTATTAGGCAGTGAAGAGTTGCAACATGGCATTTGATGAAGCGGGTATGCAAAGGAAGCTTCAGTTGCAAGAGCTTGAGGAGATTCGTTTAGAAGCCTATGAGAACTTCAAGATGTACAAGGAGAAAGTGAAGAAATTCCATTACTCTAGGATTCTTAGAAAGAAGTTCCATAGTGGCTTAAAAGTGTTATTGTTTAATTCACGCCTTAAGCTTATTTCTGGTAAACTTCGATCTAGATGGGAGGGACCTTTTGTTATTACTAATGTTTTTCCCCATGGTGCAGTTGAGATTAAAAATGAAGCTACCGACAAAGTCTTGAAGGTCAATGGTCACCAACTCAAAGCATTTCATGAGAGCCCTCAAGTGGAGGAGGAGCTTGTGGAGGACATCTCTTTGGTCCTGCCAATTTTGTGTGAATGACATTTTGGGGAGTTTTCTTTTCCCTTCTTTTATTTGTTGTCTCTTTGTTGGCATTTCTTTGAATGCCTACATTGAGGACAATGTGCATTTCAAGTGGGGGGTGAAGGATCCTAAAATTTTTTGAAACTATGGTTATTTTCTGTTTTCTGTTTTCTGTCTGTTTATGTTTTGTTGTTGTCTGTTTTCTGTTTATTTGTCTTCTGTATTCTGTTTGTCTGTTTCAGTTTTTGAGTCTGTATGTTTTTGTTGTCTGTTTCTGTTGTTTCTGTTTTGTGCTGTTTTTATTGAATTTAGGCACTTTTTTCATGTTTTTCATAGGATTTCTAACTTGCATAAATTGTGAGAATTGTTAAAAAGTTGGTTGGATTGAGAGGTTTCATACTTGATGTGAATCATTGTTGCAATTGTTGAAGTGATAAGTAGGCTTGAGAAATAGAATTTAAGATGAACCATGTGTGGTAGAATTATGCCTTGTGAGTTTTTGAGCCTTTGTGGCATGTTCTTTCATGTGTGATTTCACCCTTGTGCTAGATCACTCTATGTTTTGCCTTGCCTCTTTTGACATTCTTTTTTGCACATGCTTTGATTGAGATGATTTAGGCCTTCTTTCTTTTAGCCACTAGCCAAATAAACCTATCCTTGTGTTGATATCCATTGTCACCCTCTTTGAGCCTCTAGCCTTTTCTTTCTTGTTTAGCTCATTAAAAACTAAAAAAATGATAGAAAATCATGTTACCCTAGCTTTAGGGAGAAAAGGGGCTTTGGAATTGTTTTGGGAGTGGGTTTCAAACAAGTGTGAGGTTTTTGTATTTTGTTTTGTTTTGAAAGAGATGAAAAGAAAAAGAGAAAAAAAAGAGTTCAAATAGCAAAAGTTCAAAGAAAAGAGAAAAAAAATTGTGTATAAGCAAAGAAAAAGAAGTTCAAGCAAAGAAAAAAAAATATATGCAATAAAAGTTGTTATAGTTCATTTTCATCTTTGTAAATTATTTTAAATTTCATCTTATTGCTTTTACCCTTCTTTTATCTTGTTGTCTTGCTCCCCATTGCCCCTCTTTTCTCTTAAGTTTTAGCCTAAATATCCTTTTCTTATCCACATTTTCCTAAGCCATTCATTACAAGCTAATAAAGTCCTTTTGATCTTTTGATGCATGTGTATTTCAAGTTGAATGAATGATAGGTTTGTCAATGCTTGGATGTGCTAGTTACATGTGGTGTTTGAGTGTAAATACAAGCCATACACATTATATGAGGTTGAGTGCGACCCTTTGAGAGAATTCTATCACCTTGGTGCATTCTTAATCCTAAAGTTAACTACTTTCTCACTTTGCACTTTGTGATCATGTTTTCATGGATTGTTTGTTACCTCAATATTATTCTTCCATCTTTCCATCTCTCTCACTTTTGTGAATTGTTATGATCCATTGAAAAATATGTGTGCTTTCTTCATACCCTTTCTTTAAATTTTTGGTTTACTTTAGTTTGAATTTTTCTCTTAGTCTTTTTTTTAGTTTTTCCCAAGAGTGCAAAAGTTTAAGTGTGGGGTATTTTGATAGAGTGCTTTGAGTTAAATTTTTGTCTATCAATCTTAGCCTATTTGACCTCTTCTAGACTTTTATTTTTCCATTCTAATTCATTTTTAGCCTTAGGCAAGTGAGTGGGTTTAATTGCTAATTGTAGCGTATTTTCGGATTTTATGCTCACTTGACCTATCTGCCTTGTATAGGACCTACAGAGCTCTACGGAACTGCGAATGGAGCGTTCTAGGAGTCCCTGGAAATTTAACAAAAAGATCTACAAGTTTTCTAGAAATAGCCCAAGGCCAATTCTGTCATCTTGAGGGTCATTTTAAGCTTCAAAGTTATCACCTTTGCACTTGTAATTTTGGGCTGCGAATTTGATTTTATGGTTGTAAATAGCAAATAATTAGAATTGATGGATTTTGTTCATGGCCCATTCTTTTCTTCAGACTTAGCCACTACATATTAGTGACTTTAGTGAAACTTGGACAGCACTTTCCAATTCAATAAACAAGTTTTATATTTCTTTTCTTTAGTTTTTAGAATCAAAAGCTTGTTCTTCATTTTCTCTCATTTGTTCTTCATTGTTCTTCATCTTCTTCATTTCCATTTTGATATTCTTCCATTTTTCTGCACTTACTTCATGGGGGTTTCCTTGGTGATCATCATGGAAGGCTAAATCCTTAATCAATCCAAGGATCTAACTCAAGCAAGAGAAGAATTGGAGTTCCGGTTCGATATTTCGACTTCTACTTGAATATTCGCCTTCTTCAATTTCTATTATGTTTTCATGATTGTGAATGCATTTAGGATTGAAAGCGAGTTAGGATTATGGATTCATGTCCTAATTTCAAATGATAATCATAAGATTAATTGAATGATAGTTCAGTTAGGGTTGTGGTTTCAACTAATTTAGGAGTACAATCGATTGAATTGCTTCTATTGAGATTGAATGAATGTTCATGATAGAATCAACTTATGAGAATGATGATGATTCGAATAGCTTGGGTTGGTGAATTGGATTGATGCTTCTAATCTGTTTTACTTTACTCCTTGATAATCTTGTTAATTTCTGCATTGTTCTTTAATTTTAGTATGTGTTCTTGCATGTTTTACTTTGCGCATACCAACTGTTCGACAAAATCTCCCCCTTATTATTACCAATGATTTGAAGCTAAAATCATATTGATCGTGTCTTTGAGTCGACCTAGGTTAACTATGTGCTACAGAATTAACTTAGTTAAATTATTTTTGATGCGTCTCGACAAAGCATTATCAGTGACGAATTCATCCACGTGTTTGTCCGAGTCTAAGAGTCCATCGTAACGATTGTTGGTCCGCATCATCCATCCAGGTAGGAGTTGTGCCTCTATAATCTCGTTGACTAAGAGATGCAGTCAAGTGAAAGTTTGGTGCTATTTGGATTGGTTGCGTGACAGAAAGGTTCCTTCATGCCTCGTCTGTCCTAGTAGAAGGGGTCTAGTGGGTTGTCGTTGCTACAACCAAGTTTGCATTATGGCTTCTTAAAGCTTCAGATACTGCTCTCTAAGAGTGGCATTCTCCTTTCGAAGATCCTCCATCTACTAGGTGTTTCTTTGCTTCAAGGAGTGCATCTCTCTTTGCAAGGCGATGATCAATGTGTGATCATCAAGCTCCTAACGCGAGGGACTCACAATGTTTGTTGGGATCCCCTTTTCAAAGGCACCTACAATAAGTATCCCTTTTACGGTGGATTCCGGCTCGCATGGTCACTTTCCTTGAATGACAACATTGGTGTCATCATTATTCGCTACCATTGATGATGTGATGGTCGAAGGAGAAGTTTTCCTTCGGGCCCCCAAGTGGGCGTCAAATGTTCTTACCGGATTCGGCAAAACCTTCTAACGATGGCATTCATCTGTGAACTCCTCCATGAACGATGGTGGGGTGTACCTACAAGACACTCTAACGCTCAAGTTAGTGGTGCAGAGGTATACAAGAATAAAAAAGTAGGTTATATTAAGAGTTGGCATACCTAAACCTTAATGATCCCCTTTTATCGAAGTAAAATTGGATGATAAGATCTCAATTTCACTCCTAAGATAATGTAAATAGGAAAATATATGATTTTATCTTATCTTTCCTCTAATAATAGATAATATCATATTTTAGAGGATATCTCTATTTTTCTGATAGAAGACAAAGTTTTCCTCTTACCTTAGTTAAATCTACTAGATTCTCTAAATCCTACTCGATTAGTCACTGAGTACGAAGGCTTGTCGAGTTCAAGTACAAGACTCAATCAAAATTTTAAAAAATAAATAATAGAATCAAATTGAACTTACTAAATAAATTAAGAGAAAAAATAATATAACATTATTTTATAAATCTACTATCTATAATAAAATAACATAATTTGTATAGGTGTCACCTTCACAAGGCTCCTCGGCTCACTTTTATGATGTGTCACTCCCACATTCTTCCTCAGCTTCAACTACTCCCTCAGCTCCAGACTCATTCAGCTTATTTGAAATTCAAAACTTCACGTGACAATAGCAATAGCAAGTTGGATTTTGTCATCTCCACAAAGTAGCTAGCACAGTACACTACCAAAGGCTATGAGGTAAGATCTGTCACCTCTAAATTCAAAATTTGAATTATCCCTTTTCAGATCTTTGTCTCTCTCTCTCTCTCTTTTTTCTTTTTCATCTTTTCTCTCTTCTTCCTCATATCTTCATCTTCACTATTTTTTCATTTCTCGCTTCCTAAATCCTAAACCACAAGCTTTTTCCTCTTTTCTTTGTCTTCACTGTATGTCGTGGATGATAATTATGTTTTATTTTCTCCTCTTTCTACTTTACAGGGAATGCTGGTTTGAGACCAACCATCAAAGAATTGGCTTCAGCATTGGAAAGTCAAGACCTTTTCATATATTTTGGGCATGGAAGTGGTAAAATGTTTTACATATTTGTCTTACAATTACTAGTGGTGGTAGAACTAGAAGCAACCACATGTTTCACTTTCAACAAAGATATAAAGCTGTCAGAATTCCAAACCAAACTTCATCAAAAGATTCAAAATTTAGCTACTCCTCCTTTATCACCCTTGGCATCACCACCTGCTTCTTCTTCAGAAACAAAGAAGGTAAGACACATAACACATTGCATTATAGTGGGAGGGTGTTGTACGTGAGTGAATATGGTGCAAACCCAACAGGGTCTGAAGAAAGCATTGTTGGCATTTTGTTAAAGATTTAGTCAAACCAAATCAACTTTATGAAATGTGATATATTTAATATATTTTAAATATAAATTCTAAATAAAGCGATCTAGTAATATACAAATTAAGTGTGTTTTATTTAATTTTTAAAAATATTAGCTTAATTTCATATGAAATATAAATGATTATTTCTCAAAAACAATTTTAATAAAAAAAATGTGTTAAATAATGATATTAATTTACGAGGTTGTATAGAGCTAATTTTATATTTGTATATTTACTTGATATAAGAGATTAATTCAATTAAAATTCATTTATGTTCTAATAAGACACAAATATTATACCAAAAAGGTGTAAAATGGTGTAATTTATAACTTGGGGTTGAACATACATTTTGGTCAATTCCAAGTTTTATTAATTAATAAAATGAATTTGTTTCTTAAAAAATGCCATACCTTTTCGATAAATATGTTTATTTTATAATTTTTATTTAAATTTATAACTACATAAAACATTCGGTGGATTATTTTTTATAAAAAAAAAATGACAAGTTATATGTTGCTTATGTAACTAATGTTTTAGATTGTATCATATTCTATACCAGAGGCTATTTTTGTACGTTTCCAGGCTAGAGTAGACTATTTGTGCCCATCTTTGGTTAGGTACTTTTGTTCTCTCACGTGCATCAAGAAAAATAGAGAGTTGTTTTGAGAAAATGGTTATATTGAGAAAATGGTCAAGTTTTAGAGATGTAAATAAAGTTTGTACTAAACAAAATTGTGCTGAATGTTTCTTTCAATCAGTTTCCGGATATCTAACCATAACTGAAAGGACACTAGCCTCTTGAGCTACACTATTTACTCAAAAGACACACCTTCATGCTTTTCTCATGATATAATTCATAATACAGGATGTTGACTCGGAAACAAATTTTGTGCATGCATATTGGAAACTAAGGTGCTTATCCCACTCTTTATATGTACTAATGTAACATCAACATTTCGTTTTTCAAGCACTTTGTATTCCCTCAGTTAAGGAGTTACTGAAAGCTCAGCAAACGAAGATAGAGTCCAAATAGCTAATTGAGTTGATAAAAAAGATAGAATAAGCCTTATCTTAATTTTGATACTTTCCGTGTATAATGCTAACTTATTTCTACAACTTGATCATATATTGCAAATATATGTGTCCAATCAATGAAGATTATCTTGGTTCCCTCTATATATGCATTGTTCAGAAAATGATAAAATGCTTCTAAAAGCAAAATGGTAGTGATGTTCC
This sequence comes from Glycine tomentella, assembly GCA_007407185.1. NCBI lineage: Eukaryota > Viridiplantae > Streptophyta > Magnoliopsida > Fabales > Fabaceae > Glycine > Glycine tomentella. The sequence goes on along the minus strand of PYAF01005113.1, from coordinate 164,501 downwards.
TAAATAAAGATAAGTTTTTGTATTTTGCATGTTTTTGCCTTTAACACAGTGCTAAAAGGATCCCTAAAGAGTTTGCTACTTGCTTCACTTCAGTGTTTTGAAATTTGGTACAACATAGATGTGTGGTCAATTTTATAGTCTTTGTTCATTCCTTAGGTTTGTTAGGTGTCTAGTACGAGTAAGATAGTCATCAGTTTTAAAGTGTCCATGCATCTATTAATTAGGAAACATCACCTAAGAGGATATTTGAAGTTACATGATTGGCCTCCTTTCCATTTTTTCATCACTTAATACTCTCAATTTCTTTGTTAATTTAATTTTTGGGGTTCTAATATGCATGTAGGACCAACTTAAAACTTCCTTGGAGACCTCTAATTTCAATCGATGGAAGCAAAATTTATGAATTAAATGAAGATTACAAAGTCAGTCAATGCATCATTTTCTTTCTGTTGTATACCATTTTATCAATTGATGTGATTTAAGATCCATGTTAACTGGTGTGCAATTTTTTTGTTTGACAGATTGTTAGACATGTTAAGAGTTGGGACATTTTTGTAGTTGAACACAAATGAAATAAAGTATGGAGGTCAAGGGATCCTTAAAGAACAAATTTTCCAAAAAAAACTATCCGCCGAAGGTACCAATGCTCTTTAATCTCTTTCCTTTCCATCTTTCTCCTTCTTAAAGATTTACTTTTGTACATTTTATTTTGTATCTTTTTTGTGTGCAAAAAATGTATTGACTAATGATAGAGTTAATGGACTTTGAAATTTCGTTACACTATTTACTCAGAAGAACTTCTCAGATTGATAATTTCATTACCATAACCAATTGCATGTAATTTCCTCAGTTCCAAATTTTTGTGCTCTAATTTATCTCAAATGATTTATTAAGTAGAAAAACATTGTTTGAACACATTTTCTTTTGATGATTTCATAGTTGATTAGCAACATCTGGTCAATTTGGTTATATACTTATATGTAATAGAGTAATATTATTAGTGTGAAAATTAAGATATACACCTGAGTCTCATTAAATAGCAGTCGTGGCAAAAAGGTGTGCTGGATTTTTTGCCAACTGCCATAGGCAATTTGTGAATCAACTAGTACAAGTGGTAACCGAGGTATAACTTAAGGATGCAATGATGGTCATTTTGTTTTTTTCTCCCTTCAGGTTTTAATGATTTTTTTTAATATCAGACATATGTTGTAGTATTTGCTACGCTAATGATAAATTTAATTATTAACAAGGAAATGATGTAGGCTCAGGGTTACCTTGTAATCATGTTGGGCAAATTTCACACAGTGTTATTCTAGGAACATTTAATGTGGGTGAAAAAGGTGAAGCAATTGTTCATAACCTCACTCGGGTTCGTTATCAAGTTCTTGTCCAGTTCAATAATTCACATATGTAATTATCGTAATAAAGATCCGCTCATTTCATAAAGTTTTAATTGGTTATGACGGTTCGATTTTGGTTTCTTGTCTGGATTGATGGACTTTATCACTAATGTTTAGATTATAACTGAGTGATTTAATATTGAAAAGCAGCACATTGTTGGGAAAAAATCGTTGTGGTGGAAAATGTTGCAACTCATTTCTTCAATTTAAGTTCATTTTAAGTTATAGATTATAATAGTTATCCAACTAATTGTAAATTATAGTTTGATTGAATATTTAAATTCCTTTTTTCTGTCATCAATATATTTTTCTTACTATTTATTTATTTTTTAGGTTACTAGGCTTTACAAAGACAGACCATGCAAAAATCGAATTCACTATAAGTTGCACTGTAAGAAATTTGAGTTATCGGTCTTAGTTGATCGTGCCACTGGTGGAGCCAGTAGAATCAAAGATGGTGAGGTGGAATTGATGCTTTATAAGTATTCAAGTTGTCTTTTATTGATATTTCAATACTACTATTTTATTGCAAACTATTATCACAATGTTTACTACTCAAGGCGTATCCTCCATGATGATAGTCGAGGAGTTAGGGAAACACTTGATGAACAAGTTTGCGTGAACAACAATAATATATGTGAAGGACTAACAGTATGATAATGTCATCAATTAATTTATACTTCTTTGTATCCTCTTTACTGTTAACTGAGTGACAAATTTAGTTTGTTTCTATGAAAAATGTGGATTAAAACACTACATTTTACTAGCTTGGTAGAAAAACTAGAAAGTAGAAACTGATTGTATTTTCTTTTCTTCTATCTATATATGGCAAATCTATCTTTTTTTTCTTTGCCTCTATTTATATCAGGCTAATCAATTAACTAACTCTAACTACCTTGGGAATTATAATGTTCTCCTCAGATCAAACATAACAAGCGAAGTTTGCATCGCTCTTCCTTTTCTCTTATTTATATTTCCTCATTTTTATTTATTCTTTCTTCATTTTGGATTTTGATTATGCATCCTACTTCAACCAAATTCTACTTTTTAATTTGTACTTATTAATATTAATTGCAATTAAACATGCTTTTTATTATTTGCTCATATAAAAGAACTATTGAAGTTATCCCAGGTATCATTGCGCTGAATTTTTTGTCTGTCATGTGTGCTTAGATTGACGTGTGAGCTATTTGGTGCAGGTTGGACTCTGATTGCTCCTTTGTCCTCTTGGTTCCAATGTTGTAATTATAATAACATGTTCAAAAAAATTCATTTACTATTAACAGTTATGGTTTTAAAGAGATTTGTGGTTATATTTGTTATTTAGCTATTGATCTTCTATTTTTGAAGTTGTACTGCGGGAGTTGCTTTGCCTGTGTACTCTACATTCAAGGCAATAGAAAGTAAAGATCAAGATGCTCAACATAGGCGTCTTCTCTATTGTGCAGGTGTGAATTTTCCTAACTTCTTTATTTTCTTTTTCATTAAGATGCTCTTTTTTCCTAGCTGCCAAATGTATGACGCCTTTCAAATTGTTAAGTTACTCATAGTATATGGAAGATATGCGTTTTTTGAACTACTTTTAATTTTATTTCCTTCCCACTTACATGAATTCCTTAAAATAAGTTATTTGATAAAAGCCCCCCTTTGTGCAGATGCCGTTGTGGTTCATGAAGAGACTGGACCATCTGAATTGAACATTTTCTTTCTTTGATAAGAATGATTATTTATCTTGATGCTTGTGCTATTACTATACTGCTTATGCTAATAAGTTTTTTATATTTTGTTTTGACTTTTGGACCGATTTAACTGTGTATTTAGAAATGGTGAACTTTTTTCATTTCGTTAATCATACTATAAATGCTAGACAAGCACTTCAACTTCTAATGTCACTATTGGGTGCTCTTTTTTCTTTTTCCTTTTCTGTCACCAGCATTGTTCTGATTCTAACAATTCTTCATCCATAAGTTACCTTTTTATTAACTTATTTTATCATACCTTAGTAAAGTATTCTTGTATTATTTATTGTTAATGATGGGTCCATTATACATTAAACCCAGTATTGATCAATGATTACAAATTCAAGCTGGTAAGTTGCCTACCGGAACATTCCATGTGCCTTTATGATTTTTATTAGTGGAAATTTTTTAGCTTAAATAATATTTTTGTTCTCTCATGTGAATCTATTGAAGATATATATTTTATGAATTTTGTTCATTTTATGAATTTTATTTCCTTTACTAAATGTTGTTATCTATATTTATCCCAGTAAAGTTAATTTCTCACAGCTTTTTATTTGTTGGCATGTATAAAACCACTTTCGCTCACCTCAAAGCACCCCAAATTAGATAGAGAGAGATTTTGAAATTTGAAATTCCTTTCTCTTTCAGTTAATTCTCTCACACACACTTTTCCTCTCTCTGAATGTGGTATTGTATAATTTGAGCTTCTAAATTTGTTTATTACAAGGTAAACATGATGAAAAAGAGACGGACTTCTTAAAGGAGAAAGAAGCTTTTTTAACCAAGTACCAATATAAACCTAAGGCTAAAAATATAAAACTTTTGTCTATTGCTATAATAACATATTTTTTTCAACAGGTTGAGGAACTTCAGAATCAGATGGAACAACATTATGACATTGAGTATGCCTAATTGCTACCTTTTGCTTCTATGAGCGACCTTATATTTTTCTTGTCCAAGTTGTTGGTTGCTCACCATAAATGTTGTTGCTCCTTGCATATGTATTCTTGAATCTGTTCTTAGTCAATCTTGATTCTGAAAATAGTATGAATAGGACACAAGAACCAAGAGGGGGGTGAATTGGTTGATCTTGGACAATTAAAAATTCTTAAACAATCAAACTTAACAAGATCGTATCACAATCAAACCAAGAAAGTTTTCCACCAATCAAACACCACTTCTCATAGAATGCAATCAAAAACTTTTTCTGTTGATTAAGAAATGCAGCACCAATGAATGACTAATTATAACAGCAAGAAAATATGAAGATCAAGTAGTCAATACAAGGATTTATACCGATTCACTTCTCAACCTAGAGAAGCTACATCCAGTTCTTCTAACCAACAAGCTAGACTTCCACTAATAACAATCTTTTTCTTACAAGCTTTTTACAACCACTCTCAATCACACCTAGATCAAGAACGAGATCTCTAACTCACTTAGAATCTTTGTGATCAAGACATAGAGAAAACCTCTAGGAACACCTATCCTAGAAAAGCCTTAAGAAAAACTATTGTTATAGCTACACAAAAAGAAATTCAAAAGATCTTACAAATAGGTAGTATGAAAGGAAACCACCTGATTATCCAGTAACGATATATGCAAAAGATTACCAGACTTGAATCAATGGTGAATGAAACAACTTTCAGAACTTTCCTTCCAACAATTCTTTTGAAACTTACCCAAAAAGAAATTCTCTTTAAAAATCTCGAAGCTTGAGGATTTGTGGGTCTAACACAATTTAGCACTTTCAATATTTTCTTGCTTCAGTAAGCTTATGAAAATACTTTGATAATTCGTTGTTCTTTTTCAAAACACCCAATAACTATTTATATAAAATTGTTTGTAACTGTTAGTAATCGATTAATTGACTAATGTAATCGATTAAATCCACTTATGTAATCGATTATTAACTCATTTAATCGATTAAAGTGTTCTTGAACTTTCTGAAAAAGATTTATGAGCAATGTAAACAATTAATTCGCAATGCAATCAATTATCAAAGGAAGTCTTTGTAAAATATGAGAACACTTCACACTTAACCAAGAGGGGGGATGAATTGGTTAGGCTTGGTAATTTAAAAATTTTCTTGATCAAAATTAGAGTTTTGCCCTTTTGGATCTTTATCACTTTTGAAACCAAGAACCTTTATTCAATCCAAAGTTCAACCCAAAATATGTAATACTTCAAGAATTTGGTTGATAACAAGAATTCACAAACAAGAAAGATAAAATATAGCTAATAGGTAGAATAAGAACAACACACAAAGATTTATACTAGTTCACTTCAAACACTATGAAGCTACATCCAGTTTTCTTCCACTCAACACTAGAATGGCGTTCCATTATTGTAAATTTCAGTTCTTACAAGTTATTACAAAGTCTCTCTTTATTAACCCTAGATAAAGTTCAGAAATCTAAAACACTATTAGATTCTTAGAGACAACCCACTGAGAACACTACTCAGTAATTCCCCTAGAGAAACTCTATCTCTAGATTACAAGCAAGAAACCCATTTACAATAGACAAACCAAAACCGAAAATCAAAACAGAATTACAACTTCAAAGATTAAGGAAAGAAGTCACCTGATGATCCAATGAACAATATGCATATGAATGATTTCACCAGGTAGAAGAATGATTTCAACCTTAGAACATCTCTTTCCTCAAGCTTTGAAAAAGAAAATCTTGCTTCACTAATCCCTCAAAAACCCATAAGTGTTTTGTGAAAGAAAGAACTTAATAAACCCAGAAAAATCACTACAAGAATGTTTTGAAAGCCTTAGAATGCTCAGTGTACGAATTGATCAAGTTAGTGAAAAAGCTGAGCATGGGTTCTATTTATAATAAGCTTTCTAATCGTCAGTAATCAATTACATACGCTCCTGTAATCGATTAATTCGCATATGTAATCGATTATTTCAAGACTGTAATCGATTAAACTGTTCAATAGACGTTCTGGGTTTGAGCAATGAACAGAATAATCGATTATCCCGTCTGGTAATCGATTAAGACAGGAAGCTCCTATTTTTAAAATACACTATGTAATCAATTATGGATTTTGGTAATCGATTAAGTCAAAAGGCTTCATAAAACAATTTGTACTCTGTAATCGATTACTACATTTGGTAATCGATTAATGCAGCAGAACATGTTAATCATAGGCATATACTGTAATTGATTACTATTTGTGGTAATCGATTAAGACAGAGAGATGATATTTCCAATTTAGCCTATGTAATCGATTACTAATTATTGGTAATCGATTAAAGTATTCATTATATCAATTTATATGAAATTATAGCTAAAATAATCGATTAATCCGATACGTAATCAATTACATTGTTCTTGAAAAGTTTTCCAGAAGGCACAAAGAACAAAATAATCGATTCTTATCTTAGTGTAATCGATTAAATCAGTAAGAACTTATTTTTCCAAAAACTTAGATTTAAACTTGCCTAATTTACCAAATGCTTGTATATGTTGAAACTCAATTTGATTAACTAAATGAATGATATGAATGCTATGCACATGGATCATCAAAAAATACTTCTTCCTTTTACATTAATCACAAATTGATCTCCAAGGCTTCAAAGTATGTTGAAAGCACAAAACCAAGTTTGATCCAATGTTCATTCTTCAAGTGATTCCTCTCTTAAATCAACAGTCTTTATTCTAAACACGCGTCAAGTAATCGATTACAACAATATCATAATTGATTATCACAAGAAGACTTTTCTGTGAGTTTGTGAAGTATAATTGATTTCCATACTCTTGTAATCGATTAAAGTGTTCTTGAAAGCTTAAGTAATAGATTACCATTTGGTGGTAATCGATTAAAGCAGAGAAAATTTGTTTTTCCAAAAACTTAAACATTGAACACTTTGACTTTTTATACAACCATGAAAACTTTCAGAAAAACTTTTTCACAAAAGCTTATGCTTTTATGAAAACATGGATGCAAAAACATGTATGAGCTTTATGCAATGTATCATAGGTAGTCTCCCTTAGACATACACAAACTACAACTAGTAAGCAATTGATTTAGCGTATAAAAAAGCCTAAATACTTTGTTGCCTAAGAGACTTAGCTTCTTGATCCTCTTGAGCTCCCCTTGACTTTGACAATCTCCCCCTTTTGGCTTTGATCATGCCAAACTTTAATTGAACATATTGAACCTTAGTGTTCTTCTTAGGAGAGAGTTTCCCAGAGCTTTTACTTGAGATCTGAAAAAATAATTAACCTCTATCCAAGACCAAGTGTTAACTATTCTTTGCATAAACTCAAAACATCATAAACATATGTATTGCTCCCCCTTTCTTATGTAATTTCATATCATGTTAGATTAAAAGCAATGCTTATGTCTAGTTAAATCAGAGCAACAATTTATCATTTATCATTTAGTTTACATTTATCATTTTTCTCCCCTTATATTCCTTTATTCACCCAGCACCCTTCATATTTTGATTTTATATATTCATTTTTCTCCCCCTTTTGGCTTATCAAAGACATAATGTTTCCAGTGATAATGAAATAAACAAAGGAAGATATAAACAACATAAAAGAAAATTTTATTCAGAATTCAAGGTGCATAACATCAAGATGAACATCAAAGATAATTGTTGAACATGAGAGAATAAAAAACAACACAACCAGAAGTAAAACAATACATCCACTAATCTAGAGATTATCAAAGTCTTTAAGAACCATTCTAGTCTCTATATTCTCCAATCTAGTGGTGATGTTTTCCAAGGAAGAATGAACATTAGCTGAATGTTCATGATGTAGAGCTATCATTGCATCCATCTTTTGAATCATGAGAGATTCAAAAGGACTCCACTGCTGCTCAGTAGGGCCAGCTTCAATATCTTCTTCCTCATTTGCTTCTTGATCCTCATCAGCACCTCCTTGAGGAGCTTGAGCTCCAGCCATTGTCCACCCATTTGGAGTTTTCATCAATCCCAACAACATCCCCTGTTTGTATCCATCTTTGAATATGCTCCTATATCTTCTTCAAATCTTCTAACACCTCCACAAGAGATGCTAGCCACTGCGTTCCACACACTATTATCAATCTCCATGGCCACTCCATTTACTTTGGAGAGGAGAACACCATCCAGGCTTGCCTTGGCACAAGTATAAAATACTTTTACCAATTCAGGGTAAAAAGTACCCTTCATCTCCAGTAGCTTTGTAAAGCCTTATGCCTGCAGCATTTCAGGGAATGTGAATCCCTCAACTACAAACCAATCAAGCTCTAGGTATTTTGGAGGCATCACAAGCTTGGTTGCATTAAACTGCATATAGTTGTTCCTCTCAACTTTAGTAGAGAACCAGGTATCTAACCTGTTCTCAGCAGCTTTAGAGGTTTGGCCAACTTTCCTTTTGCTGGTTGTGATTTTCTTAGATGCAGATGGATGAGACATGGTGATTTTTAGAAGAAAGGAATGGGCAGAGGTTTGGTTGAAAGAGAAAGAGGAAAAGCTAAAGATTAGCTCAGTTTTGCTAAGGGAGAGAGTATTTTCAGGTGTGAGGATTTGAGGCTTAGAAAATATGAATTTATAAAGATTTTTTAAGTTTAAAATTGAATTTTAAAAACTTGGTAACAACTATCTCAAATTCCAAGAGTGTCTAGATACACATAATCAGAATTTGAATTTGAATTAGAGATAAGATGTCAGTTATGTTTCATTGAAAATTGTGCAGATTTGCAGAAATGCCATAAATAGTCTATTACAGATCCCTTGTAATCGATTATTCCAGGGCGAAGTATGCCTCTGAGCTTAGTGTAATCAATTAATACGAAGGGGTAATCGATTACTCCAAAGAGTTTTGAATTTTGAAATAGCACTTAAGCATTAAGTAATCGATTAGCACACTGTCGTAATCGATTACTCCAGACAGTTCTCAACTCGAAATTGCATTTAAGCACCAAGTAATCGATTACTCCAAAGAGTTTTTGACTCTAAATTGCTTTTACACACCAAGTAATCGATTAATACGAGAGGTAATCGATTATTCCAGAGAGTTTTTTTACTCTAAATTGTCTTTAAACATCAAACAATCGATTAATATGCATAGTAATCGATTAAAACAGACAATTATGCAGCATGAATAGTGTCATTCATCAGAATTCATATTTTAGCCAAATGTGATGCATAATCAATTTATGAGTGGAATTTCATGTAGTCAAACACATCATAAGCATGCTATCAGAAATTAGATTCATCAAGAATACATAGCATGTTCCTAAGAGCATAGAATCTATCTCTAGTAAGGGGTTTAGTAAAAATATCAGTCAATTGATTATTTGTATCATAAACTTAATTGAGCAATTACCCTTTTGAATGTGATCTCTGAGAAAGTGATGTCTGATCTATATATGCTTTGTCCTTGAGTGCATTATTGGATTCTTTGATAGGTTGATAGAACTTGTGTTGTCACATAGTGTAACACCCTCATATTTCATTGTATCTGTGCATTTTCTTATAAATATGCATTCTTAGACAAATGACATAAATACCCTTGGACATTTTTGAAAATGACAAAAATGCCCCTGAGCATTCTTGTAAATGACCAAAATACCCTTTAGTCCTGATAAGGCTAGAAAAGCTTCAGTAATGCCATGAATACCTGACAAAAGGATAGAATACTCCTAGATAAAGAATTATTGATATTCTTAGTAAAGAAAAACCATGAAATAGAATTTTTAGAAATTTTGAAAGATATTTCAAAAAGAATTGAATTTAGAATAATCTAAGTATCATAAAAACACAAAAAAGGGAAAGATACAATCTAGGAAATTTTCTCTTTATTATAGATGGAATAGATTCTTTAATAAATGGCCTAAACATTTTACTAATCAAGAACAAAATAAACCAATAGGAAATTAGATAAAACTATTGGAGGAAAAATGATGTGACACCTTATTGAATGTTACTAAACCCTCAGTTAGTTTTTAACTAATTTTAAAATTTTACTCCTAAGAAAACAATTGGATTAAAGCTTTCATAAATTATAGAAACACTTTTATTCAATTTCAAGATATAAGTTCAATAAAACAAAGCATGAAAATTCTTAAAATTATAGTCATTCATGAGAACTAGTAAAATTTAAACATATTTGCCTCAAAAATCCTAGCTTGGCCGTGGACTACAAGAAGAATGAAGAAAGCTTTAGAAAACTTGAGAACAAGGACACTTGGACGGTTAAGAAGCAAGGACAAATGCAATTGGACCAAGTGGAAAGTTATACAATCATGACTTTGACTATAATGCAACAAAAATCTACAAAGGAGAAGGCTATTCCACATGAAGAATTTAAACCAAAGGAAAGACACTAAGGCTGTCCATTTCACGTACAAAGCTAGGGAACAAGAGAATGGTGTAGAAAAATCTTGATTTAGGACACTTGTAGGATAGGAAAACAAGGACCAATGAGAAGGAACCAACTAGAAAGCTAGAGAATTATGAGTCTTGAGATATTTTCCACTTAAAGCCAATTAACCTAGCATATAAAAAGGATGGTGGGGACCAAAATGGATGTTAGTTCACGGATAGAATCTCATTTTCAGCCTACATCCCTTTCACTTTAAATTAAAAAGCAAAACAAAGGCCCACACCTTGAGTAGTTCACGTGGAAGCTAGGGAGTTTTGGAAGAAAGTTGTTCAAAAATTTCAAAAAGGAAGCAAAGGTACGGGAAGTATTGTGATACACATGGCTTAGATATTGATTATGTTATTTTACCATCTATTTCTATAAGACTTAAGCTAGGTTGTTATTTATTTCTATAAGCCTTAAGTTTTGTATACCATGTGCTTGTAAAAAGGCTTCAAAGAAATAAAAAGAGTACATAGATGATGATTTGGATACGTAACCTTAAATGACTTAAGGAATAATTAACTTGAATCTAGTCTAGTAAGAAAGTGACTAGGAAATCTAATTATTTATATTTTGTGACTATGTATACTTGCTTTACTAAGGTTGTATGTTACTTTGTTACTTACTTGATGTTGTTGTGTGTTACTTACTTGATGTTGAATTTTGATTTGTACTAAGGTTGTATGTTATATTGTTTAAGATGTTCTATTGAAAGTTGTGGAATGTATATGGAGTATATTATTAAAGATTTATGAGATGCATCCTTAAGAAATAATGGTGCACTTATATCTTTTATATTGAATTAATCATGATGGGTGATTAAAAGTGTATAGTGCCAAGTTATGAGAATTTGAGAAATAAAATAATGATAAAGAGTAAAAGAAAAACAACAGCAAGCCATTACATATTTCATTTGCATAAATACCTCGGAGTGGAGGTGTGTCTCACTGGAGTGGGTGGGACTGTTCCACTGGAGTGGGTGGAACTATCTTGATTAAGGTACCGTTTAATACCTCGGAGTGGAGGTGTGTTCCACTGGAGTGGGTGGGACTGTTCCACTGGAGTGGGTGGAACTATGTTAATTTTGGTACCTCTTACTAGGAATCTGAGATCTCAGTCATGCATCATGATAACAAAGAAATCATGCATCATTCATCATGTATCTGTTTTATGATTGTTATTTTATTTTACTATAAATCTGTTGTTTATCTAACCATGTTTATCATATACTTACCCTATTTTGTGTCTGTGGTTGACACCTGTGATGATCCCAATACATTTGAGCGAGCAGAGGAACAATAAGCTATGGAAATCGTTGAGGAAGAAATAATGAAGGAGCTGGATGTACTATATGTTGTGATTGTGATTTTCTGTTTATCTGTATTTGGTGCTACGCTGAGCTGTCTGTATCTTATTTTGTAACAAAATATTTGGGTACTATACTTGGACTGTTATATTAAACTATATTTGGACTATGTATTGTGGTGAACTTACGAACATCGTAGATTAAATAACTCGCTTAGAATTTTAGTTTTACGTAAACAAATTATGTAAAAAAAAAAAATCGTAAACTAGATACGTAATAGATTAAGTACTAAAATAAAAGGAAGTCGTTATACATAGCAAAGGAATTTCTTTCAATTCAACACCAAAGTCTTGTAATTGTTGCTTTAGCAACAAGCTTTGAGCACAGCAACTCTCAACTGCAATGTACTCAGCCTCAATTGTTGATAGAGCAACACAAGATTGTTTCTTGCAATGCCATGAGATTAGTGAACTTCCCAACAAATGACATGTTCCACTTGTGCTTTTCTTGTCTAATTTGAAGCCTGCAAAATCAGAATCTGAGTATCCAATTAAATTCAGCAATGCACCTTTAGGATACCAAAGACCAACTCTTGGAGTTGATTTAAGATATTTGATGATTCTCTTGACTGCTGTAAGGAGTGATTCTTTAGGATTAGCTTGATATCTTGCACATAAGCGCACACTCAACATTATATATGAATGACTTGCAGTCAAGTACAATAGTGATCTAATCATTCCTTTATACTTTGACTCATCAATCTTCTTGTTTTTTTCATCTGAATCAAGGTAAGTTGAGGTTGTCATAGGAGTTGTAGCATCTTTGCTTTTCTCCATGTCAAATTTCTTGATTAATTCATTGTAGTACTTTGTTTGGCTGAGAAATGTCTCATTCTTCATTTACTTCACTTGAAGTCCAAGAAATAATGTTAATTCTCCCATCATAGACATTTCAAATTCTTTCTACATAAAGATTGAGAATTCCTTGCCCAAGGAAATATTAGTTGAACCAAAAACAATATCATCAACATATATTTGAACCAATAAGATGTCATTGGCAAATTTCTTGATGGACAATGCTTATCCACTTGTTCTCTTATGAAGGATTGGCTAAGTAAAAAGTTGCTCAATCTTTCATACCAGGACCTATGAGCTTGCTTTAATCCATAGAGAGCTTTCTTTAGTTTGAAAACATGATTTGGATGTTTAAAATCAACAAAACCAGGTTGACCAACATAGATTTCCTCCTCTATATATACGTTAAGAAAAGCACTCTTTACATCCATTTGGAATAGTTTGAAATCCATTAAACATGCAAATGCAAGTAGTAATCTAATGGCTTCCAACCTTGCTACTGGAGCATAGGTTTCTTCATAGTCAATGTCTTCCTCTTGGTTGTAACCTTTGGCAACCAATCTAGCTTTGTTTCCGACTATGATGCCACTTTCATCAAGTTTGTTCCTAAAAACCCACTTGATTCCAATTGGCTTGTGAGAAGAAGGTCTAGGAACAAGTTCCCAAACTTCATTTCTCTTGAATTGACTAAGTTCATCATGCATGACAAGCATCCAATGTTTATCAAGCAAACCTTGATCAATGTTCATATGTTCAATTTGAGAAACAAAAGCCATATCACAACATAGTTTCCTGAGAGAAGATCTAATAGATACTCCCTTGGTTACTTCACCAATTATGTTATCAAGGCAGAGATCTCTTGTTGTTCTCCAATCCTTAGGCTTTTTAGTAGGTGTTGGCTGTAAGGACCCTCATTCTTGGCTTTTTAGTAGGTGTTGCATGTTTGATGATCTCTGATTGCAAGCTGATAGAGCAATTCAGAGATATGCACCTGACGGTGGCAGAAGGTGCACATGGTCTTGAGATGAGCAGGACCAAGGTAGATAATGAGCTGATCAGGAGAATCCGAGAAGCTCAGCAGTAGGATGAGGATGTGAGGGCCATGATTGGCCAACAACATGTTTCTTGGGAAGACCACGACTTGGTGAAATACCAAGGTCGTGTGGTAGTGCCTAAGGGTGAGCTGAGAGATGTCATCCTTTCAGAGGCACATCAGGGCCAGTTTAGCATTCATCCAGGATCCACCAAGATGTACCATGACCTGAAGAGGAGTTTCTGGTGGCCAGGGATGAAGAGAGACATAGCCGAGTATGTAGCTAAGTGTCTAGTGTGTCAGAAGGTGAAGATTGAGCATCAGAGACCATCTGGTCTGCTTCAGCCTTTAGAGATCCCTGAGTGGAAATGGGACAACATTTCCATGGATTTCGTGGTGGGATTACCGAGAACTCAGAGTGGATATGATTCCATCTGGGTATTAGTGGACAGGCTGACCAATTCTGCTCATTTCTTACCTGTGAGATCTGACTACACCACAGAGAAGTTGGCCCAGCTTTATGTCAGGGAGATTGTGAGATTACATGGAGTCCCTGACAGTATCATCAGTGATCGAGATCCGAAGTTCACCTCAAGGTTCTGGGGTGCGCTTCAGGAGGCTTTTGGAACCCAGCTCAGACTCAGCACTGCTTATCATCCTCAGACAGATGGTCAGACGGAGAGGACCATCCAGACTCTGGAGGATATGTTGAGAGCTTGTGCCTTGGAGCAAGGTGCTAGTTGGGACAGATATCTACCTCTGGTAGAGTTCTCCTACAATAACAGTTTTCATGCCAGTCTGGGCATGGCACCCTATGAGGTTTTGTATGGCCGACGGTGCAGAACTCCAGTATGCTGGACCGAGGTAGGAGAGAAACAGTTACTTGGACCTGAGATGGTTCAAGAGACCTCTGAGCAGATCAAGATGATCAGAGATAAGCTGATGAAGGCTCAGAGTCGACAGAGGAGTTACTATGATCAGAAGTACAGATTCTTGCAGTTTGAAGAGGGTGATCATGTGTTTCTGAGGCTATCTCCAGTGACGGGCGTAGGACGAGCTTTGGGTGTGAGAAAGCTGAGTCCTAGGTTCATTGGTCCATATCAGATCCTTGAGAGGATTGGACCAGTGGCTTACAGGCTAGCTTTGCCTCCCCAGTTGTCAGGACTTCATGATGTGTTCCACGTGTCTCAGTTGAGGAAGTATGTGGCAGATCCCTCACACGTGGTGGAGCCTGACACAGTGCAGATCAGAGAGAATCTGACGAGTCCTACAAGGCCTATGAGGATTCTGGATAGAATGGAGAAGCAGATCCGCAGCAAGACCATTCCCATCGTCAAGGTACAGTGGGAAGGCAGGACGCCTGAGGAAGCAACTTGGGAGCGAGAGCAGGAGTTGCTACAGATGTATCCCGAGTTGACTACCAGGTATGTTTCTGAATTTTGCGGACAATCGCGCGAGGATTCGGATCAGAAAACCCTGTTAAGGGTGCGGCGCTAATGGCGCCAGGGCTGGCGCTAATCGCGCCAGACTCACTGGGATGTGGCGCTGGGAGCGCCAGGATGGCGCCAAGAGCGCCAGGATGGCGCCAAGAGCGCCAAGTTCTCTGGAAAGTGGCGCCTGGAGCGCCAGATCCACGCTGATGGCGCCGTGATCTCTGGAAGGTGGCGCTAAGGGCGCCAGGGCGGCGCTGGTCGCGCCAGGTTCTCTGGAGTTCCACGCTAGGAGCGCCAGAGTTGGCGCCAGCGGCGCCAGATTTCCCAGCCCGCGCGGATCGCGCCACAGGTTCTGAAAACCGGTGCTGAGAGCACGGGAGTGGCGCTAAGAGCGCCGGACTAACCGACATACTGGCACGGATAGCGCCGGAGCTGGCGCTGATGGCGCCAGAGGTCGGGCAGGCCAAGTATAAAGGGCAGAAACGCGAAAAGTTGAGGGAGAAAACAGTTTTCTTCCTCCCTCAGCCATAAACCTCCATTGTTGGAGTGCCCAAGCTCCTAGGACTCTGTTTCTTGGCCTAAACACCTTCCATAGACCTTTAATCTTGTGAAAATCTCTTGGAAAGCCATAATCCTTCATTATTTGCTCTTGAAAACCCCTAGTGAGTGAGAATTGATTTCTCAAGAGAGAAACTTTAGAGAACTTGAGAGTGGACGAGACTCAAGGCTTGGAAAGGACAGTAGAGCTTGGGGAAGCTGTCCTGAGATCTTCTGAGTCACCACTGAGGTAAGAGACTCAAGTTTCTCCATTTAATTTTGATTCTGGGGGTTCCTGGGAATAGTGACCCATATGAGCTGAGGCTAGAATTAGCTCAGAGTCCTGTAGAGGAATTTGTTCAGAGCTTAGAATAGATGAAGGATTAGCTTTCAGTTTTTGATTCTGATGATTTTGGTTTTTGGCTCTGTAGTTACCTATGTGACCTGTGTATGGTCACTTGTATTGGTCAA
>PYAF01005113.1:122028-148246 GCA_007407185.1 Glycine tomentella | reverse complement strand
AATAGTGACCCATATGAGCTGAGGCTAGAATTAGCTCAGAGTCCTGTAGAGGAATTTGTTCAGAGCTTAGAATAGATGAAGGATTAGCTTTCAGTTTTTGATTCTGATGATTTTGGTTTTTGGCTCTGTAGTTACCTATGTGACCTGTGTATGGTCACTTGTATTGGTCAATGACTATGCCAGAGCCTTGTATATGTTGTATTGAGCCTGTGTGGCTAATGGAATGGTACCTTGAGTGAGGCTGAACCATTCCAGTGATATTCTATATCTGAGGCTGATGAGAGGTTATGTCATGTTTGTGGGACATTGAATCTACATGGATTCATATGTTGGTACTCAGCCCAGATGGACCTTGTGTGGTCTGAGAGCAGCCTAATGTAGGCTGAGCGTGTTTGAACCCTAGGATAGGGGAATTATGATATGTTTAGTCTGTGATTGATGCCTGTGGTCTTGATATTGATATGAAATTGTATATGCCTTGAATAGGCCATGATTGTGAGATTACTGGTGGCGGGAGCCACATAGCAGGGACCAGACCACAGAGTGATATTGCTCCAGGAAAGTTCAGTGTCCCTGGGGATGATTCCCATCTTGTGTGCCACACCTCACTCCGAGGGAGTTGTGGTCATTTCATAATGCATGCATGGATATCTGTATTCTTGTGATGATGTATGTATGCCTCTGTGCTTGAATTTTGTTGTGATTGTGCTGAGATAGATCTATTGGCCAATAGATAGATATGGACCTCCCTAGGAGATGGTTTCCTCCTAGAATGATTGGCTCATGGGTGATGATGATCCCGGGGTGATGATGATCCCCTAGACCAAGGGAATAGTTCAGATGGATTCCTGCTATTCTCGGAGGTACCATATATGTGCATCCATGATAAGGGTAGCACCCAATGGGATGACCCAGGTGTGAGTTCCGGCCTCACACTGGGAGATGGTTTCCTCCCATTCTAGGAGATGGTTTCCTCCTATTATGAGATGTTGATACAGGAGATGGTTTCCTCCTATTATGTGACTTTATTACAGGAGATGGCTTCCTCCTGTGCTGATATGTGTAGTAACCTTGTATGATATGTTGTGTTGTTGAGAAAGCCAGAGGGCTAGGCCAGTGGGCCATTTGATTGTGATACTTGTGTATGTATATTATGATAGTGGGCCAGGGTGGAGGAGATTCCTCCATGGATCCTGAGCTTACTGAGAGATGTTATCTCACCCCGTGTGGGGTTTATGTGATTTCAGGTGAACCCTCTAGAAGAGAAGAGCAGTCTCAGGGCAAGAGGCCCATCAGAGACTAGACTGCTTGGCTGAGAAGTAGCATAGAGAGTATGAAGGCTCCATTTTGATTAGTTTTGTTATAGTTCTGTATACCCCTTCTGAGGGTTGATATTCTGTTGTAGCACCGTGGGTGGTGTGAAACTGAGATATATATACATATTGTACAGAACTTTGATGAGATGTATATGATACCTTCCCTGAGTATATATGTGTTGTATATTGTTACTCTGCCTAAGAACTTGGTTATCTGTCTTAATTATGTTTGATTAGAAACTGGATCAACAGGGGCATGTTATATGAATTGTGTGTGTTATCTGATGAATTTGTTATTCCATACATAATGTATCAAGAAAACGATCCTATGCTTCCGCTGATGTCTTTTATTGTGTTTTTATGAGCTAATCTGATATTATTAATGATAACACGTCGGAGGCCTACGGGGTGTTACATTGGCTTATCAATCTCTTCATTTGGTTCATCCTTTTTCTTCTCATTTGATCCATTGATTTTGACATAATCTTCTATAGGACTTGCATCATTATCACAACCTTTTTCCTTTTTAATCCTTTATCACACAGCTAACTTATACTCAGAAGATTGTGCTTTAGGCCTTCCACATAAAGTACATTTCTGATCTTGGTTTTAAAGTTGTCTCCAATATTGCCTTCTCCTATTATCTTTTCTTTATTGTTGTCTCCATAAGTGACAAACCCTCCATCCTTTAAAGTCAAATTTGTAAGCATGGACTTGTCACCTGTCATGTGTTTAGAGCATCCACTATCTAAGTACCATAATGATGCTTTAGCTCTAAGACACACGTGAAACAATCAAATCAAGTGGCAAAGAAAGGTACCTAATTAAGGTTGGGTCCATAAGGGTTAACTATTTTTCTCTTTTTCTTTGGAACCCAAATGCAGTCTCCATTAGGCACATAGAACCTTCTAGCATAACACTTATGAGATGTGTATCCTTCCTTCATGCAGTAATGACATATGGCAAGCTTTGATTTTCTTTCAAATAAGCCTTTTTAGTATGCTTTATTTTTGAAAATCTTTTTCTATTTATCTATTTTGGAGGTACAAACTTAGTATTTCCAAAAGGTTTTGTTTGATGTTTGTAACTGATGAGTGCTTTTAGTTAAATTTTTGTCTATCATTCTTAGCTTATTTGACCTCTTTTGGACTTTTATTTTTCCATTCTAATTCAGTTTTTGGCCTAGGCAAGTAAGTGGGCTTAATTGCTAATTGTAGCGTATTTTCAGATTTTTGCTCACTTAATATATCTGACTTGTGCAGGGCCTATAGAGTGCTACCGATCTCTGAATGGAGTGTTCTAGGAGTCCCTGGAAAGATAACGGAAAGACCTACAAGTTTCATAGAAATAGCCCGAGGCCAATTATGTCATTTTGAGGGTCATTTTGAGCTTCGAAGTTAGCACCTCTGCACTTGTAATTTTGGGCTGCGAATTTGAATTTTATGGTTGTAAATAGTAAATAATTAGAATTGATGGGTTTTGTTGATGGCCTATTCTTTTCTTCAGACTTAGTCACTACTTATTAGTGACATTTGACAGATATACACACACAATTTCATTTAATAAAAACAGTTTTGCATTTCCTTCTTTTAGGTTTCTAGGATCAAAACCCTTGCTCTCATTTTCTCTCAACTTTTCTTCATTGTTCTTCATTTTTGTTTTTCTTTTCTTCCATTTTCGTGCAATAATTCCATGGGGCTTTCACTGATGATGATCCTGGAAGGCTAAATTCTCACTCAATCCAAGGAACCAACCCAAGCACAAGGAGAATTTGAGTTCTGGTTTGGTATTTCGAATTCTATGTGAATGTTCATCTTCTTCTTCAATTGCTATTATGTTTTCATGATTATGAATGCGTTTAGGATTGAAAACAGAGTAAGTTATGGATTCATTTCCTAATTTCGAATAATAATCACTGATTAATTGGATGACATTTCAGTTAGGGTTGTGGTTTCAATCAATTTAGGGGTTAAGTCGATTGAGTTGCTTCAATTGAGATTGAATGAACTTTCATAATAGGATAAATTTTTTAGAACAATGATGATTCGAATTGCTTGGTGAGGTGAATTGGATTGATGCTTTAATTTTGTTTTACATCACTTCTTTTGAATTCTGTTAGTTTCTGTGTTGCTCTTTAATTTTAGTTTACGTTTTTGCAAGTTTTACTTATGCACATAAACTATTCGATAAAATTCCCCCCTCACTGTTATTAGTAAATTGAAGCTAGAACCATATTGATTGTGTCTCTGAGTCAACCTAGGTTAATGCTGTGCTACATAATTAACGCAGTTAAATTGTTTTGGTGCGTGTCGACAACGTAATATCAGTAACCCAATCCAGATGTATCTCCAACATACTTTTGCATACCTAACATTTGATTCAAACTACATTTTCCTTGGAAAATCTTTTTTATGAGATCTACAAAGTTTGAGTTTTCACTTTGTAAAGTCATGCATTTTCCAAGTTGGCTCTTTTTGAATTCATCAAATTCTTTTTGTAAAGCTTTTTAGTCATTCACTTTTGAAAAGGAAGAAGCACACACACACCCATTTGCTTTGTAGCTTGAAACAAGTTTTTCATTCTCTTTTTTCAAGTTACAATGTTTAACTGGCATTGAAGCAAGTTTAGAGGTATGTCATCTAAGGTTACCTTTTAGCTTATTGTTGGAGATTGCAAGTTTTTGAGCCTAAGCATCAATAAGTTGATCAAATTCAGGATTTACTTTTGATTCAGCACATGAATCATCTTCATCAATTGTTGAAGTTAGGCAAACATTTGCTTCTTCATTTTCACTTGATGATTAAGAAGTTGTTGAAACATTTTCTTTGCATGCAATGTAGGCTTTCTTTGATTTTCCATCTTTCTTTGCTTTCTTCTCACCTAACTTTTAAAAAGTATAGGACATTCAGATTTAATGTGACCTTGCTTACCACATTCAAAGCAGTTGAAGTAGGTGTTGTTGTTGTTGTCACTCCTTTTGTTGAACTTGGTGAACTTTCTACTTTTATTTTTCTTCATGAATTTGCTAAACCTTTTGACTATTAGGTTCATATTCTCATCGCATTCATCTTCACTTAAGTCATCATCTTTTTCCACATTTGAGGATGTAGCTTTCAAGGCAATACTCTTGTGTTTCTAGTCTGCATCTTCTGTATGTGTTAGTTGAGACATTTCTAACTCATACTCAAGTAACTTACCAAATAGTGTAGCCATAGACATCTTTGATAGATCTTTAGATTCCTTGATTACAATCACCTTTAGTTGACATGGTCTTGTTAAGCATTTCAAGATCTTGATGTTTAATTCCTCAATGTCAAATGTTTTTCCAAGACCAAGAAGATGATTAACAATGTGTGTGAATCTGGTTTGGAGTTGAGATATATTTTCAATTGTGTTCATCTTGAACATCTCACACTCATGAATCAAGGTATGCTTCCTTGATCTTCTAACTTCATATGTCCCTTCATGAGTAATCTCTAACATTTCCTACATCTCCTTTGCACTCTTGCACCTAACAGTCCTGAAAAATTCATCAGACGATAATGCAAAGGTTGTCATATTCTTTGCTTTAAAATTGTATTGAACTACCCTCTTTTCTACATTGGTCATTTGATCCTATTCTTTGGGAATAATTTCATTACTAACCGTTTTGATTGGAACCAAAGGACTTTTTTCTATTGCATTCCATGCACTAGGGTCATTTGATTGAATGAATATCTGCATTCTATTTTTCCAAAAACTGAAAAGTTCTCCTTCAAATATCGAAGGAAGATTAAGGGATGCACCCTCCTTGAAGGTAATTTGTGTGGTATTCATTTTCTTTGAAAAAAGATAGTGATCTTAAGTAACACACAAGAACCTGCTCTAATACAAATTGAAAATAGTATGAACAACACACAAGAACCAAGAGGGGGATGAATTGGTTGATCTTGGACAATTAAAAATTCTTAAACAATCAGAGTTAACAAGATTATATCACAATCAGTCCAAGAAAGTTTTACACCAATCAAACACCACTTCTCATAGAATGCAATCAAAAACTTTTTCTGTTGATTAAGAAATGCAGCACCAATGAATAACAAATTATAACAGCAAGAAAATATGAAGATCAAGTAGTCAATACAAGGATTTATACTGGTTCACTTCTCAACCAAGAAAAGCTACATCCATTTCTTCTAACCAACAAGCTAGAGTTCCACTAATAACAATCTGTTTCTTACAAGCTTTTTACAACTACTCTCAATCACAGCTACATCAAGAACGACATATGTAACTCACTTAGAATCTCTGTGATCAAGACATAGAGAAAACCTATCTCTACTCTTTCCTCTAGGAACACCTATCCTTAGAAAAGCCTTATGAAAAACTATTGTTATAGCTACACACAAAAAGAAATTCAAAAGATCTTACAAACAAGTAGTATGAAAGGAAACCACCCGATGATCCAGTAATGATGTATGCAAAAGATTACTAGACTTGAATCAATGGTGAATAAAACAACTTTTAGAACTTTCCTTCCAAAACCTCTTTTGAAATTTGCTCAAAAAGAAATCCTCTTTAGAAATCTTGAAGCTTGAGGATTTGTGGGTCTAACGCAGTTTAGCACTTGCAATATTTTCTTGCTTCAGAAAGCTTATGAAAATACTTTGATAATTCGTTGTTCTTTTTCAAAACACCCAATAGCTATTTATAGAAAATTGTTTGTAACTGTCAGTAATCGATTAATTCACTAATGTAATCGATTAAATCCACATATGTAATCGATTATTAACTCATTTAATCGATTAAAGTGTTCTTCAACTTTCTGGAAAAGATTTATGAGCAATGCAATCGATTAATTCGCAATGTAATCAATTATCAAAGGAAGTATTTATTCTAAACACGCACCAAGTAATTGATTACAACAATATCGTAATCGATTATCACAAGAAGACTTTTCTGTGACTTTGTGAAGTGTAATCGATCACCATACTCTTGTAATCGATTAAAGTAGTCTTGAAACTTTAAGTAATAGATTATCATTTGGTGGTAATCGATTAAAGCAGAGAAAATTTATTTTTCCAAAAACTTAAACATTAAACACTTTGGCTTTTTATGCAACCATGAAAACTTTATGTTTCAGAAAACTTTTTCACAAAACTTATGCTTTTATGAAAACATGGATGCAAAAAACATGTATGAGCTTTATGCAATGGATCATAGGTAGTCTCCCTTAGATATACACAAATTACAATTACCAATCAATTGATTTGGCATGTAAAATAGCCTAAATACTTTGTTGCCTAAGAGACTTAGCTTCTTGATTCTCTTGAGCTCCCCCTGACTCTAACAGATTCCTGTGTAGGTCAACAATAAGAGACATAATTATCCCTCGTGATGTATCATGGTTTACTAGGGAGGCTGTTGAGGGAGACGAGTTTGAAGACCTGGAAGATGATGAGGATGGAGATGACAATGAGGATGATGAAGATAAGGATGAGGACGATAAAGAGGAGGAAGATAGTTAGACTAAAAAGAAGGTATTATGTTAATTCATATGGAGTGTTGAAACCTTGGTTTATTCTTTATTTCCTTTGAGGTTTGAATATCAATTAATGTATTTGTTTTTCACCTGCACCGTGTTGTCAATTTCCTCTGGAATGTTGCTATAGTCATCTATTGTTCAAATAAGATATTTTGATTTTGTGATCTAAATGAAATTATATGGACACATGATTTCACCCAAGATAATAGGTCACCATTGTGCTCACTTTAAGAACTAGAGTGGTATTTGGAACTTATTTGGAGGTCGTCCAAATGGGATGATCGTGCAATTGTAGCTGATGATCCACATTTAAGGTAGACGAGGGTTTTGGATATGTATTTTTCTCTTTACTCTTTGCTTAGTATTGGTAATAATCCTAAAATAATTGAATATTTATATTTGAAAACTACTAATTGAAGTTTTATAGTTTATTGGTAAAAGAATTAAGAGACACTTTGCAAATACTCTATTTCATGTTTATGTTTGGTTACCATGTTGTTAAGTAAATAATGTAATATGAAACTCACAACTCCTTTCAGATCCGAATTTTTACAACCTTACAATGACCACAAAATATTGTCAGATAAGAATATAGCCAGTCAGTTTGCTACTTCATTCATTATAATTCTTTTGTTTATTATTCATGGTTTCATTTTTATGGAGGCTATGCCAGAGAACTAAGATAATTTGTCATAAAAAACTTGACATTAAAGCATCTTCTAGATTTTTATAAACTTTTTTGTTGGAAATTGTGTTTCAGTCTTCAGAATGTGGCTTAACCAATTAGACACTGTATTAGTTTCATGTGTGCTTCAATTCATAATATAACTAGATAATTCTGACTTCTTTTATGAGAGGATGCTTGAACATGCTTGGGGTTATAGCAAATAGAGATCTAACATGTTGCTCCAAACATTGATCATTTACAGAACTCTGTGAGAAAGGATCTTAAAGAATGGTTATGCTAGATGAGGTTTGTATTTCATATCCTTATTTTTTAAAACCTTACAATGATCACAAAATATCAGATAAGAATATAGCAAGCCAGTTTGCTACTTCATTCATTATAATTCTATTGTTTATTATTCATGGTATCATTTTTAAAGAGGTTATGCTAGAGAACTAAGATAAAAAAAATGATAAAACTTGACATTAAACCATCTTCTACATAATTAATACCTATGCTTTCACCTAATATGTTCCAAAATTGTAACTCTTATGCAAAAAAATGCATACTTATTGTTGGTCATAGATGGTGCTAAAGATTCACTTGTCTCGATGAAATATTATCAAGCAATGGCCTCCAAATTTGTTTTCAAGTTTATGTTTATTTATTCATGCTTGGTAGTAGGGGTGTGCTTCGTAGGAGTGATTTCTCCAATAGGTCATCCCTTTCCAAGTTTATACATACGTAAGCAATCTATTATTGTAGGGTGTTGTTTCCCTCCTCCTCATACTATCCTTTTCTTGGTTTCCTCTTTCCTTTTCTTTCTAAACAAATATTACTTCGAAGAGAAAAAGATCAAAGGCATCATCTTTTTCTCTTGGGTGTTTTGATGTGCTAGCCTTCAGGTATTTTGAATCTGTATCTTTCCTCTACCCATTTTCTTTTCCAGCTGTCAATATTTATGTTTGCACCTTATCCGTGTTTCCGCACGGCTATTATGCTAGTTTATTATATATAATGAAACTAATTTAATGAAACTAATTTAATATAATATTAAATATGTATTGGTATAATATTGTAGATTTTTTTAAATGAAACAACGTGGTTTCCCTTATCACACTAATCAGACCAGACATATAACTGAGAGAAGGACCCTCTTGTTCAGTTCAAAACGGCGTTTGAACTTTGAACTCATTCGCACCATGCTTCTTTGTCCGCGACTGCTTGCAGTGGCACAAACCGCAAACGACATAGCTTGAGGTTGATCTTGTTGTTTCTGGCTGATTTCGTTCGATCTTTCTTTGGAACCGAAGCTTGTGGCTGTGGGATTGGTCCGCAACTATGTTTTGTGTTTTTAAATGTATTTTTTGTGTCTATTTGATCTCAAATGATGCAATGTCAAGTATCAAACTGCTATTGCTGTATTCTGTGACAATTTGAGGCCCTTAATTTGATGATACACTGGTTCCAATCTAAATCTATAATTTTGTATATTGCAATTGTATTCTCAAACTCATAAAAGTTTAAATCTTTGTTAATTTTTAATGTTGTTATTGTTCCAATCCGTAAAGTTGCAATTGCACTACATGGTCTTAAATATTTGTGCTCTGTTTTGTTTGCTTTAGAGATGTCATCTGCTAAACATGAACAGTTTATGTCTTGCTAATGGACTTAAATATCTAGACTAATTTGTGTTGTGAATTTTTAAGGTATCATATTATGGTTTGATTATTTTTTAATGGCTTTTTTAAGAATAAAAGTGTATAAGTTATTAATTATTTATAATTCCATGACCAGTCTGAGTTGATGACCAACATTGATTCACACCTTCAACCTTCAATTTAAAATAAACAAATTTAAAACCGTACTAATAAATATAAGTAAATAGAAGGAATTCTGATAATTCTCTTATCCTCACTTCCGAACCCTAGCCCCACTCTCTATTCAACTCTGTGTGTGTATGTGTGTGTCTTTGTTGCATTTCTTCTCTCGATCAGAACTTTTGAACAGTTCTACAAGTCAATGTACGTTTCTGTAACACTCTTTTGTTGTATCCTAATCTCATTGGTTCTCGCATTTTGAAGGCCTGAGTTCTTTGAGAAACGTAGTTGGGATTAAAGGCCAAACTAATCACTGTGATTTTAAATATATCCAAGATTGTGAGATTATATATGTGGATTGTTGTAATTTTTTACATGTTTCGCTGTTTTCTTTGGATGATTATGCATCATGTGTGAAATGTAGTGACTGAGATGCTGAGAGGTTGGATACCATAGTAGTGTCATTGTTTCCTCCTTAATGCTCATACATTTAAATTGTGACCTCTTTAATGCTAATATAAATAGTATATAATGGGCTCCTTCTAAATTAGTATTTATTTTATCATGCTCAGTGTTAGGCTATTGCTCTAATCTGAGAGTTTGATCAAGATCAACTGCACCTAATTAGCCTTGAAGGATGAGTGAACTTCTTTTTGATGACATTTTCAAGGTCCAGAGTGTAGACCCTGACGGTAAAAAGTATGATAAGGGTACGAGCACATCTTATTTCTTGTATTTTTTAAAATTTGTTTTTTTTTTGCAATTGAACTCCATTGAAGTATGGATTCTTGGATATGCAATGTCTTAATGCGATTTTAATACTTGGGTGAAGCAGCACCCTTAGATTTTTTACTTGAAGTTACCTCAATATAAATAATTGATTATTAGGTGCTACGACTCATGGCATTATGCTGTTTAGTTTTAGAACTATGTAGTTTTGACTAGGATTTTATTATTATTATTATTTGAAATCATAATGGGTTTGCAGATAGATAAATAAAATGCTGGGTTCTATGTGTCAAGGTGTTTTAGGAAAAATGAAGTTTTTCTGTGGCTCTAAGAGTAAAGTGGGGTTAACATAAATAATTATGAACCTAGGCGAAAAGTGGGTATTTGATTATCAAAACTGTTGGAAATTTTCAAGAGGAAATAAAAAATAATATTTGCTTGGAGAGAACAAAAATATATATTGAAGAAAAAGATGAAGAACTGATAAAAAAATAATTGAAAGGGTTACGTTTATTCACCAGTAATAATTACATTTATAATATTCAAATGAAACAGAAAAACTATTTGTTACCAAGATTTTAGCAACATTGGATAACAACCTAACAACCTAACTTGATCCTAAAATATAGGAACCACTTATTGACTAGAACAATAACTGAAATACTAAAAAATAAAAAATAGTTGCAGTCCAAAAAGCAGATAACTAACACTCCTCCTTGTTTTAGGATCTACAAACTTCAATATTCTTCAGCCTAAAAACTCAAACTTGCTAACAGAAAGTGGTTTTGTAAACAAATATGCTAGTTGATCTTCTGATGTTCAATGCCAGCTTTCTGAATTTTTTTTTTGAGGTGTATTCCATTGTCAGATCTTAGAATCTGAGTTTGCTTGCCACTTTGATTTTCTACTAATTTTTTGAACTTCCAAAACGCTCCATAATATCAATTATCTGCTAATGAAGGAGTTTTTTTAGATCCAGATATATCTGTGTGGACTAACTGCAGCTTAAGAGTGACTCTTTTTGCTGTCCTCAAAAATGGATTCTTTTTTTGCTTTCTGAATAGACGAGCCTTGCATGTTGGTATGTGATCATCAAGTTCTGGAAAATCAGCTGCCATTCTCTTGGAATTCAGTTGCAGCAACCCTTGGTGGTGATAATGCCCAAGCCTTTTGTGCCAAACTTCTGTAATGTTTTCTTTGATTGGAAAAACAGTTTGCTCTTCCTCCAACGAATTTAGAGCAAAACTTTTCCCTTTCATTTTTACTTTAAAGATATTCTGATTAACTGCATCTCTAATCAGGCAAAAATTGTCTTCAAAAATAACTTTAAAGCCTCTTTCAATTAATTGGCCAACACTCAACAGATTTTGTTGAATTTCGGGTACAAAAAGGACATCAGGAATAAACTTTGTACCTGAGCTACTTGTTATTACAACTATCCCCTTTCCTTTAACTGAAATATAATCACCATTGCCTATTTTGACTTTGGTGATCTTGGTTGGCTTTAAATCTTTGAAAAGCTTCATGTTATTGGTCATATGATTTGTGCAACCACTGTCAATCAGCCAACTCTTACTCTCTTCGCTCCTTGCAAACCACCTGGCCACAAAGAGTCGATCCTCCTCCTCCTCTTGATCAACGACCTTAGCTTCTTCCTCTTGATGCTGATTTTTGCTCCTGCATATGATTGCTTCATGCCCCATTTGATTGCACTTGATGCATTTAGCATCAGGTCTTTGCCAACATCTGAATGGAGGGTGACCCATTTTGCCACAATGCTAACAAGGTGGGTAACTTTTCTTTTCACCTTTTCCTTTGTTGTAATCAGTTGCACTGCTCTGACTGTTGCCTGGATAATTCTTCTTATAGTTTTTAGTTTGTTGGCTCTTGACTAGAAGAGCACCTTCAACAACATGATCTTCCCTCATCAATCTTCTCTGCTCTTAGGCTTGAAGGGCATGTAACACTTCTGCAAAAGTAATTTTAGACAGATCTTTTGTGTTCTCCAACGAAGCAATAGATGCTTCATACCTCTCTGGCACTGTTACCAAAATTTTCTCGACAATTCTGGAATCTTCAAAATTACCGCCCAGTAACTTTATCTTGTTGGCAATGCCCAACAATTTGTCTGAGTATTCCTTGATTGTGTCAGACTCTTTCATCCTTTGAAGCTTAAATTCCCTCATTAAGTTAAGCACCTGCATGCTTCTAATTCTTTCATCTCCAGCATATTCCGCCTTTAAATAGTCCCAAATCGTTTTTGCCGATTTGAGAGTCATGACCCTAGTAAAGATGGTTGTAGAGATACCAGCAAAAAGGCATGATTTTTCCTTTGCTTTTCGGCTTTTTTTCTCCTTCTGATTCTTGATCTGGGCCATTGTGGGATTGTCCGGTAGTGGAAGGACTTCATAATCCTCTTCTACAGCTTCCCAAAGATCCAAAGCCTCTAGATAAGCCTCCATTTTGACGGCTCAAATATCATAATTTTCCCCATTGAAAACTGAAAGTGCTACTTGGGAAAAACTTGTTTCAGAATCCATTTTCACAGGTCCGTAAGAAATAAGCTCTGATACCAATTGTTGGAAATTTTCAAGAGGAAATAAAAAATAATATTTGCTTGGAGAGAACAAAAATATATATTGAAGGAAAAGATGAAGAACTGATAAAAAAATAATTGAAGGGTTTACGTTTATTCACCAGCAACAATTACATTTATAATATTCAAATGAAACAGAAAAAATATTTGTTACCAAGATTTTAGCAACATTGGCTAACAACCTAACAACCTAACTTGATCCTAAAATATAGGAACCACTTATTGACTAGAACAATAACTGAAATACTAAAAAATAAAAAATAGTTGCAGTCCAAAAAGCAGATAACTAACAAAAACTTTCATATTTAAGATGGGGATATGGAAGGTCATGATAGGGTTTTGCAACTCATTTGAATTTAGTTTTAGTAACATTTGCAACAATTTTATTCTTTAGTTGTCACTTTGGATGAATATTAAATCTGTGTGGAGTTTGAACATGCTTGTTAAAATCTAGTGATATAGCTTTGCATTCCTCTATATTCGTCTGTGTGGTTTCCTCCTCTTTACATTTTTATGAATTAATGAAGTGAAAGTTAGTTTGATGGCTATCTTTTAGTTTCTCGGATTGTGGCGCGGAGTGAGAAGCGTGATATGTACATGCTTTTAGATGTAAATACTGAGATTTATCCTATGGGGAAAGGAGAAAGATTCTTGATGGCTGTCTCCTTCACTTGTTTTGAATACTAAGGTAAACTTGATTCATTTACGGTTCTTCCATGCTGTACTCCAGTTATTGACAATATCTGCATAGTTCTATTCTTTACTTAACAAGTTGTTTATACCACTTGCATTATCCAACTTTAATCTAATTTGTTGTTTGCTTGATCATTTGTAGACTCAACAAAAAACAATGCTTGCTGTCACTTACTCACATATATTATGTGGAGGTGCTTTCTAATGATGGTGTCGACTAACTAAACAGTTTCTCGTCTTTTATTTTTGATACATCTGACTTGAAAATAGAATGACTCTATTCCTACATAGCTTGCCTATATTTAGCATGGATTTGTTAGGGTAAATTCAGAATGACAAGGCACTGAGTCAAATGGGATTAAATGGCTTCCACACATGACACATTCAAATATAAGTTCATTTTTGTAGTTGACTTTGCGGAGAAAGGTCCACAAAATTACTATTGAATGGTCATATCTAATAAAATCCAGTAAGCTTTCTTTGGAACATTAATAAAACCAGTGTGGTCTCTCAGAATATTACTCTGAGCCTCTCAAATTATCTGCCTGCAAATGTATTTATTTTGAAACTGGAACAAGTAGTTCTAATGCCTGTATAGGATTAAACAAATTATAAATGATTAAGGAGTTCTTGGTGTGACAAGATATAAAGAGAAGTTTAGTAGGTTGTTCCAAGTAATTGTTAACTACAATATAATATTATGTTACTATCTGGCTATGCAACAGCTAGGATAATTTATTGTATTATCTACAATAATATTAATATCTTTAAAGTAGTTTGAGTGATTTATATAATTATATTTATTATCAGTCACAAAAGTAGTGGATATTGCTGTTAAAGTGAATTGATTTCTCTCCAGGAAGCCTCAGTGTCAATTCAAGACAAGTTTGAATACATCATGCATGGGAGGCTATATAACATTACGAATAAGAGATGTACTCAGCTTGAAGTGTATGTAAACATTTACCATGTTTTACTCCATTTTTTGTCTTCAGAAATATCACATAGGAATCAAGGAAGTTTAATCAAACCGTGCTTTACATGACAAATTGAATTAGCAAACAAGTAGTTTATCTGTAATTTTTGCAAGTGTTATGTTTCTTTGCTTATTTCATGGAGCTTGAGTAGAATGTAGTCATTGTAGTATACTTTGCTTAATGGAATCATATCTTTACAACACAAAATGGTGCACATTGAAGGATCCTCAGTGACAAGAAAATTTTGTACAATTATTTTGATATGGAAGTAAATATATTCTTGTATATTGATGTCAATGAGATTGGTTAATTCACCGAGTTCTTTTTCTTGCTCCAGGGAGGTATATGCATCGTTTGGTGGGCTTCAGTTGATGCTGAAAGGACATGCTTCCCATTGTGTTAAGTTTGCAGTCGATCAGAAGTTGTTTTTACTAATAAGGAAGGTTGAAAACTGATGTTGGTGATGGGCCTGAAAAGAAAAAACATGCTAGCATTAAGTTTTAAGTGATTTGTATAAAATAAATTGATTTTTCAGAAGAATGAATTTTGTGTTTGGAATGTTTTTCTAAGTTAGTTTTTTGGTATATTAGGTGAACAATATTTAGTTATGAACTTACTGAAAGATTTTGCAGTTGAAAATTACTATTTGAATGTCCACTTATATTTATTAAACTAAACTATTTTTGCTTTAGATTGAATTTCAATATATATATATATATATATATATATATATATTAATTTAAGTATGCATATTTTAATTTTTCCATATAGACGTTTCCTTAATAGTCTACTAACGTGAACACTGTCACTACTGCGCTTGTCAATATTCATTTAATAATTAGTGGGGTGTTTTTCTTATGCAGTAAATTTGTAATATCAATTGAGAGGTAAAATAGTGTAAAACTTGTGGAGAATAAAGTGGGTATTGCTATTAGAATAGTTATATAGATTATAGGTACCATTCTTGCTTGTTTGAGTTTTCCTTTTGGGGGAAATAATTAGAAAAAATTAGTCTTTCAAAAATCTATTCATATATTATAAATTTGAATTTGTATCATGAAAGAACCTTTTTAGGAGTTATTTTTCAACAGAATAGTTTGAATATTTTCTTAAAATGAGAAGGGGAGACAGAGAAAGGATGAATAGTGGAGATAAAGAGGGAGTGGCATCGAGCTAGAGATTAAGCAAGTACGAGCAGAAAGACAGCTTTAGATATGACGAATAAAATTTCACAATTAAAAAAAATACTTGGGCTTGGGAAGATAAAAAGAGAAGGAATTGAGTTTCCTGCACCATTAATATTTCTCATACACCATATTTCAAATAGTGCATTTCCGCAACTGCCCTTCTCACTTTCAGCTTTTAATTTTTAAAAATATTTTGTGTTCCATTCGTTCCCTTCACGCACCATTCCTACTCCCTCCCTGCGCCGTTCTTGCTCCCTCCCTACCCCACCGTTGTTGCTCCCACTGTTACCAGCTTCATTGGAATCGTTCTCTGACACACCGTGTCCGTTGTCACATTTTCTTCTCCGTTTGGTGGCCACGGCATTGTGAGGTGAGTCCTAGAATGTTAAACGGTGTAGGCATGAGGAATCGGATTCGAGGATCTGTAAGAGTCATACGGATTGGGTAATCCGTATGACCCATACAGATTGCCTAATCCATATGAGTGTTGTTTATTTTTAAAATTCATTTTAAAATAATTAAATGAAAAATAATTAAGTATTATTAAAAAAAATATGCTTGTGAGTGAAAACAAAATTTTTCATGTATTACTTTGATTAGAAATGGACTATGCTTGTGAATCGCACTCTTGAAAGCGTTATAGGTTGGTTTTGATTAGAATTGGACTTGATTGGTGAGTATGCTTGTGAATCGCACTTGTTGAAAGCGTTATAGGTTGGTTTTGATTAGAATTGGACATGATTGGTGAGTATGCTTGTGAATCACACTTGTTGAAAGCGTTATAGGTTGGTTTTCATTAGAAATGCACTTGATTAGTGAGTATGCTTGTGAATCGCACTTGTTCAAAGCATTATAGGTTGGTTTTGATTAGAATTGGACTTGATTGGTGAGTATGCTTGTGAATCACACTTGTTGAAAGCGTTATAGGTTGGTTTTCACTAGAAATGGACTTGATTGATGAGTATGCTTGTGGATCACACTGGTATAGATAACCATATACACAAATTTGCTCACAATTAGTATGTTGAAGCTCAAAAGCTAAAAAAACACTATGTGGATGCAGATTATGGCTAAGACGAGAGGAATGCGTCGAGCTCTTGGACTAAGTCTCGACCGAGCATTGGGTAGACATGCTAAAGGTGATGATGAATAAGCCCCTGAGCGGCGTAGGCCTACCACATCTGTACGTCGTCAAAGGGCAGGTGATGATGTTTCTCAGGATCCTCTTCCTGTGCAGGAACCACACGTCGAGACTACTGAACCTGTGACTGAGGATATGGAGTTTGAGTCTGAATCATTTCCAGGAGGGCCGGAAGATTCTTCGGTGCTGACCAAGTTCGCCGATCATGTGGCTCTTTGAGTCTGGGCAAGAGAGGTATTGACATGATGAATTACATATACCCAGTGTATTATTTTTGGTTATCCATTAATGTTTTACCTTGAATGATGTCTTCAATGCAAGAACGTCCATAGTTAAAGCTTGCTTCCCATAGACGTAAGGTAATTAAATTCGGGAAGCCTGTAGCTGAGATTGAAGGTTTAGTGACTGCCACTGGCCTAACTCCATTGATTGGTTTCTCAGTGGAGACTGGGGATAAGGGGTTGTTGTCTGGATTTGTTGAGAGATAGCACCCCGAAACATGTAGCTTTCATCTGCCCGTGGGGAAAATGACATTGACGTTGGACGATATGTCATCAGTACTGCATATCCCTGTTATGGGATCATTCCACGCGTACGAGCAGATTGACATCGGTGAGACCATTACCTTGTTGGTGGAGCAACTAGATGTCACTGTAGACGAAGCTGGAGCTGAGACGTCATAGTGTCACAAGGGTATATGTTAGACTATCATGGCTCCGGGAGTTTTATTATGTGAAGTGTCAGTCGAGGCAGTGAATATTAGCTGCCAGGGCATATTTACTTCACCTTGTTGGCTGCACATTGTTTGCCAACAAGAGTGCCACATATATAGGTGTGGTATTCTTAGAGGCTTTCTGAGACTTGGACCAGTCTGCGGAATTTACGTGGGGTGCGGCTGCTCTTGTCCACATGTACGATAATTTGAGCTATGCATGTAAGCACCACGGGAAACATCTTGCAGGCTACATTACTTTGTTACAGGTAATGATATAGTTTGATGTGTGTAATGATTAAACCTTATTGTATCTATGTGTTTTGTTTGTATGATTTCCTGACTTTCATTGTTTTCAATTTGTAGTGCTGGATATATGAGCATTTTCCTACTATAAGAAATGTGGTCACAGACAAGCACTATGATGAGAGGCAACCTCGTGCCTGCCGGTGGACAAGTGGGAAGGCCTTACCGGTGGCAACCTATCGTAAACATATAGATAGGTTGACACCGTCTAATATTTGTTGGACACCTTATGTGGAGCATCGTGCCCACAGGGAGTTTAACATGATTAGTTTGTTTTCTGGTTTCCTTAGATGGGGTCCTCACATTACTAGGTATTTACCTAAGAGGGTAGTTAGGCAGTTTGGGTATGTTCAACAAATTCCACCCCTGCCTGTGGCTGATGTTCCCTCTATTGAAGACGTTAAAGACAGGTGGGTCCACTTCTCAGATTACCTTATGGCAACCGGAGACTTGGTTGATCCTCCAGGTCAATGTGGTGCTGCATATATGAGGTGGTTCTTCCGCATTTCACACCCATTCATGACTCCGTCTCAGTATGAGGAGGCCCTTTCCCATATTGCACCTATAATAACCTAGGTTTCTAAAAAAAAAATCTCATGTTAACAGTGTGGGAGTGGCGCCGTTAGCATGGGAGCGGCGCCAGTAGCGTGGAAAGTGGCGCCATTAGCGTGAGATTGCACCAGAGGGCCTTTCTTTCGAACTTTTGGCCCGATTAGCGCTAGGAGTGGCGCCGTTAGCGCCAGGACTCGACCATGTGGCGCAATTAGCGCCAGAATGGCCCTGGAGACCCCTTGATTCGAATATCTGGCGCGATTAGCGCCAAATATGACACGATTAGCGGCAAAATGCTCCAGGAAGCCTTTTCTTTCGAATTGGTGGCGCGATTAGCGTGGGGTGTGGCGCTATTAGCGTGGGAACGCGGACTGGGGCTTATAAAAAGCTATTTTTCGTGTTTTGGAAGAGGAAAAACATCCCTCTTCTTCTTCCTTGGCTTTTCTGCCATTGATGACTTGGAAAAACTTCATATATTCATCATACTTCATCTAAACACTTCCCATCCAACTAGAAAGTTGATTAGAACCCCTCTATGAGCTAGATTCCAGCTTTGATTCTTCGAGAGAACCATCAATCGGAGAGATCCCGTTCTCTAGGGGACTTTGTAAAACTGAGTTTTGGAGGAGAAAGAAGGCGATTCAAGGACGCCAGAGCTTAGAAAAGTGATTCTCTGGCCTTCTTCGACAATTTAGAGGTAAGAAACTCAAGTTTTACCGATTGATTTGTGAAATGGTTCTTGGGGTGAATAGTAACCCAAGTGTATTAGGGCTGGAATTAGGCTTGGATTCTTTAGAGAAGTATACTCAGGGGGTTGTTCTGATGAATACTAAGCTTTGAATCATGACTTCTGATGAAGTTTGGTTTTGACTCTAAGATATGTATGAGTAGGAAGAATGTTGACGAAATGGAAGGTATTATGATAGATATGAGCTTAGGTCCTATTACAAAAGTTGTTTAGGAGGCTATATAAACGGTGAAAACATGTTGGACTAATAGTTTTGAACAACTTGTTTATCCTTGAAATATAGAATGGTTAAGCAACAGAATGCTTTGAATTGAGATTATGCAGAGTCTAGGGGGACTCTAAGATCTTGGTGGGACCAAGATAGATCCTGTTGAGGGTCTGTGAATCGCCTATAAGGTGGTTAGCTCTGATAACCCTAAGATAGAAAACAGTGAGGGTTTAATGGAAAGGAATAATGTTTCCTTTCATTCTAACGGTTGAGAACCGTTATTGATTGACTGTTTGTATGCCTTATGTAGGGCGTGATAGTGACGTTACTGGTGGTTGTGACCACGAAGCCGGGAGAGCCGGTGTAGCGCTGAGAGCAGGTAAGCTCTTTGTTCTTGGGAGTGTTTTCCACTGTTTGGGTTCCCCCATACTCCGAGGGAGTTATGGTTATTGTATATCATGATGCATGTATATTGAAATTGTGTGTTACTGTTTATGGAAACATGTACATGATGAGCTGAACACTGTGATAGTGTTGTATATGTGATTGATGAGTTTTACATTGTGATAAATGTGATTGATTAAATTTTCTGGCCAGTAGAATAAAGTTTAATAGTCTATATATATAAGTCCTGATGTGAGATGTGCCCACATAGATGGATGAAGCCTCCTCAGGCAAAGAAAGAAAGTCCTGGTGTGAGATGTGCCCATATAAATGGATGGAGCCTCCTTAGGCATGAATAGTAAACTCTGATGTGAGATGTGCCCATATAAATGAATGAAGCTTCCTCAGGCATTGATATATATATATATATATGTATATGCTATGTACATGTGGTAATGTGACTGATAGCTGTGATGGCTAGTTTGTAATGCCAATTTTGATATTATGTGCATGGAAGTGAACTAGGGGGAGGAAAGACCTCCAAGGACCCTGAGTTTACTGAGATTGTTATCTCACCCCTATTGGGGATTATGTTTTGCAGGTGATGCTCAGGGAGCGGCTGATAGATCCCAGGGCAAGAGGCCCGAGCAGGGATAGATTTTATGAGAACCTTAGGCACAGTGATGAAGAACATGTTGGCTCTATTTTTGTTTTATACCTGTGTTTTGTAACTGATGAGGGATATGTACAGTTTTGAGAAATATACTTTGTATATTATGAGAATTCACTATATATGATGTACAATTGATGTTGTTAATGACGTTTGATGATGTCATTTTTGTTTACTGCTTCCATTTTCATTATTTATGATAATTGCTGCACTTAACAACCATAAGTTAATGTTAATGAACCGAATGCATATGGGTCATTACAGCACCAGTGCCTCAGATTGCACCATCCCAGACCCATTTACATGATGCTGCTACAGATCCGCCGACACATTTAGGGTCACACAGAGATGTGGATGACTAGAGGCCAGTTCATGCAGTGGTAATAAGCATGCAATTTAATTATTTAAGCTTTAATAAACATTTATTTTTTAGTAATTGGTTAACTATAATTATTGTTTTTTTAGAATGTGTGCCAACAAGTTGCTGAGGGCTTGCAACATATGCTTGACATGAGGATGGTCACAAAAGGCACAGATGCATACTCTATGACGGAGCAACTGCTGCATCTAATCTACGGTGTCAATGACCATGGCATTGTCTATACTCAAGCTAGACAGACTATAAGACCGCAGAGGAGGCCTTCTGGTGGTCGCGATTGACATATATTTTGTCTGACATTTATGTATTGGACACCTTATTTTGCGTAATTGTTGTTTAGTAACTTAGAACATAAATTCACGAAACATGTTTTTAATCATTGAACATGATTGGGTATATCACGAAAGACATACATTTGCATTGTATAAATGTCTATACATCTCCTAAATCAACATGTTGTGTGCGCAACTTCATTGATTTAGTATACATTTGCATTCGATCAATGTAATGATTGGGCCACTATTGAGCTTCGGCGGTACAGTGACTAGCCCACAAACATGCCACCAAAGGCAAAGGACAATTGTCTGTCAAAGTAACCTGTTTTAAACAAATGGCCACATAAATCATGAATTTGGCAAAATAAACTGTATGCATCAAAGACCAAGCCCTTTATCTCTTACCTTAACAAAATGGTTTCCAAACACATGACCAATGCACAAAATGCAATGAACTTGGGGATCTCTAGGAGGTTGGCTTCTTAGAGGAAAGAACGTCATACTTTGCTGGAGTGATAGGGATACTACAATGATGTTATATCTTGATGCAATTACATGACCCATATCTGTAATATCCATCCACTTATCCATCGTTACCTGCAAATTATCAGTTAATCAAATATAATGAATGCATTTTGGTTTTCAAGTATTTCCAAATCATGTGAAAGAACAACAATGTTTTACCTTGGACAATCCATCAACTAGTAGGGACCGCTTTAACATTTCAAACCTCTGTATCCCACCAAACAACGCTATATATTGATCGGTCCATTGTGCAAGTTCTTTGAGCAGATGATTGCATACCAAAGACCAAGCTTCTTCACCATAACCTAATAAGGCAACAATTACTCGATATCCACAATTATCATCAGCTTTTACATCAGTTATGTCTACAATAAATTTTTGCATAAATGGATGAAATTGATTGAGCATAGGAAGCATCCATTTTTTCATTAGAACATCAGATGAGGAACTGTATTGTTTCAGAGTAGAGCAACTATTTTGCACAGAATGAAACTCATCCACATAATCGAAGTAAGATGGGTCCCTTCTTGTAGACCATTGGTGCTTTGTGATGTTCATGTTCTGAGCACCTTTAGTTTTAACCTTATTCGAGGGGGGCACATGGAATTCAAATCAGGGTATGCAATTTCTTTAAGCTTAGACTTTAGTATCATTTTTCCACACAAATCAAGGATTTGAAAACGGTTAGATATGGCTTCCATCTCATCCATTATGTTGACTTGGTATTCATCTGCACCGTTGTCCGAAAAGTTTAATCTCCGCCAAAACATATGAATGGTGTTAATTGGAATGCTCCCAATAACATACTTAGATAGCTCACAAGCACAAGACAAACCATGTGTTGTTCTCAGCACATATTCACAACGAGAAGAGTTTTTGCCAGCATAATGCACCCGCTCATACTCAACAACAATTTGATTTAACGCATACCTAGACACCATGCCAAGAAGTCTCTTGTATAACGTAACTTTAAAAACATGTCCTACCACATGTGTACTTCTTTCCAAAGATGCCTTGATTTCAGTATGTTGCAAGGTGATCATATTGTTCATTGCATTCCAAACCGTGCACAAATCACCAACACTATTCTGTAGTAGACGCTTTAAGGTCCAATGGACAGACTCAACCCTGCAATTTATGATATCATCAATTCATTTCAAAGACTTTAAATGTATGCAAATGATAATTTAACCAATTTCATAAGCAAAAGTTACCTATTTGTTGTTTGTATTTCCAAAATGCATGACTTTGTTTGTCCATGTTGTCACAAATTTTTCTTTGTGGGGATTCAACCAAGTGTCCTTCACGTAATCAACAAACGTTGGCCGCGGTGCACATGTTACATCAAACTTCATAACACAATCATCAAATTGCTTCTCATTAGCACAGTTGACAACACTTCCCCATGCTTCCATGACATAATCCCCTATGCATTCTTTTGCCGAATATAAGTTTTACATTTTGCCTTGATATTCTTGTCAATGTGAAACCTACACAATAAATTGGTTGCCTCTGGAAAAAAGGTTTCGACTGCACTCATCAATGCTAAATCTCTATCCGTAACAATGACCTTAGGGAAAAAATCACTTTTAAGAAAAATCTCTCTAAACCGTTCAAGGGCCCACACAACATTATTTATATGTTCCACCTCTAAATAGGCAAATGCAGCTGAGAATGTCATCCCAGTAGGTGTCACACCAACAATGTCAAGTAAAGGAAGTCAATACTTGTTTGTTTTGTATGTATTGTCTATCAAGAACACCATATGATATGCATTGCTCAATTGTACTGCATCCGGATGTGCCCAAAACAAGTCACATACAACATTTTCATCCTTTAATCTATGCCAATGAATATACATGTCACGTTCAAGAAGTTTCATTAGTTGTTGCATTTCAGTATTATTGCCTCTTGTACGTGTGCGGTATGCATATCTTGCATTGTATACTTGCTTCAAAGTTGTATAATTATTGTCATTGTGCTCCTTCAAAGTTAGAAGAATATGCTTTGGTTTGACCATCGACCTTGTCATATCAGCAACAATGATCTTCTCTTCCTCAATTAGTCGACCAGCATATGGGTCCACAGAATGACTTAGCCAAAGCATGATTATGATTGCCACATATAAGCTTCACCATCCACCCTTGACCTCCCGGGACTGGTTTTCCTCGTAACTTAAAAGGACACTCACATTTTCTAGTGCTAGTTGTTGAAGGTGTGAAACCTTTTTTCCATGGTCTATACTTTCCACTCCTTTCACAACCAATTAACACAAATGATATTCTTCTTATTTTTCCTGTCGATATGTCACTCATCATTATGACAGCTACAAAACCATTCTCATTTGCAACAGTCCGAGTCCATTTCAATACCGCATCACGTGATTCAAACATCTACACAAATTAATAATTCATCTTTAATCTTCTTAATTTAATCATTTCACAACTTTAACTACATTCAAAATCACAGAAATACCTCAGTCGTGTTGAACGCTGCAGAACAATCAATTACACAATTATTGTCTTCAAACGCATCAGGGTCCGCTCCGATGTCTTCATTCATATAATTATCTTCAGACATAATACTATCATATATCCCCTCATTGATGTTCATCCTAACAACTACAAATTTAATTTAATCATTAATAAAAAACACACACAGATAATATCACATTTTCTAAACATCACCATTTACATAACCAATCCAAAAATTAACATATTTTAAATAAATCATGAAAGTCTAAAGATCACCATTTACATAAACAATCCAAAAATTTATTTTTTGTATTTACTCACTCAAATATTTTCTAAATTAAACTCAATTCTAATTGAATACATATTTTTTTCCAAATTATTTAATAAAAAAATTGTGATTTAACAAATCATGAAAGTCTCAACATCACAATTTGCATAAACAATCCAAAAATTCACTTTTTGTATTTACTCACTCAAATACTTTATAAAATTAAGGTAAATTTTAATTAAATACATGTTTTCAACAATTTTTTTAATTTTTTTGTTAAATTTCTGATTTTAAGCCATACGGATTGGATAATCTGTATGGCTCTTACGGATTCGGTAATCTGTAAAGGCCATACAGATTACCCAATTCATATGGTTCTTACAGATTAGGTAATTCGTAAGAACCATACAGATTGGGTAATCCGTACGATATCAAAACTGCACCACTAACCTCTGCAACCACGATGCCACTCGACAATTCCGACGAAATCAACACAATGGCTACCACCAATGCACAGTCGTTCCCAACAAGCACAGCTGCACCAAAATGAAGAAAAACCGTGTAGACGTACATGAGCTACCTGTAACCAACTAAAATATAAGAGGAAAGCTGCAAGGGTATTTACAGGTTTTCAAAAAAGCAAATGGTGTATAAGAAAATCAAATGGTGTATGAAGTTTTATCCAAAGAGAAGGGTGGAAAATCATGGGCCTATTGTGTTGTGGCTTTCAAGATACTAGATGTCTATTCTCATGTGAAGCTATATGGGCAGTTGTTTCCTACACTTCCCAAGTTACTTCTTACACTTTTTTCAGAATATATTTTTGACATTCCAGATTTGTATTTCAGAAGTCAAAAAAGGGATATATTCCGAAAAACGAAAAATTACATTTCGGAAGACAAAAATGGAGAAGAGGAACAATAACTAACTATTTATTGGCATGTAATACCACTACCATGGCCTCGCTTTTTCCAGCATCAGCATTTTCATCAAAACCCATTGCTCAAAATTTCATGTATCTACCTTTGTTTTAAAATTCAATCATGATCATTTTATGTACCATATTTCAGATGATACTTTATTCTTTGGGGCTCCTACTCTACGAAATATTCTCTACATGAAAAATATTTTTAGGTGCTTTGAAATGGTAGCAGGAATGTTGGTGAATTTTTCCAAAAGTAAGCTTGGAGGTATGGGATTTGATAGTATGAAAATGGGGAGATTTGCCTCAATACTCAATTGTAGATGGTGGTTCCTTTTTCTTACCCTGGGATTGGGGAAAATCATAGAAGAATGGAGGTGTGGGAACCGTGTGGAGGAAAATAAAATCAAGGCGCAAGGTTTGGAGTAGAAAACATCTTTTGGTGATAGATTGTGCACTGAAATTTTTGTTTATAGGCAAATTAATTTTTATTAAGAACCTTTTATGTACCATTTGGTTGCTAATTGTTGTCAATGAATAATGTTGAATTCATTCCAATTAACTTAATTTTATGAGACGTGACTCTTGAATATATGCTTACTAAGAACTTTGTCCCTAGAGTACTCTCTTTTTACAGCAGACATTGTGGTAATCAATAATTTAGGAACCTGAATAAAAGGGGCGGATAATGGGAAAGAATAGGACTATAAAGCGAATACGTTGATTTTGCTAATCGGGTGGATAAAATGCTTCTTGAGGAAAGATTACAATGTTTAGTGCTAATTTATAATTAATCTTTAATTGCATTTTTTTTAAAGTTACTAAATTTGATTTCTTTATTTAAATCACTTAAATTCAAAATTTGAGTTTAATTTATTTAATTCATGTATAATTTATAATTTTTTAATCAAATTTCTCAATGAAATATTTTTATATTTCATTAATCTAATATTTAATGTATTTTTACTTAAAAAATCATTTACACTCATAATTTATTAAATAAAATATTCACAATTTTCTATCATTATAAAAAGAAAATAAAAATAATCAAACTTTCCAAGTCAAGTTTTAGTGAAATAAAATATTCTACACTCAAGTCGAGTCAATATTTATAAAAGAAAGATAAAATGTATAAAAATTAGAGA
>PYAF01005113.1:105754-121928 GCA_007407185.1 Glycine tomentella | reverse complement strand
TGAGTTATAAAGGTGTTTCTTATATAATAAGAATTAAAATATAAGAAATGCCTCTAAAATTAATCGAGTGATCTGAGTATCTTTAGTGGTAAATCTTAAATTCGAATTTTAGATTATTTTTTGGTAAACCTCATACTATTACATAGAATTGAAAATCTTTTAAGATCTATCTAGTTTTTTTCTTTAGTGGTAGATGTCATTTTATGATCTTAGAAAAAAAAAAAAGAGAAAAAAATTATTATTTTTTAATAATATACATATTTTGAGAATTCTCCTTTATTCAAAATCTAATATTAAAATTCATCAAGATCTATCACTAAAAATAAGAATAACATTTATAATCTCATATACTTCATGCCTCCACCAATCCGAATGTATATAGGAAGAAGGTTCTCAAGTTATGTGAAATTGTTGGTTATGGTCAAATAATTGGGCACAGTAATGTTAGATCAACGTGTTACTTTATTTATCTATTTGGATTTAAGTAGCATAACGAGACCCAAAAGAAGTTCACATATACTTTTACAATTATAGTATAATTATATATGCATATATAAATATTTTGAAACACGGATATAATTTTATTTTTAATGATTTTTTTTAACAGTTATTATTAATGATTTTAATCACTGTTATTTATAGGTACGTTCACTAGGATTAGACACCGAAAACATTTACTTAAAATAAGTTATATATAATTTGATTGTCTTAAAACACAAAACAAGAAAGAAAAAAACTTATAAAGAAAAAATCAAATGAAAACGATAGAAAGCCTTGAAGTTGATGCTTGAAATTAATAAATGAATAACTGTCTATGAATATATTACTTATAATGTTATTGACTCGATTAAGGATTAACTTATTAGATTAGTAGTTAAATTAGTGATTATTAGTTGAACTACATCAACTATTATATATTAAAATATTCCTAAAAGTCTAATTTGTGAATTTCATATTCTAAAAACACTATGTAAGAAGTGTAAATTAGTGTGATCCGATTTGTTTTCCAAGTAAATTGATGACCAGGGTTGATCAATTCGCTTTGAGTGATATGGAAATCTAGCAAATTTTTATCAACCAATTCGACTAAGCAATACGAAATAGTTTTTATAAGATAGCTCATGTATTAATTAAAAATATCAATATAAAAATATAATTATTTAAGAATTATAATAAATTATAATTAATTTAACATATATTTAAATATAGTATTTTTTGTTATTTTAAAATGTGTTGAACTGATCATGGTTGTTTTTGAAATTGGTTTTTCTTCATCAAAATAATAATCCCTTTGTATTCAGAGCATCCAAATTCATTATATTTAAAATGATTT
Organism: Glycine tomentella; assembly: GCA_007407185.1. Taxonomy (NCBI): domain Eukaryota; kingdom Viridiplantae; phylum Streptophyta; class Magnoliopsida; order Fabales; family Fabaceae; genus Glycine; species Glycine tomentella. The sequence goes on along the minus strand of PYAF01005113.1, from coordinate 120,595 downwards.
TAAATTTTCTTCCAACAACTTATTATTAATCATTCTGTTGGTTGAATATAAAAAAAAGTAAATAATTTATGTATTCATATCATCAACTAATTAAAAATTACCATATATAATAAATTTATTAACTTTTATAATAATTAGTATAAAAATATAACCTATCACATATTCTTTTTCTATAATCAGGGTCTTTGGCTTCCAAGATATTCCTACAAAATTCAATCATTTGAATCAACTATGAGTTTATTATTCGGTCTGAAATACAATTAAAACCCGTCGTCACTTTCACATTTTCTAATTAATTAATAATCTAATTTTTTTATTAGTACATAATAATTAAACTTTATAAGTGAATATACATATGATTTTCTAAAATATTAAAAAATCTTAAATATATTTTAAAAAGTTTATACGAATATGACATTGTCTGATTTTAGTTTTGCAAAAAAAAAAATGTTACTTTTAGATTCCTAATATTTTTCTAGTTTTCAGTTTTAGTCCTTACCATTCACTTTAACACTGAAAATGGAAAATATTAATTATGATAGTTAGATTACTGTGTGTAATTCAATTAAGTAATGTATTAATCTTTTATATAAAAATAATGTAATTACATATAATATATTTTAATTTTATTATATTATAAACAATAATTGTTATTTTATATTATATATAATTTTTAATATATTATATCAGTATTTTTAAAATATAAAATATATTCAATACTTTTATTATTTTTGTATTTTTCGAGACAAAATCATTGTATTTGATATATTAAGAAAATACATAATATAACAATCATTCAAAAATTTTGATTTTTTTTTTTTTATCGAGAGGGGATGAACTTTATTGAAAGTCACGTGGAAAAAAAGAATAGAGGCTAAGTCAGCCTTAACAGCTTACAAATAAATGGCGAAATAAAATCAAAGATTCTACAACTTGAACCAATTGTGAGACCAAACCTTGAGAGACCATCAACAACTTGGTTTGGTTTGACGAAATAGTATAACATTATGCTGTATTTATATTTGATGAAATAATTTATTTAACGAAAAATTAATGATCGATTTTTATGTGTAAAATTATCTTCAACTAACAGTAATTATTATTATGTATTACAAGCATGATTATTCTCTGATTTAATGAGTTGAGAAATACTTGTGTTTTCTAATCCAAGAAAAAAAAGTAACATTTTGTAAAAAAAAATCAAAAGTAAGATAATAAAGTTTTTTATTTAAAAAAACAAGATAATAAAAGAAAATTATAAGCATCTAAGTAAATTATATATATTTTTTGTTTGAAAAAGTATAATGTTAAAATTAAGTTATTGTATGGAAAAGTAAAAATAATATTAGAAATAAAAAGAAGGCACTGTTTATAATATATTAAAAATTTATATATATATATATATATATATATATAATTACCTTATATATAATAATAATAAGTACATTATTTAATTAAATTATAAACTTAAAATAGTTTAATTATTTCAATTTAAAATATTCTTTATATCTTAATTAACATTTTTATTTTTAGTTCTATAATAATGACTAAATAAGAATATTAAAAATATATTAAGAATCTAAAGATAGCAATTTGTTTTACAAAAATTAAAACTAAACGTAACTTTATAAGAACTTAAAATATATTTAAGTCATTAAGAAATTACAGGGAGATTTATACAATGACAATACATTAATCTTTTTTTTTTTTTTTTGAAAATAGACATGGCATTACTCTTGTGTTTTAGCTTTTTTTTGTTTTTTCTTGCTGCAATCGTGACTGTAAATACTAAAAAGTGACAATTTTAATGCACTTTTCTTCTGGTATGTACTTCACTAAATAAATGGTGCTAACGTACATAGAAAAAGAAACAATTATAGAAAGCATGTAGTAATGATATAACTTATTATTTCTCATGCTATGTTTCAATCAATAGCTCCTGGAAATTGAGTTATGGTATGCATGATTGGAACTTACAAGATTTGTCATGCAAGTATAGATCTGATTTTAGAATCAGTCAATAAACATTTGAAAGGCCTGGCATTTTGTGCTTAATTATGAACAGGGAAAGGATATTCTACTTGCTTTGTTGGAAAATAAAAATCCCATTCTGGTATCAGCCTCAAGGTCTTTGAAGGCTGACCCTGTGAGGAAATTCTCAGTATCTGCTGATGAGTCTAGTCCAGAGAGATCAAAATGAGTCTTGTGGAATTTGGACCGAGTTTGATGTGCTTTTCCTCCTCCTTATTTCTACTTTCTATTAAAGATCTTTTTTTGTCATATTAACATGTTCAATGACTTCATTTTGACTTAAATATCTTCTGAAAAGGAAAAGTTGCTCTGTCCACAATTAGTTGTAGGTGCAAGTCTGGCCAGGGTCTTCTTCTGCTTAATTTATTAGTGAATTTTCAATATGTAGTTTCCACTCAGTGAAAGAATAATTGTAGCTGGATCTGTTGAACTTTTGTGCAGCGTGCTAATGGTAGCGCAGTATCAGAAAGCCCTGCAGATTTGGATGATTATTCCTTATTCCTTTCCTTTGTGTTCAAAGATTGTTCAGACTTTATGGTCAAGAGAGGAGAAGTTTCACATCAGAACTACCATTGTTCTTGGTGAATAATTACATGCATGCATGTTCAAACCTTTAAATGGGATATTTGTCATCTTACATCCTATGATGCATCATTTCAGGGAAACAATTGTAGATGTCCAGATGAAATTGTCAGAAGAATACGAGTATCTACTTCTTATATATGAAGATGCCAACTGGGATGGGAAATGTTTAGAAACATATGATTGTGGCACTGACTGTTTCAAAATGGCTCCTTGTCACTGGTAACAATTGAAATTTCATGAACTCATTTTCAAACCCCTGCATGTGAAAAGACACTTCTATGAACCCAATGCAGAAATAAACTAATAAACAAAGAAAAATTAAACTTCTCTAAAGTGAGCATTTAATATTCCATTAAATTTTAGTGGGTTAAGAATATAATGTACTTTTAATTAAATGAAAGATGGGCAAACTTCCTTTGTTTTTTTTTATTAGTCAAGTTCTCTTTACTGAAGTTTTATATAAAAAAAGTTGTGTCAGGCCATGCATCTTGGTGAAAATTGTCTTATTATTGGTTGACAGTCTTTATATTGATGTGCAAAACCCTTTCTCTTCCATTCTGGTATTGATGCTTATTGGCCCCTAATCTAGGACTCTTCGCCAAAATTATATTGCTTCATCACTTCTGAATTATTCGGATTCAGAAATTCTTTCAATCTGTTCTACGTCACCTACTGCTGAGGCCCCAGATTTTTTGAAGAATTTAAAACGGTGAGCATGCGGTTGATTCTGATTTTATATATTTCAAGCTATTATCTTATTTAAAAATTCACCATTGTCTTAAAATGATGGGGATATTGGAGGAAAATTTTAAAAGGAATCTCATGGTGAATAGCATCCCTAACAATTCACAGGTAGTTATTCCTGCTGTAGACTGACTTGCTTGTAAAATTTGGGTACTTCTGGTACCTAGATTTAATGCATAATTTATTTGCCGATAAAAATATACATATATCCCTAATAATGCGGTTTTTGATCGAGTTCAATGTCACCATGCAATCAATAGTGGGATAAAAATATCGTTGTTGCTGTCTTATAATGCAGTTTTTTGAATCATTATTTTATTTTATATTTTGTAAAATGTCCTTTATAAACAAGACAGCCTTACACATACCTTATTGAACATTAATTTATACTTTTAGTTTTTCTGAAGAAAAAAACTCTTGTTGCTGCTGCAACTGAGAAGTTCGGTTTCCCTTCAGTACTCTAATTTCAACTGAAACTTCAAACCCTTCCATGTATTTCCCTTGGTTTATCCTCATTTCTCTTCAATGGTGAAATTCAAACTTTTGGATCTGATTCTCTTCTCTAATATATTCTCTGCAAGAAGAGCGAGTTTTTTTAAGATTAAAATCATTTGCTCTTTCTTATGCATATCTGAGTAGACTACTAGATTGATATCTAAATCTATATGCTGCCCATTGTTGTTTCCTAGACCTTCATATTTGCTCAAGTATCACATGAGTTAATAATTTCATTTCCCAGCTTCAGGTAGGGGAATTATTTGATAGAGCATCCACACTGGACCGAAACCTTTCCCACCTTTCCCAAGAAGGCGACTCACACTTTTGAAAGGAGTTCTGAATGAAGGTGGAGAAGGTTTTGATGACATTCCAAGGTTGCTTGGGCTATAATCCTTTTTCAATTATTAAACTGCCTTATTAAAATGGTCACTCTCTCATTGAGTGTTCCATTTCTCATTCCGGTAAGTAATCAAATCGCAGCTAACATTAGTTTTAAAATAATATGGTATGTAATTGACATTGTGCTGAGAATAAATTGCTGCCAAGGACAACACTAGGAACATGATTGAGCCATAAGAACCAAGAAAATGACAAGCGAAAAAGAAATGCCGTGAAGATTTGTCTCTATTCCATGTTTCTTGTCAAAATTGAAAAGCTCTGTCATAAGCATGGGAGTTCTAATTAGAGAAATAAGAGCAACATGTTCTCTAATGCATTCTTTCAGACACGTTTTTCCAGTAATTAAAATTTATTAGGACTCAATTGTACAATATTATGTGTTTCTCACGTCCTTTTGAAAGAATCCCAACAAATTCCAGCTAATGGAATTGTTGAAAAGTTTGTATTCGAGATTTTTTTTTTTGAAGGCAAGTGAATATTTTAACGAAAAAACCAGGATCCTCCATCACAAGTGATAGACAAGCCGCAAGAGGTACAAGAAAGGTTAGCACAAAAGAAGACCACCCAGTACCCCTCCGGGTCCGTAGACTATGAACAAAACAACCTTCCAACGAACCTAAATAACCCAAAAAAAATACAGCTTTCCTAGTTCCCATCGGGGTAAAGTACCCGTCCTAAGCCAACCCAACATCATCAAACAACAGCCACCAACACCCCAACCCAACAACTCCACCAACAAGAGGAACCTGCACTAAGTTTAAAAACCAAATTTAAGACAGATCATAGGATTAGCGAGCCTAATCAAAAAAAGAGAATGACACTTTGTCAGACTTGACCTTCAACCAACTCCAAGACTTAAAATCCGTTGCATCCACCACCTCCTGTATACCGGACCTTCCCCCTATAAACACCACAGCGTTCCTATGTAACCAGATGGCCCAGAGAACAGCAAGCCAAACAGCCATCCACCATCCCTTAACCTTGGATGTGAAGCCATACCCCTTGTGATGCCAGAATGGTCGCTGCAATTCACAGGCAAAATTTGTTGAAAACCAAGCCACCCATAGCATCTCTGCAAGACAAAGTAGGAGAAATTGCAATTAAAAAGACGGGAAGAGGATTCAGTTTCATCACTACACAAAGGGCACCTTGTATGATTATCAGCCTCCTTAATTTTCCTCCTCCTAAGAGCTTGCTTAGTCTGAATTCTATCCAACAGCACCCTCCATGCAAACATGATAACTTTTGTAGGAGCTTTCACCCTCCATAATGCTGCAAAGCAAGATTGTGCATCCAACTGCATAATCACAGCATACACCTCCCCCCAAACCACCCCTTCCCCCTTCATCAGTTCACGTTTGCACAATTTTTACTTTCCATTGACAGTTGGTCTCAGATCATTTTTTGGATTTTTGATTGTTATCTCTTAGACTTTTAGCGAATAGGTGAGGCTTAAAGGTTTGCAATAAGCAATGGTCTTTCCCTTCATCAACCCTTTCCAGTTTTTATTTTTGAAAGAGTAATATTACTTCTAAAATTAGGTATATTTGGAAGTGAGGCCAGCTTATCTGTCCTTTCTCTTTCACGTATTTTACCAGAACCTTTACTTTTGGTGGAAAATCAGGGAAAACCCCCTACAAACAGAAACTAAAACTTAGATTACCAGATTCTAGAGAGATTCTACCATATTTTCCTCAATAAGTGTAACTGCTAATTTCCTAATATATTAATGTATGCCCACTTATATATTGCAACATTCTCATCTATGCAACACTCATCTCTCATTTACAGCTTACTACCTATCACCTGGTACCATAAAGGCTTGCTGGTCTTGTGAATGCATGATTAAATGTTCCTCTAAGCTCGACAAATAACACATGAAGCATTCCTTCGTTCATTTCATCCATTTGGGTCCTATGATTCACAATTTCATCTCTATCACTTTGTAAGACACGACACAGATGCCAAGATGCAGAGGAAAAATTATGTCACAATAACACAAGTACAGAATAAATTAGTTTTCATTGCCAGTGACTGATAATAAACATAAGTCCCAAGATTAAGAGTGAACAGATTTGCTAAAATTGGAATGGAACCTCGTTTAACAAAGCCATTTGTCAAAATTAAGGGAAAATGTAATTAGAAAACAGTATATACTAGTGATAGGACTCTCCAAGTATTGCATGGAAGGAATATGAAATACTAGCTTAATACTCTGATTTGCATTAATAATCTAGGTAATACATACAACTAGCACAAGCTAAGTCTAATAACACTACAAAGTAACATCGCAAATTAGTTTTCCAGGAATATGAATTTGGGAATGTTTATTTCCTATATTTTATTATTTAAAAAATAACATCCCCCGAAATATAGTTTCCTGAGAATTTATTTTACCTATGTTTCCCGCATAATTGTTCCCATGAGGGAAGTGGGAATTTAACTTTCCCAAGTTGGGAGAAAAGTTTCAATGCTGTAAAATTGTCTTGTTAGCCTTTTTTATGGTAGAAATGTCACATTAGATTTATTTTGCTCATTTAATACAATTATATTAAGCTTTGCAACAATCTCTTATTAAATGCGATAAATAATCTCTTTGATTCCCAGGGAACATGTATAAACATTTCAAAGCATGTTTATGACCATCCAGATAGATTTTAGTCATTCCTAGGAACCATGATTCCTGGGATTCATGATTCCTAGGCATGAAAAGACTTCATTTTTACCATACGGCCCCCAACAGTAAGACAAAATGAATTTAAAGAAAGAAAGTTTACAAACACAATTAAACTGCTCATCATCCTATTGTTTTACCCCAAACATACTTGTGAACAAAATGGCTTTCAACAGCACACCAATTGTGTTTAGCCTATATTTTTTATAAAAAGCCATTCTTTCTTTTAAAACAGTTCCACCAAAACCAAACAGACCTGATATATCTGTTTATCAAATAACAGTCAACTACAAAAAAAAAAAAAAAAAAAAACTAAGAAAAAAAAAAGAAAAACCCCCCCCCCCCCCTCTCTCCCTCTCTCCAAAATAAAACCACAAATGAACTAAATGTTTGGATTAATAAAATAACAAGGAATGTGTTGAGGAAAAACATACATCGGTTCACCCACAACACAATGAGAGAACATACCATAAACAAAATAAGATCACAAATTTATTTAACATGATTTGGCCCCTCATGCCTACATCCACAACACCAATTTATTTAACGTGTTAAGAAATAATTCAAATTTTTAATTTCAAATCTCTAGGATATTGTTTACATTTAAAAGGATATTATCTTATCCTTACAATGTTGTTTAGATTCAAAGATATTATCTGTAAATTAGGAATTTGTTTCCACTTTTAAGATTCAGATGTTAGGTCTACAAGTAGAGATTCTAGATGAGAAGCACCACAAAACCTGAAGAGGGGGTCAGAGAGGCACCTATTGGCATTTCCAGTAAATATCAGCAATGTTATCCGTTATCATTGTGTGTGTAGCAACCAAAGCACTCATTTGGTTAATCACTGTTGGAGGTGCAAAAAGATGCATGCTCGAGACTTTCGTTCCCACACTCAAACTCCACACACGTGTGATTCACCTTGCATTCGATCCTCGTAACTAATTCAGCCTGCACGTTAGATGCACGCGCGGAAAAACGGAAACATCAAATTCCGAGGGTGTATCAAAAGTTGTTACATTTTATTGGCATGATATACATGTAACATGTTGATGGGTCATGCATGGTTGATGTATGTGCAGTGTCACACACAGCCCCATGCTACCTGACACCTAATAATGGAAATAAATTAACTTTGCATAATTAATATTTATATGTTTTACCTGCTCGGTCTCTTAATGCAAATTTTTGACCGGTGATAAAATAAGGCAAATGGGTCAGGCTTGTGCTGTGTAGAATAGAAAAGAGCAAAGAGAGGGGCCACTCACTGTGAGAGAAACACTGCCAGGCAGAGGAGAGAGAGACGAGGCAGAAACAGAGTAGCCTCCTCCTTTTCAGTGAAAACAAACAAGAGCTGAGAGGGAAGATAAAGCTTGACGCTTGATTTCTGCAATTCTCGGAGAATTTGTCTTCAAAATAAGGGCAAGCAGTGGATTTTTGTCATTGGGGTCTATTCTGGCAGTGATTGGGGCTCCATTGAAGCTCTTCATTGTTTATGTTTCTGTTTCTTTCTTGTTGACTCTCTTTGTGTGCTCCTGTTACTGTATGCTACACTGCATTCTGAACAAGAATATTTTGAACCCACCTTTTTCAATGCGATTGAGGCCAAAAAGCACTTGTTGTGGAGTGCAGTGTTTCAAAGGCTTTCACATACGAAGCTTTTCTTACCCTTCATATTCTTAAGAGGGGATTTCACCTGAGACCTTGAGAGATTGTGTTACCCTTTTTCTGGTTGCCTTCGTTCCTTTGATTCCCTTCCTTCTTTGATTCGATTTGGTTTCCTTCACAGTTTTCTGAGTATTCTAAGGGGGTTTTGGAGGATTTTTCTCTTAATTTTTGTCCACCATGCCTGAGTCTCGGAAACAACCAGCTTCTAGACCAAAGCAAAAGCTTCACTCCTTGCAAGAGTCCAAGGCGATGAGAAAACTGCGCATCATTTGTGACGATCCTGATGCTACTGATTCATCTGACGATGACTCAGACAGGATTCAGAACTCGAGAAGAGTAAAAAGAAGCATGTGTGAGATCTCTCTTCCCCCTCTTCCTCACACATTCACCACTCCTGAAACTAGTTCTTGTGAGGTGAATAGCAACAAAAATGCAATGGGGGTTTGCACTAAAGGTCAACCCCAGAGTAAGAAGAGGGTTTTGACTCATACCCCATCAACGAGGAGGAAGACTTCAGGTAAATATAGAGGCGTTAGGCAGAGAAAATGGGGTAAATGGGCTGCTGAGATCTATGATCCGTTTCAGAGCAACCGTAGACGAATATGGCTAGGCACTTTCAACACTGCAGAAGAGGCTTCCCAAGCCTATGAGGCCAGAAGGCTTGAGTTTGAAGCTATGGCAAAGGCTCAAGCTTACAAAACTGGTTCTGGTTCTGCTGCTGAACCTTTGGCTACAACTTATGATAATAGTAACTGCTGTAACTCTTCTGCTGCTGCTGCTGCTGCTGCTGCTGTGTCTGTATCTGAGAAGTTTTCTACTCCTTCTGATGACTCAGAAGAGAGTGTGTTGTCACACAATTTACCACCATCTGTTATTGAGAAGGGTAATGTTTTAACTGAGGAAGCTATTGAGGCTAATTATTTGGTGGACGATCTTGCAGGGCTAGAGATACCAGATTTGAGTCTGTTGAACTTGCCACCACCACCATCTGCTGCTGCTGCTGCTGTTCTATCTGGGATTGAGCCAAACTCTGGGCTTGATTTTGATTGGCTATTCTTCGATGATTATGGACAAGGTTTTGATGATTTCGGTGGCTTGGAAGATATTCATATTTGTAGGTTTGATGACAATGAGCCTAGTGAGCTTCCTGATTTTAATTTTGGTGATTTTGATGCTGATTAGGATGCTGGTTGAACTGAGGAGCCCCTCAATATACATTGTGCCTAAGTTTGGCAGACTGCGTAGGAATAAGGCTAGATTTCTACAATATTATAAGTTTTGTTATCGTTATGCCTTAAGTTCTTTTAGTTTTTCTGAGATCTCAGGAACCAATTTCTGAGTGAGTGAATGTTATGTGCCATTATATTTATTTGTTCTTGAGGGAGTTGTTAGTACCGTTAGAGCAGTGAGATGGGGAGAGAATCCTTTGGGTTTTACCGTGTTGTTACAAAGTCATCCAAGGGATCTCAAACCATGATACTGTCATAATTTCAAGGATCTTCTATTGAACTTCAATGTTTTGCATCATTCTAAATAAATAAATATCTAAGATGGTACCAAAGCCTGTCCTAGATCCATTAAAGGGTCAACTACCATATTATACGCGCATCAAGCCCAAAAGTGGTGGGTGTCAGGGGTTGTATTGGAAAAATCAAGTCTCACATTGGCTAAAGGGTAGAGCCAAGATAGACTAGATAAGTGGGGGGAAACCCTCACCCTATCAGCTAGCTTTTGGGATTGAGTTAGGCACAAACTCGGAATTTGTTCATAGCATAGCCATAATTGCTAAAACTGACAATAATTTTCAGGCCCTTCTTAAAACATGGCAAGAAAAAGAGAGAAAAATGTTATGCAGAGTTTTTATTTGTACTAAGATGACTTGTCATGTTAAAATACCTATAGGTTCTTAAGGAGAAAAACTAGAATCTAAAATGTGCACAAATGAAGTAAAATGGTTCACCTCTGAAAAGTTTAAACAATCAAATCATTATGAAATAGACTATATAACATCTTGTAAATAAATCCAAACTTAAGTCTTAAATCTCAGCTTTAGGGTGATAATATATCCCCTTACAAATGAGTAACTTTATCCTATTTTATAGCCACAAATACACTATTCCTTGCTTATGATTCAATCCCCATCCTCAAACTTAATCATACCTTGTTTTCAGTTTCTAGCCCACACATTTGCATGTGAAAGGTACAACATTGCTCAGATACTAAACGAAAAAATTGTGGATTTGTCATCTAAACAAACACAAACCAGATCATGCAATCCAAGCAGAAATTAGATCTAACATAGTACGAGAACATTAGCATAACCTAAGTTTAGATGGCCAAAATTGGCAAATTCATTCAAGGCCATCATGGGATATGGAAAGAGAAAATAAATAAAAGAATTTACAATTCAGAAGCTGCATAACTTACTCAACTAAGACTCCCATCTTTCTGCTCCAGTGTTGAATATATGATGCCAGCGAAATAGATCAAACTTGGCTGCTTCAGAAAAGGAATAGATAAATTGCCAAAAGAGAAAATCACTACTCGAATGCAACTAATGAATTGTACTTCACAACTAATGCTTGACTAAATGGAAACTTTCTGTTATTGTCTTGCCTCTGTCTTGTTAGCTGCTATAAAAACCTAAATCATTCCAGAACTGCAGTCTGTGCATGAAAATATGTAGGCATAAACTAACACATAACATAAAAAAGGAGGGAGAAACACATCCTTTTCACTAGAAAAATAAATTTTACTGGAGAAAAGTGTGACCCGATAAAACTAAAATCACACGTGCAGCAAGCTCAAAACATGAGCTGTGGATCCTCTACTTTTAATAATTCAGAAAAGTGAATCAGAGGATGGTACGGGAGAAAATGACATTTAACTTCCTTGCTAAACAACACAACAAACCAAGGAATCTAAAGGTCTCTACTCTGCAGAACCAAGGAAAAAAATAAAATATGGCAACAATGAAGGAAGAATTGTGCTCAAGGTGATTTTCTTTTCTTTTTTTATAAATGAAAAATTGTTATAATAGAAAAAGGAATACATATAAAAAGGAGAATAAATCCTCCTTACGAAAAATAACCAACAGAAATAAAACAGACCTAAGAAAAGATGAAGAGAGCTCTCCAATTCTGTGCAAAACCTGCAACGGAATCCACATGGGAATAAACCATGTATTGGCAATAACCATTAGCCAAGGAAACAATCTTCTCCCATAGCATGATTTGTTAGGCCTGTGAAACCCTCATTATCACTAGAAATTTCTCCATGTTTTAAGGACACATGCAAGGTTTACCAAATTCTACAAATGTAGTTTATGGATGGGAGATTTAGAAAAAATTGTGCAGCTTATGTAATTGCAACATGTGGTAGAGCTAGAATGATCATCAGTGGAATTAGAAGCCACTGAAGTGATCTATTAGTGAGAAAAGAATTGCATGACAAACACTGAAGCAGTAGAACCGAATGTCTGGCAATGCTCGTACCATTGGAGGAAATCTTCATAAGTAGTGAAAGTTACCCGGGGGTTATCAATAGGCCAAGATGTAGTACTAGAGGAAGCCATGATCAGAAACAACAGGGAAAAAATATCAAAAGGACAGTACCTGGAAGCAATGTTTTAAATCCCGGATAGCGACCGACCCAAAAACTGTTATAGTGGTTTAGCACATAGCAAGATAGCCACTATTTTTGGAATTTTTTATATTGCTATTATTATTTAACTTAGAGTATATTACACTAATACCTCCTAAAGTTTCACAAAATTACACAAACACACACTAACCCCCCTCAGTTATTAAAAAGCATACACCAACACCCTTATACATTACATTAACCCCCCCATCCCCCCCTAGTTATTTATACATTATACTAACAACCCCCTTAATTTTTTGAAAAACATTACATCAGGCTTTCTAGAAAGGAGGTTAGTGCAAATGTTAAAAAAGCACGGGTTTTGATGTAGCAGTGTGGCACAACTATGAGCTAAAAAGGGATCAAGGTGTGAAAGAGGATGGCAGGGCTTTGGTATTGAAATCCAATATAGAATTCAAAATGAAAAAACCACTTAAACAAGATTATTATGAATGACAATTTGAGGTTTTTCTCAATTCTCAACCCTCGGTATTCTTATGAATTAGCGAGTTGTTGAAACCCTAGTTCTTTCCCATCATGTATGCTGCCTCAGAAGGATTGTGTAATGAAAGGAGCAACTAGAATGTTATGTTTAATGAAAGGAGCAACTAGAATTCTCCATGAACAAAAGAAATAAGGAAACCACCAATCAACAGAAAGATAATAAAACCATAATTAAAAAATTCTCTCCAGTCCCTATGTAAATCTGCCAAATTACCCAAAAGACTCCAACAAGAAAATCATGAGCCAAGTATTAGAGACTGAAAAAGCAAACTTGTACCAAAGCACACCCAACACTGGTTTTCCTTCCAAATTTGACCATTTCATACTAAATAGACAGCAACAGAACAGCAAACCTAGTAAAATTGCCCTAAAACTTTAATGTCTTTGCTCCCTATGAATCCTCAAAACAATTAGGAAATAAAGACTTCTTAGGTCTACGGTTGAAGCTAGGGCGGTGTAGAAATAAATGGGCAGTAGTTTCTGAATCTGAATATCACATCATACAGATTAGGAGATAGAGTAGGTCTAATCTACAAAATTCCATTAGATTTGTTTAATATCTCCTTTTGATATATTGCAGTCAAATTTGTTTTTCAGATATAAACATAAGAAACCTTCATCCCTTTAATAGTTATTTTTTCTCTTTACACTCTAATCGTGAATGAATGCTATGGAAGGGCTAGCATGTTTCCTTGGAGGCAGTATGAGGATACCGATAGAATAATTAATAGTAATCCTGTAACCAAAGATGTGGATTGTAATACATGAAAAAGCCACAATAATGACACTGTAATAGGGCTATAAAACTCATCCTATTTAGGGTAGAGGGACAGCTTAATGCTCACTGAATTTGAATTGACTTTTTTTTGTTGGGGTTTTGAGTCAGGGGAAGGGGACATAAATACAGGACAAAAATGAAAGAAACAGAAAATCTCATCAAACCCTTCTCAAAAAGCTAAAGCAAGGGTCAAAGAAGCATTTCTAAGACTCCAATTCATATTGTATAGCCATAGAGAATAAACAAATACAAGATATAATTTCTTTTGTATGTGAAGCCAAGGTATGGCACAATCTAGCACAATTTTCAGTTTCTTTACTGACAAGAGGTCCAACAGAGATTTTATACCTTAAGCAATTTCACAGTACTTCCTAGAAAGCCTATTACACAGAAAAGGAGGAATAGAAGAACATTTAATCTTTTCCTTGTTTTCTTCTGGGCTGGTGATGGTTATTTAAGATCTTAAATAACATCCAACTATTTTCAAGTTTTTAACAACAGCTCCAACAGAGATTGTATACCTTGAACAAATTCAAACCACTTCCTAGAAAGTCTATGATAGAGAGCAAAATAGGTGGGGACAAGTGTATAATAGAAGGAAAGCTGTTAGTGAGAAATAAGAATTAGTTAACTAACTGAATAAACTGTCAGTTAGTTACTAAAGCTGAGAGATATAAGTAGAGAATAGGAGGGAAGGGAGGTTAGGCATGTAAACAGTAGGAGGTGGTGTACCTCGAATACACTGAATATTGTAACAGTGAGTTCTATGCAATAATATTCACTCTGTTCATTTTCGTCCTTCTTGAATTCTGTTTCCTCTGGTCCAGTTCTATCAACTGGTATCAGAGTTCCAGATTCTGGGGCTTGGGGGGTGAATGGGTTCGAAGGGCAACAACAAAATGGAAGCACGAATTGATGCCATGGAGAAGGCGATTGACGACACGCGAGAGATGATGGAGTCGCGATTTGGGTTCATGGAGGCTATGGTGCAGCGTTTGGCAATGTTGTTGGAGAAATCGACAAGGGCTGACGACGCGCGTGAGGGAGAAGCAACCAAGGCCGCGCGGCGGAGTGGGAGTGAAAGTCGATCGCGATGGAAGAATGTGGAGATACCAGCGTTTGGGGGCGACGACGTATTTGGGTGGCTCGCTCGAATTGAGCGGTATTTCAGGTTACAGGGGGTGGACGATGGAGAACGACTGGAAGTGGTGTTGGTCGCTTTGGAAGGAGACGCTCTTGGTTGGTTTCAATGGTGGGAGCAACGTAATCCGAACCAATCTTGGGGAGGTTTTGTGGCTGCGATCACCCAGAGATTCC
>PYAF01005113.1:47005-91793 GCA_007407185.1 Glycine tomentella | reverse complement strand
CTGACTCTAAAAAGTTTATATCCAGAGGTACATCACCCAATACATCAGAATTAATCTCAGAGCGGGCATCAAAATGGGACACATGTTCAGATTGAAAATCAAAACTAGAATCATTGTCAGATTCATATTCAGATCCCATGCATGCAAGAGAAGTGTAAAGGTCAGATAGAAAACATTGTTTTGTATCATGGGAAGAATAAAAGTCAGAAACATACTCATCAACAACATCATCAAGAATCTCAGCACGGAAAACATAATGATTTTCAGATGGATGTTTCATGGCATCAAGAATGTTAAAATGGACAACAATATCACCAAACTCCATAGACAATGTACCAGCATACACATCAATCTTAGTTCAGGCTGTTTTCAAAAATGGCCTGCCTAAAATGAGGGGAACAGAACCATGGGAGAATCCCTTCTCCATATCAAGCACATAAAAATCAGTAGGAAAAATCAGTTCACTGACCCTAACTAAGACATCCTCAATGAAACCTGTAGGGTAAGCAACACTTCTATTTGCCAATTGTATGACCACACTTGTAGGTTGCAAAGGACCAAGAGACATAGATTTAAAAATGGACAGAGGCATGACATTTATAGAAGCACCTAAATTAAGCATGGCTTTATCAAATTTATTATTACCAATAACACAGGGTATGCAGAAAGTACCTGGATCCTCACATTTTTCAGGCATGTTTGGAATAGATTCACCTGTCATAGAAGACACATTTCTGCCCATGCTGGCTCTCTCAATTCTCGTCATCTTCTTCTTATTAGTGCACAGCTCCTTCAAGAATTTTGCATACTTCGGGATGTGCTTGATGGCATCGAGCAGAGGTATGTTGACCTCTACCTTCTTGAAGATCTCCAATATTTCCTTATCCACTTCTTCCATCTTTTTGTTTGGAATCGATCTAGGAGGAAATGGAAGAGGGATGGAAGGCTGTTGCTCATCAGGACTGGTGCTAGAAGAAGGTCCGCCTGTATGAATTTTTTGAGTACCAATTGAATCATCATTTTGCTCACGTACTGGTACAGATGCAGGGGTTGGTGTAGGAGCTGGTATAGATGGAGGTGAGGGCACTGCTGTAGGTATGTCAATCTGTTTCCCTGACCTCAATGTGATGGCACTCACATTTTTTGGATTCTGCACAGCCTGAGAAGGAAGTCTATCTGAATTTTGTGACTGTGCCTGATTAAGTTGAGTAGCCATCTGCCCCATCTGGTTAGTCAGACTCTAGATGGAATCTATGGTCTCTTGCTAGAATTGCAAATTTTGCAAAGTCATCTGTCTCACAAGCTCCTCCAGTGAAGGTTCAGAAGTAGAAGGTTGAGGGGCTGGTGGTGCAGGTCCATCCTGTTGTTGCCTCTGGTACTGCTGCTGGACTGGTGGAGGAACATAAGGTCTGGTTGGACCAGCAGAACCTTGAAATGGTGGTAATGGAGGTTGTTGCTGATGCTGTTGCTGCTGCTGCTGCTGTTAGGTGTTTGACCATCTGAGATTAGGATGATTTCTCCACCCTGGGTTATATCTGTTACTGGACAGATCATAATTCGGCTGTTGTTGTTGAGGCCTATTGTTGTATATGTTTGCAGAATAAGCTTGAGGGGCATCAGAGCGAACATGTTGCTGCAGAGAGGGACATGCATCAGTATAATGATCATTGTAAGTGCAGACACCACAAACTCTGGCAACAGAGGCAGACTTTTGGTTAACAGCAAGTTGAGTCACTAAATTAACCAAAGCATCTAGTTTGCCCTCTAAATTCTTTGCTGCAGATGAAGAAGAATTAGCAGCTACATCATGAACTCCACGAATAACAATGGCATCATTCCTTGCACTGAACTGCTGGGAGTTAGAAGCCATCTTTTCTATCAAGTGCCTAGCTTCTACAGGGGTCATATCACCAAGTGCTCCACCACTGGTAGCATCAATCATACTCCTCTCCATGCTGTTAAGGCCTTCATAAAAATACTAAAGAAGGAGTTGCTCAAAAATCTGATGGTGTGGACAGCTTGCACACAACTTTTTAAATCTCTCCCAGTACTCATACAAGTTTTCTCCACCAAGTTGCCTGATCCCAGAAATATCCTTCCTGATGGCTGTGGTCCTAGATGCAGGGAAAATTTTTTCCAGAAACATTCTCTTAAGGTCATCCCAACCAGTGATGGATCTGGGAGCAAGGTAATACAACCAATCCTTTGCCACTCCCTCCAATGAATGTGGAAATGCCTTTAAGAAAATGTGATCTTCAGGGACATCTGGAGGTTTCATTGTGGAACAGACTATATGGAATTCCTTCAGATGCTTATGTGGACATTTTCCTGCATGACCATGAAACTTAGGCAGCAAGTGTATTAGCCCAGTCTTGAGAACATATGGGACATCCTCATCAGGATATTGAATGCACAAGCTTTCATAGGTAAAATCAGGTGCAGCCAGCTCCCTAAGAGTCCTCTCACGAGGTGGAGGTTGAGCCATATTATTCTCAGTATTAATATAATTAGCAGAATCAGAATCAGAGATGGTATGCACAGAATGCTCAGAAGGAGAATACTCAGAATTCAAGCTAACACTATCTAATGGTACAAAATCTAATGAAAATTGCCTAGAATGCCTAACTAATCTATGGTAGGTCCTATCTATCTCAGGATCAAAGGGTTGAAAATCTCCTGGATTGCCTCTAGTCATGCACTATATGCAACATAACAAGCATTTGGCAGACAAGCACAAAGAGAGGTAAAACTAGAGCTATACTCAAACGAAGTCCAAATGAACTGAATTTTTGTGAGCAACACCCTAAAATCATGAAACGACAGCACACCAAATTTCAAAACCTAATTCAAAGGATAACTATATAAACCAGATTAAGAAAGTTTAGAAAAATAGGAAAATAAAACTTCAAAAATAAAAATAAAATAGAAAACGGGATTTTTTTGAAAATCCAATGGTGGCTAGGCGACAAAGCGGCCTGGGTTGGCTAGATCTTTTTTTTCTACCCCAAAAGCATATATAATATGTCCAATTCTGATGGTCGGATCAAAAGTTATGACAGTTTGAAGTTTTCGCAAAAATTGGAATCCAAAATTTTTGCCTTTCAGAATCTGGAATACTTTAGGTGCTTTTGGTATTTTTCCACACAAATATAAGCTAAAAGAAGTTACCACACAAAAATTGAAGCAAAAATAACAAGTCTAGCTATCAAAACCAAAAATCACAATTAATTCAGAAAAACTGGGTACTGTTCATTACTGTTCATGCGACTGTTCCTGCATGCAGTTCCTCTGGTCTCCACGAATTGCTTGCTGAGTCCCCTAATTGGACCTGTAGAATTGATCAACACAACCAAATATGCAAGAAACAAAAGGCTCGAAGCACAAATTATAGCAAGCACACCCTTAAAACAGGACTGGTATAGGAAGCAAGCACAATTCAGGTTACTGTTCCATTGTTTATCTGAGTGAAATTTTCAGCTTAACTTGAATGCTACCTTACTTCCTTTACCAATTGCAACAATGAACAATAATAACAGAACAGAAAACAGAACAACACAAAACAAAATAGAAAACACACACACAGAACAGACACACACACACACACCAGAACCCTAATTGCAGAGTTGATGGTCCCCGGCAACGGCGCCAAAATTTGATCGAGGTCGCACTCAGCCAAATTAATACAGTTTAAATGTAGTACTAGGAAGTGACTCCTAGGTCGTCTCTCAAGGACCAATTGTCTGTGTTAGGGATTAAACGTGTAAAGGGTTTTTTTTTTTTTTTTAACAGAATGCAAGAAATTCTAAAATAAAACAGAAATACCAATTAATTGCAGTGATTAAAACAAGTCAGACCTTAGGACAGATTGCAAACCCTTTAATGGAGGTTCTCTGTATTTGCAATTCATTTTCTGCTTGGTTCTTCCTTGTTGGGTTTCTGTTCTGTATTTTTCGAATTAGAGTCATGCTTAATGATTCTGATATTGATTGATTCAGTAATCTCAGGTTGCTTAATCCTGAGAGCTCGCCTTGACGAGGTTCACGTTTGCTTAATTCTTGTAATGAAGTTTTAGGTTAATCTTCGCTTAGTAGATTAATCTGGACTGATAAGGATTAAGTAGGACAGATTATCTTTCGTGAACCAAGGATATTAGAGGCGCAATCTGTTCTAAGGTCTGACTTGTTTTAATCACTGCAATTAATTGGTATTTCTGTTTTATTTTAGAATTTCTTGCATTCTGTTAAAAAAAAAACCCCCTTTACACGTTTAATCCCTAACGCAGACAATTGGTCCTTGAGAGACGACCTAGGAGTCCACTTCCTAGTACTACATTTAAACTGTATTAATTTGGCCGAGTGCGACCTCGATTAAGGGTATACAAATGGCCCTGGATTTTTAGCACCTTATCGAGGGACTAGATATCATCTTAATGAGTGGATCAATAACACCCCTCAAAACTACAAGGAGTTATTTAATCTTCATCATGAAAGTGCAAGGAATGTTATTGAAAGGTCATTTGGGGTATTGAAGAAAAGATGGAGTATATTAAGGACTCCTTTTTTTTATATATAAAAACACAAATAAGAATTATTAATGCTTGTTTCATGCTACATAATTTCATAAGTGATGAACAACAAAGTGATCCAATTTTGGAAGTCTAAAACTTGGAACTTTTATCTGTTGTTGACAATGAGTTAACCAATCAACAAATGGAAAGAGTTATAAGCAATAACAAAGATGAAGTCACAACTATCGAAGCAACTGAGGAATGGACAAGATTTCGTGATACTTTAGCAATTAATATGTTTGCTACTTATTAAATAAGAAGAAACTTTGATTAGGGAGATGTTTTTAGTGGATTTGGATTTTGTTTCTTATGTGTAATTGACTCTATACTCATGTATGTGTGATATTTGGATTTTTGTATTTCATAATACTTTGGATTTTGTTTTCTTTTTACGTGTACTTAACTTTATATTTTCGTGCAATGCTAATTGGACATATCTTACCTTTATATATATATATTATATGTGAGATTTTTTTTATGGTCTAGAGAAATGGAATCAAGCAATGTGAAGAACAAGTCAAGTGAAAAAAGAAAGATGGCTAGTGAGGACACAAGAAGTTACTTCGCATGGAATTTGGAAATGGAGTGTGTGCTAGCAGATGTGCTTAGAGATCAAAGAAATTTGGGCAATAAAGGTGATGGAAATTGGAAAGCAGTGACATACAATACTGTAGCTCAAATTTCGTCCAAGTGTTTTGGAGTTCACCTCATGGCAGATAATGTTAAGAATCGTTTTAAGCTTTGGAGAATATGGTATGGAATTGTGAGTGATATTCTTAGTCAAAGCGGATTTGACTGGGATAGCACAAAGTACATGATTACCGTTGAAAATGAAATTGCATGGAATGAATATGTTCAGGTAGTCAACCATCTTTTTTAAATTTTATTTATTATTCAATTGTAGTTATTATTTGTGTCATTATTAATATGTTTCTATTTTTTTCAAGTCACATGAAGAGACCAAACGATTTCGATTCAAAGTCATTCCTAATTGGGATGATATTGTGTTAGATACAGGGGAAGCGTGAAGAAGATCAAGATGAGGAGGGTCATTGACTTAGACAAGTTTTAGCTTTTTACATGTCATTCAATTGAAGACATATGTAATTTCTTAGTTGTATAAGAGCTTCATCCTATGACCCCTTGCATTGCATAAACATCATTCATTGGCATGCATACATGGTTTTTATCAAGTCACATGAATTGTAAAAAAGCTTAAGGTTTTCATGCATGCATAAGATGCCAAGTACTCATGGTAAAGTTTTGGAAAAACAACTTTTTACACTGACTTAATCGATTACCAGAATTTGGTAATCTATTACTTAAGCCATGAAGAACTAATTAATCGATTACAAGGTAATAGTAATCAATTACATAGTACAAAACACAAAATAGATCTTCCTGTGTTAAGTGATTACCATCTAATCATAATCGATTACATTAACACTTTTTAAAGCTAAACTATCTGTGTTGGTTGATTACATATTGGTTTAATTGATTACATTGCTCATGTATTTTTTTTCCAGAAAGAACTAAGAACACTTTAATCGATTAAATATGATATTAATCGATACTTAAGTAAAAATAATCAATTACATGGACGATTTAACAGATTACATTCAGTTAAAACAGTTTTCTATAAAAAGTTGTTGGGTCTTTTGATTTAAACACATTAACCCAATTTGAGATTTTCATTGATTTTCAAAAGGCTTCTGAATTGAGAGAAAATACACTGAGTAACAAAGCTCTTGTCCTACAATTCAAGATCTTCATGCATCATTGATAGAATTCTTTTTGGACAAGATTTCAAAGGAGTTTCTTGGAGAGCTTGGTTTGAAACTTGCTTTCTTTCAACCTGATATCAGATTGGTAAACATTTGCATTTGCATTCTTTGGATCATAAGGTTATATCTTTCCTTTAAAACTCTGATTGTAATTTGTTTTTACATTTCAGCTTGTTAGTTGCTATTACAAAAGGGTTCTTTAAGCTTGTCTAGAGTAAGGTTCTCTAGAGGGAAGAGTAGAGAAGGGTTTCTTTATGTCTTGATCATTAGAATTCTAAAGGGTGTTTAGATTTCAGTTCTTTATCTAGGATTGATAAAGAGTGATTTTTTGTAAGCTTGTAAAGAACATATTTTGTTGATAGTGGAACTTTAGCCAAGGTTTGGTTAGACAAAATGGGATGTAACTTCTCTTGTTGAGGGGTGAACCAATATAGTTCTTGGTGTTGAATACTTTCTCTTAATGTCATCTTTCTGTCATTGATTGCTAGTTTTTAGGATAATCATTTCAAGATCAACAGATAAACTTTTTCTGCTATTGCTTTTTGTGAAGGGTGAGTCTTGATTAACTGAAAGTTTCTTTTTCAAAAGGGTGTCCTTGTGATACGATTCTATTCCGTTGATTGTTTTTTAAAGAAATTTTTAAAGATCCTATTTTAACCAATTCACCCCCTCTTGGTTAATTGTGTGTATTCATATTGTAGACCCATGTGCAAAGGATAGAGCTACTAGACTCCGAGAAAAAAATGCATTAGATGCAGATGATATCATGAGCAAAGAAGCAAATGAAGAGGAAGCGGTTCACGGTGTGAGTATTGACTTGGAGGGATCAAGTTCTGCCACAAGGAAAAACATTCGTCCAAGTAAGAGTGGAGAGAAAGAATGGATGATTTCCTCAATGAAAAAAGTATCCGGAGTCATTGAAATAATTTGTTGAAGTGACTAAGAAGAAGATGGAGAATAAAAGAAAGATGGTGATAAAAGAAGCTCAAGAAGTGGTACATGAAGTGGTGAATGAGCTAGATAATATACCTAATTTTAATGGTGCACTTCGACATAAAGTAATTGATTGACTAACAGAAAATCCCATTAAGTTGGCGATTATAAAAGCTCTTCCATTGGATGAGAAGGAGGATTACATCTCGTTTTTTATGCCTTGATGCCAAATTAAAGGTACATTTGATATCATGACAAATATATTGATGTTGTTGTATATAGAATGCTTATATACTTGAAATTTGATGTATGTGTTAATGCCTCGCTGATTCTAAGTGTGGTTGACATATTCACCTTGCATTTTTTGGGTCATTTGGAAAACAATGGTTTGATTATTATAGGATGAATAAGTTCCTATATCTTCTCATATTTATGTACTATGATATATAAAAAATATAATATATAGAAATCCTTCACCATTTTGTCTCAATTTATCACTTTGTTCTTTGATTGTTATTATGAATGTGTTATATGTATAACACATGTCATAGTATTGTTTTTTTATCAGCACATGACATAGTATTGTTGTCGATTAATAATTCCATCTAGTTTTGGTTCTATAATTACTTTTCTTGAATATAAGTCCCTATATTTTTTCTTATGGTTAATTACGTGTCTTGGTTTGAAAATTCTATACCAATCATTACTAATACAATGATTTTTTCGTTGATATGCAAGTATAGATCGTGAGAATGTCTTTTGGATCATTAAATTTATATATGTTTTTTAATTGGATATGTGTTTCTATGACTTATCCTTACAAAGAATTAACCATAATGATCTATCTAAAAAATCATAATTATCAAACTCAGTCTGATCGGTTCAATCCATTGGTCCAAGAATATAACCAATTTGAGTCATCAATTGGATCAGAAATGTACATAATTTGACATGACTCGGTTTTGAACTAGTGACTTAGTTGATCAATTGGTTGGTCATGCATTTGAGCATCACTCATACGAGGAATTTAATTTATATCTTACACTTGTGTTGTTTATAGATTTTATTTTTTTTTACTTAACATAACCACATCTTATAATTTGAAAAGATAAAGTTGTTATCATTTTCAATTTTCCCTTAGCTAATTGGTGTGTATATCTATATATTTATCTATTATATTCTATATGAAAAAAAAATTAAACTTTGTGAGCTATTGAAACATAATAATCATTGATTTGAAGCTCACTTGAATTTATTACAATCATTGATCAAAATTTATACTTAATAACAGTGGTTGATTTGAATCAATATGATCTAACATTAATGTATAAAATAAAATAAAAACTATTTAATAGAAATTATATATTTATTGAATATAATAAGAGAAAAATGATTATATATTTTGTATATTTAAAAAAATATAATCAGTTATAGTTATTTTTAAAATTATCTTTTAAACTTTAAAATTATTGAACATATTATATTTTAATAATTTTTACTTTTACTTTTTTATTATCAATTATTAAAATAATGTTTCATTTTTAAAATTTCATTTATTGATTAATTAATTTTTTTTATAATTGAATTGATCACATTGAACAATTTATTATATAATTTATGTGCAGATTTAAATTATTTTTAAGAATAAAATCCAAATTGATTTAAAATAATTTTTGTTAGTGTCTTTTTTAAAACCCTTTTGACACTACAAAGAACAATTGCCTGTAAAAATGGAAGAGAGCTTAACTACGGTTTCTGGTGTCTCTTCCAAAGAGGAAGATGATCTTCTTTTAAGGTCTAATAGGAAGGTTAAAAGGAAAGCGAACGGTGAAGATGCTGATTTGGAGATGAATGTTGACAAAAGTAAGGATGTTGATAGCCTTAATGCGTCATATCGTGAGAAGTTGGTTGATAATGTTGCGTCATATTCCACTTTTGATGGGCGTTGTACGTGGTAATTCGGATAAGGAAGTGCCTTCACCTCCGATTTCCTAGGTAGACAAAGCACCATTTAAAGAAGTTCCTATCACGGACAATGAGTAATGACTGGTGCAAGCCACGAAAGGGGTTTCTTATGGTGATTGTGTTAGGCAGGAAGATAGGATTCAGGCAGCTTGAAACAAAATTGAGGAAAGATTAGGCTAAGAAGGGTTCCCTCGTGATTATTATCAGGTGTTGTTTTCATCGGAGGAAGATTAAATCATGCTTTTCTTGATGGACCAAGGATGATCACTATGTAAACCCTTCTTCCTTGCTAATACCAATGTGAGGAGGAAGCTGGCAGTATGGATACGTGTACAGTCCAAAATAGTAAAATGACATATGACCAACTCATAAAGGTCACCGTACACGTGGACACTCTCCACATCAGCACTGTCACATTAATAGGCACTTATTCAGCCTCCAAGTGCCAACATGGACATACGTGTCCGAGTTCCATGCCAACACTGCTACATGAGCACGAACGACGACATTCTACAGGAGCATGGACAACAACAATATATCTTCTCATCAGCCGCATATCTATTATGTCAGGATATTCAAATAGGTGTAACCACCTTATCATCTCAACAAGTTATCTACTAATTGTTACTTATCTACAAGTAACAATATATCAATAAGGTACACATTATCTCCTATTTGAATATAGATAACTGCCTGTTATTATCTGTTATTATCTGTTATTATCTTATCAACAAATTATCAATATGCAATGGCCCAAGGCCTATACTCCCTATAAATAAAACCATCCAGGTTCTCTCTAAACCATCTCAGATTCACTCCAGTCAGTACTTGAATGCATTACTCAAGCTACTCATTCTCTATATCTTTTGTTGGGTTCTCACACTCAATTATTCTTTAACAATTGATACTTACTTGAGCGTCAGAGTGTTTTTCCTTTGTTTTGCAGGTCCCTCCTCTAAGCAAAGTCTACTCACTTTCGGTGTTACTGGATTTGGAGTCCACTAAGGCCACATCAAGCCCACACATGGAATTTCCAGATTTCGGGAAGAACATTTGGCGCACACCGTGGGGCCCAGGTAAAACTTACCCTGCGGCCTCGCATCCCAAAAAATCATCAGCATACGTCCATGGTTAGTACACGCTCCAGCGTTAGATGTAACAATCCTGTCGACGCGTCTAACCCCCCGTAAACTACCATGACAAATGCCGACACCATACAACAACTCCAGAACTGCATAGCAAAGATGGAATGCAATATCAGGAAGAAATCCAACAATTGAGAGCTGACCGTGATCATCGAGCGACACATCCTCGGGAGGATGAACGCACTCCTACTACCAGTGACGAACATACACAAGGCGAATCGCATCCTCAACAACGTCGACAAACTGTCGACCCTCTAAGTATTCGCAGTTTAACACAGGGCTACCAACCAGAGAGGAATAACGCACGGCATAATCTTCTTACCGATCGTATTAGAGAAGTCGATGTTCCCTTCGGTTGGAAACCTCTACATTTAGAGAGGTATGATGGCATCACCGACCCTGACGAACATCTGGATGCCTTCCTATCTAAAGGGGGCAACCCTAACATGGTATGGTAGCCTCCCTGAAAAGTCTATCGACAGTTTCAACACTCTTGTTGAAAAGTTTAGCTCGCAGTACACAACCAGCTGAACCCATAGGCTGACATCTACTGCACTAGCAACACTGCGCCAAGCAAACGACGAACCTCTTTGCAGGTTCATAGAACGATTTGGACAAGTGACTATCCAGATTTGAAACCTCAATCCCGAGGTAGCACTACGTTCCATGATGCTGGCCCTTCGACCTGACAAATTCGTAGAAAGTCTATGCAAGAGACCCCCTTCTAGCATGGATGAAATATGTGAAAGAGCCAAGGGCTACATTCAGATGGAAGAGATGTCGAAGTTCAGAAATGAAGTCCGACAGGTTGGACAGAAGTGAGAGAAGCATGAGATATCCAACCGATTCGACTCTCATAGGGCCTACAAAAAGCGAAAGTTGCACAGGCCTCAACTTCTCCCAAAAGGACCCAGGTTTTAAAGATATACTCCCCTGACGATTAATCAAACTAGCATCATGGATGAAGCCTTCAACACGGAGGTACAGGTGACTTTTCCAAGTCCCACAAAGTCAGGAAAAAACCTAACAAGTACTGTCGCTACCATCGTGGCACAGGCCACAACACAGATGACTGCCTAACATTGAAAGATAAGATTGAAGAACTTATCCAAGCTGGACACTTATCAAGGCATGTAAAGAGACAGATGAATGTAAACAGAGAGTCTGCCCCTTATACATTGACAGTGTACACAACTCGCTATGATGAAGCCTTCAACGTGGATCCACGCGATGATAATATCGACAAAGGACCAAAATCGATCGAAGAGCTAGTCAAGTTACAACTCGGGCCCAAACCCAGACAATGCACACGGCTTAGCAAAGAGCTCACCAATCATGAGTACAGGCACATAGCGGAGGTGATCCGCAAAAATGCATCTCTATTCACTTGGCAGCCGTCCGACATGCCAGGTATTGATCCTAATATCATTTGCCACAAACTGGCTATATGCCAACAGGCCCAGCCAGTAGCACAGAAAAAGCGAAATATGGGTGAAGAAAGACGAAACGCCGTAAATGAAGAGGTAGACAAGCTACTTAAAGCTAACTTTATCATAGAAGTTAGGTACTCTACCTAGCTTGCCAACGTTGTCATGGTCAAAAAAGCATGTGGAAAGTGGCGCATGTGCATAGATTTCACAGACCTCAACAAGGCATGTCCAAAGGACACATATCCACTACCGAACATCGACAGACTAGTTGATGGGGCGTCTGGATTCCATATCTTAAGCTTCCTGGACGCATATTTTGGTTATAATCAAATTAGAATGCATGCTCTAGATGAAGAAAAGATGACCTTCATTACTGAAGATGCCAACTATTGCTACAGAGTCATGCCCTTTGACCTCAAGAACGCAGGAGCTACATATCAACGACTAATGGACCGAGTATTCAGAAAGCAAATCAGATGCAACGTCGAGGTCTACGTAGACGACATGGTTGTCAAATCTCAAAGCGTAGCCCAACATGTGGCAAACCTCAAGGAAATATTGGGAGAAGTTCGAAAGTACGACATGCGTCTCAATCCCGAAAAATGCATATTCGGGGTAGGTGGTCGCAAATTCCTGGGCTTCATGATCACACACCGAGGAATCGAAGCCAACCCGAACAATGCTCAGCCATCCTACAGATGCATAGCCCAGCCAACATCAACAAAGTTCAAAAATTGAACGGGAGATTAGCGGCCTTATCAAGATTCCTTCCGAAACTTGCCGAGAAAGCTAAGCCTTTCTACAAGTTGCTCAACAAGACAGAGTCATTCTTATGGAATGACACCTGCGAACAAGCATTTGAGGAATTCAAAAAGACAATAGTTGCGCCGCCTGTCTTGAGCTGACCTCGACAGGGAGCACCATTGCTCTTATACCTCTCAGTTGTGGATGAAGCTGTCAGCTCGGCGCTTGTCCAAGAAGAAGGGAAACATCAATTCCCTATCTACTTCACTAGCCACATGCTACATGATGCCGAGAAGCGCTATCAGATGATACAAAAGATAGCCTTGGCACTGGTCACCTTAGCTAGGCGCCTTCGACCTTATTTCCAAAGCCACCAAGTGATAGTCAAGACTAACTATCCAATCAAACAGGTGCTGAGTAAACCAGAACTAGTAGGTAGGATGGTAGCATGGTCATTCAAACTGTCAGAATTTGACATTCGATATGAACCACGCGGCCCCATGAAAATACAATTCATGGAGGACTTCTTAGCAGAATTTGCAGGAAACGACAGATCCACCCCAGTACGGAGCATCCAACGTACAAGGAAGCGGAGCAGGCATCATACTTGAAGGACCCAATAATATCTCGTTAGAGCAAGCTCTCAAGCTCAACTTCATAGCTTCAAACAATCAAACCCAGTACGACGCACTCATAACAGGACTCAAACTCGCAAAAGAGGTTAGAGCTCAATGTCTAAGATGCTACTCTGACTCACAGCTTGTCTAGGGTCAGATATCAGACAGGTATCAAACCAAAGAGGCTATACTCCTCCAATACTATCACCTGGCCAAAACACTTATCGACAGCTTCGACTATTTTGAGATGCATCACATACCTCGATAGAGTAATGCCAGGGCCAACTTGCTATCCAACTGGCCAGTACCAAAAAGACCAGGCACCTCAAAACTATCATCCAACAAACACTCCAAAAACCCACCATTGACACCCCAGATGTAATGGCTATTGAATTGGAGGAGACAAATTGGATGACACTCTACAGAGATTTCCTCATGAAGGGACTACTCCCAACAGATGAAAATGAGGCCCGGCGTCTGAAGAGGAAAGTTAGCTACTACGTCATCATCGACGGTGAGTTATTCAAAAGAGGACTGACAACACCTCTACTCAAATGCTTGGACAGCTTACAGGCCGACTACGTCCTGAGAGAGCTCCATGAAGGGATCTGTGGACTCCATACGAGAGGATGCTCCCTAGCCATTAAAGTAGTACGAGTAGGATACTACTGGTTAACCCTCAGGACGAATGCCTTTAACTTTGCACGTAAATGCAAAAGGTGTAAGGAGTTTGCGGACATCCCACGGATTCCCCCTGACAACCTTCATACTATTTCTTCTCCATGGCCCTTCCCTGTGTGGGGCATGGACATCTTGGAACCATTTCCTAAAGCTCCAGGGATGATTAAGTTCTTACTAGTGGCAATCGACTACTTCACCAAATGGATCGAGGCAAGGTCACTATTAGAGATAATAGCCAGTGAAGTTGAAATCTTCACATGGAAAAATCTAATATGCAGATATGGTCTACCCTACTTTATCGTTACTGACAGCGGTACGCAATTCATGGCACAGACCTACGAGGATTTCCTCACACGACTAGGCGTCAAAAACCTAGTCACTTCTGAAGATAGGTTGATATTGCCATTGGAGATGAAGCATCCTTACTTTTCTCCATTTCAAACTTCTTGATCACTTCAAGGCAGTATTTGGTTTGAGTTATAAATGTCTCATTCTTCATTTGCTTCACTTGAAGTCCAAGAAAGAATGTCAATTCTCCCATCATAGACATCTCAAACTCATTTTGCATAAAGATAGAAAATTCTTTGCACAAGATTGATTAGTTGAACCAAAAACTATATCATCAACATATACTTGAGCCAATAAGATATCATTGTTTTGCCTTTTGATGAATAAGGTTTTATCAACATGTCTTCTTGTGAAAGATTGATCAAGTAGAAATTTGCTCAATCTCTCATACCAAGACCTTAGAGCTTGTTTTAAAACATGGTTAGGATATTTGAAATCTGCAAAACCAGGAGGTTGCTCCACATAGATTTCCTCCTCAATATATCCATTTAAGAAAGCACTTTTAACATCCATTTAAAACAGTTTAAATTTAATTAAACATGCATATGCAAGCAATAATCTAAGGCTTCTAACCTTGCTACGAGAGCATAGGTTTCCTTATTGTCTGTGCCTTCCTCTTGGTTGTAACCTTTTGCAACCAATCTAGCTTTGTTTCTGACTATGATACCACTCTCATCAAGTTTGTTTCTAAAAACCCACTTGGTGCCAATAGGTTTGAGAGAAGTAGGTCTAGGAACAAGTTCTCAAACTTCATTTCTCTTAAATTGATTTAGTTCATCATGCATGGCATGCATCCAATGTTCATCAAGTAAGGCTTGTTCAATGTTCTTAGGTTCTATTTGTGAAACAAAAGCCATATTACAACATAGATTTCTCAATGAAGATCTAGTAGATACTCCCTTTGTAACTTCACCAATTATATTGTTTAGAGAGATCTCTTGTGATTCTCCAATCTTTTGGCTCTTGGATTGGTGTTGATTGTTTCATTTCAGCAATTGGTTCTTCCTTTCCTTTATCTATTGATCCATCAAGTTGTATGAACTATTCTAAAGATCCTGCATCATTTTCACACTTCTTTTCCTCTTTAGAGGGATTAGATTCATCGCAAATAACATGAACTAATTCTTCCATGCATAAAGTTCTTTTATTGAAAAATCTATATGCTTTACTTTGTAATGAATATCCAAGGAAGATGGCTTCATAAGCTTTAGCATCAAATTTGCCAATTGAGTCTTTACCATTGGTCAATACATAACACTTGCAGCTAAATGCTCTTAAGTGTGAAATGTTTGGTTTTCTACCTTTGTATAGTTATAAGGAGTTTTCTTCAAACTAGGCCTTATTAGTAGTCTATTCAAAGTGTAGCAAACTGTACTTACAGCATCAGCCCAAAAATGTTTAGGCAAATTTGTCTCATTAAGAAGAGTTCTTGCACCTTCTGCAAGGGATCTATTTTTCCTCTCCACAACACCATTTTGTTGGGGTGTTCTTGGAGCTAAAAAATTGTGGTTAATTCCATTTTCTTCACAGAATTTTTCAAAATGATCATTTTGGAATTCCCTACCATGATCACTTCTTATTGAGATAATTTTGCTTCCTTTTTCATTTTGAGTAAGTTTGGCTAATTTTCTGAAAGCATCACTCTTGGATCTTAAAAACAAAGTTCACGTGAATCTAGAGTAATCATCAACAATTACAAGCCCATAGAAATTACCTCTTAAACTTATAGTTCTCGAAGGACCAAACAAATCCATGTGAAGTAATTCAAGGGGTCTTGAGGTAGAAACAACATTTTTACTTTGAAAAGAATTCTTTGTTTGTTTCCCCTTTTGACAAGCATCACATAGTTTGTCCTTTTCAAACTTTAGTTTGGGTAAGCCAATAATTAATTCTTTTCTTATAAGCTTGTTCATATGATGCATATTAATGTGACTTGCCCTTCTATGCCATAGCCAAGATTCATCAACTTTACTTATTAGGCAATTTGTGTTGTGAATGAATGCATGATCTATAAAGTAAATAGATATTACCTTTTCTTTTACCTATATGAATCACCTCGCCGATTTGACCATCACATATCATACAACAATTGTCATTGAATGACACTTTGAATCATTTGCACATAGTTGGCTTATACTTAGAAGATTGTGCTTTAAACCTTCCACATAGAGAACATTTATGATCTTGGTTTTAAAGTTGTCTCCTATATTTCCTTCACCAACTATCTTTCCTTTGTTGTTGTCTCCATAAGTAACAAATCCTCCATCTTTAAGAGTCAAATTTGTGAGCATTGATATGTCACCGGTTATGTGTTTAGAGTAGACACTGTCAAGATACCATAATGATGATCTTGCTCTTAGACACACCTGCAAAATTCAAATCAATTTACAAAGGAAGGTACCCAATTGAGGTTAGGTCCATAGGGGTCAGCTATTTTCTTTTTCTTTGGCACCCAAATGCAATCTCCATTTGGCACATAGAATCTCTTAGCATAGCATCTATTAGATGTGTGACCTTTCTTCATGCAATAGTTACAAGTTACAACTCTTAATGATCTTTCAAAATGAGTCATGTGATTAAACTTTGCTTTTGAAACAACTTTTTGATTTTTCTATTTTGGAGGTACAAACTTGGTTTTTCCAAAAGATTTTGATCTATGTTTGTAACCCAATTCAGAAGTAGCTCCAATGGGGAGATTGGAAGCAATGTATGAAAGAACAAAATTGTTTGAGATACTGGACAGGGCAAGAGTTATGGTGAGGACATGTGGGTCAGAAATTAATAGCTTCGAAGGATCAAAATTAATAATAAAGAGTGTACGATGATCATTTGGGAAGAGTTTGGGAGCCCAGATGGAAAACAATGTTGTTGTTGTTTTAGAAGAAGAAAGGTGGAAACTGGTGATGAATCATCAGCTTATGGCTATGATGGGGAAAGAGCCATTTCCAGTGCCTCTTTATGCTTAGAGTGAGGAAGTATGATGGAAGATGAAGTATCTGGGGGAGGTCACAGCAGCAAAAATGAGGGCAAGTATAGATTCAACACGAAGGTGGGGAAAATGACTGTTGGAGGAATTTTCAAAAGGGCGTACTAAAGAGTACGAAAGTGCAATAGCTAGGGACATTATGGCTACAGGTAGGGGAAGTGAAACTTACACACAAAAGAAAAAATAGGGGTGGTAGAAGCAGAAGAAGTACAAAAAGCATAAATTGTAATCCATGAAAGGAAAATCAGCCTATTTTTAAAGAAGGGACAAAAGAAAAAGGAGCAAGGCCTAAACGAGAAAGAAAAGGGAGAGGAAGACGCATTAGTCCACATTAGATGTGGAGAAAAGGAAAAAGTAATGAATCCACAAATGGAGGATACAATTGTTGTTGAGGAGACCTTGAATGAGAGAGTGGACACAAATGTCAATGCTAGAAAGGAAAGACAACAAGTTGACGTTAGAGTTGAACTGTCAAGAGGGAGGACTCCTACAAGAGGATGAAGTGGGCCAACCACATGCCCACTTGGACACAACACAGGGGAAGCACAAAGAAGGGGGGTAGGACACTTAAAGCCCATATATGATTATAAGATAAGGGGCCTAATCACAAATAACAAAAAGGATGGCAAAAAAGAAATGAGCAGAGTTGCACCAACATTGGGAATCAAAGTCACGAAGGGGGGACAAATTAGACCAGGCACCAAAGTCATCCAAAAAATAAAAGGAGTGGCTTACAAAGGGGAGACAAGCCAAAAAATGAGTGGCGATGAAATAGAGTTTAAGAAGTGTTCCTTGGAGAGATTTAAATCAGAGGGCTTCAGCTTTGAATGTCGTAGCCTAAGAGGATGGAAGAATGAGAAAGTAGAAGCAAATATTATTTGGAGACTAGGGGAAAAGTTAGGTGTCTCAGTCTTGCAGGGGAAAAAGCAAATGTTAACAAGCTAGAAAATCTTGAGAGAAAAGATATAAAAAAAACAAAGAAGGTCTAGAGAATGAGAAGGGTTCCAGAAAGGTAGATTAATGAAGATTATGAGCTTTAATATCCGAGGGATGGGAGGGGAAAAAAGAGTTGAAGAAAATTATAGGGGAAGAGGAGGTGGAGGTAGTGTGTGTGCAAGAAACAAAATCAAATATGGTCCTGGTCCACAACAACAACAGCCTTTTAGACCTCCACAGCAGCACTTCCAGCCTGCCACCACCAAATACCAACCCCCTCCTTTTAGACAACAGCCACAGTTCCAGCAACCTGCACCTACACCTGCACCACTTGTGCAAGCCACTTCTGGA
This sequence comes from Glycine tomentella, assembly GCA_007407185.1. Lineage (NCBI taxonomy): Eukaryota > Viridiplantae > Streptophyta > Magnoliopsida > Fabales > Fabaceae > Glycine > Glycine tomentella. Next base: position 73,306 of record PYAF01005113.1, on the reverse strand, counting down.
CCTTCCTTGGAGGATTTGATGAAGCAAATGGTCATCGGCAATATCCAGTTTCAACAAAATGTCAGTGCCACCATCCAAGACCTTCAGACTCAGATTGGACAATTAGCTACAACTGTCAATTAGATGCAGTAGCAAGGTTCTGGTAACCTTCCAGCACAACCAGTTATTAATCTGAAGAATGTGAGTGCTATTACCTTAAGGAGTGGCACGGAGCTTCCAGATGCTGGTGCTGGTAAACAAATTGATGATGGTGCCAAAACAGATTCTTCACCAAAACAGATTTCCTTACCATTTCCTTCTAAAGCCATTCCTGTAAAGAAAGTAGTGGAGCTTGATTCTGATCTGCTTGAGACTTTCAGGAGGGTGGAAGTCAACATTCCCCTCTTGGATGCCATCAAACAGATTCCAAAATATGCAAAGTTCCTGAAGGATTTGTGCACCCATAAGAGGAAGCTGAAGGGAAATGAGCAAGTGAAGATGGGCAGAAATGTTTCCGCACTGATACAGGGCAAAAATGTTGATGCCATTCCACGATCCACCTTGCCACAGAAGTGCAAGGATCCTAGCACTTTCACTATCCCATGCACCATTGGAGATATTACTTTTGCAGATGCCTTGTGTGATCTTGGAGTCTCCATTAATGTCATGCCCACATCAGTTTACAGATCACTACACCTTGGTGAGATGAAACCTATTGGTGTTGTCAATCACTTGGCCAACAGGAGTGTTGCGCTTCCACTTGGACTTATTGAAGATGTGCTGGTGCGAGTTAATAATTTGATCTTCCCAGCAGATTTTTACATTTTGGATATGGAGAATGAGTCTTCCAGCCATGGTTCCACATTGATCCTAGGGAGACCATTCTTGATGACAGCCAGGACCAAAATTGATATGCATGCAGGAACTCTTTCTATGGAGTTTCGTGATGACATTGTTCAATTTAACATTTTTGAGGCTATAAGACATCCTGTAGAGGAGCATTCTGTTTTTCTTCTTGATATCATTGATGCTGCAATAAATAGTGTAGATATTTCTAATTTACTTTCTGATTTTGATCTTGGTTCTTGTAATTGTACCTGTGATGATTTTGCTATCGTGTGTAGTATTTGTGCGGAATTTCCTCCGCACTTCACTCTAATTGTGTTCCAGGTACAGATACAAGTTCTGAGCCTACTATCCCACTTTCCTCTTCCCCTAGTCTTTTCTTACCTTCCACTATTCAGCCACCTTCCTTGGAGCTGAAGTCACTACCTGAGCACCTCAAGTATGCATATTTAGATGATGCTCAGAAGCTTCCAGTCATCATATCAAGTAGTCTGCCACTGGAGCATGAAGAGAAGTTGATGCATGTTTTGAGAGGCCACAAAAAGGCCATTGGATGGACACTTGCTGATCTTCCTGGAATTAATCCTTCCATCTGCATGCATCGGATACTTTTTGAGGATGATTTTAGACTAGTGAGGCAACCACAGAGGAGGCTGAATCCCACTATTCTTGATGTGGTAAAGAAGGAAGTGAAGAAGCTACTAGCTGCAGGGATCATCTATCCCATCTCAGATAGCACTTGGGTTTCACCTGTCCAAGTGGTTCCTAAGAAGTTAGGTCTCATAGTTGTGAAGAATCAAAATAATGAGCTAATTCCGACTAGAGTGGCCAACAGTTGGCGAGTTTGCATTGATTACAGGCAAATCCATATTACACCAGAGGATCAACATAAGACCGCATTCACTTGTCCACAACAACTTTAGATGTCTCGGGTATTGATTTTATGGGTCCATTTCCTGTTTCTCATGGCTTTTCATATATTTTGCTTGTTGTTGATTTTGTTTCTAGATGGGTTGAGGCTAAGGCCACCAGAACTAATGATTCTAAAGTTGTTGTGGTTGTGAGATCCAACATTTTTTGCAGGTTTGGTGTGCCTAGAGCCATTATCAGCCACCAGAACTGATGATTCTTTCATGTGTGATTTCACCCTTGTGCTAGATTACTCTATGTTTTGCCTTGCCTCTTTTGACATTCCTTGTTGCACATGCTTTGATTGAGATGATTTAGGCCTTCTTTCTTTTAGCCACTAGCCAAATAAACCTATCCTTGTGTTGATATCCATTGTCACCCTCTTTGAGCCTCTATCCTTGTTTAGCTCATTAAAAACTAAAAAAATGATGGAAAACCATGTTACCCTAGCTTTAGGGAGAAAAGGGGCTTTGGAATTGTTTTGGGAGTAGGTTTCAAACAAGTGTAGGGTTTTTGTATTTTGTTTTGTTTTGAAAGAGAAAAAAAGAAAAAGAGAAAAGAAAGAGTTCAAATAGCAAAAGTTCAAAGAAAACAGAAAAAATTGTGTATAAGCAAAGAAAAAGAAGTTCAAGCAAAGAAAAAAAAATATGCAATAAAAGTTGTTAGAGTTCATTTTCATCCTTGTAAATTCTTTTAAATTTCATCTTATTACTTCTACCCTTCTTTTATCTTGTTGGCTTGCTCCCCATTGCCCCTCTTTTCTCTTAAGTTTTAGCCTAAATATCCTTTTCTTATCCACCTTTTCCTAAGCCATTCATTACAAGCTAATAAAGTCCTTTTGATCTTTTGATGCATGTGTATTTCAAGTTGAATGAATGAGAGGTTTGTCAATGCTTGGATGTGCTAGTTACATGTGGTTTTTGAGTGTAAATACAAGCCATACACATTATATGAGGTTGAGTGCCACCCTTTGAGAGAATTCTATCACCTTGGTGCATTCTTAATCCTAAACTTAACTACTTTCTCACTTTGCACTTTGTGATCATATTTTCATGGATTGTTTGTTACCTCAATATTATTCTTCCATCTTTCCATCTCTCTCACTTTTGTGCATTGTTATGATCCATTGAAAAATATGTGTGCCTTGTTCATACCCTTTCTTTAAATTTTTGGTTTACTTTAGATTGAATTTTTCTCTTAGTCTTTCTTTTAGTTTTGCCCAGGAGTGTAAAAGTTTAAGTGTGGGGTATTTTGATAGAGTGCTTTTAGTTAAATTTTTGTTTATCATTCTTAGCCTATTTGACCTCTTTTGGACTTTTATTTTCCCATTCTAATTCAGTTTTGTCTTAGGCAAGTAAGTGGGCTTAATTACTAATTATAGCGTATTTTTGGATTTTTGCTCACTTAACGTATCTGACTTGTGCAGGGCCTATAGAGTGCTATAGAACTCCGAATGGAGCGTTCTAAGAGTCCCTGGAAAGATGACAAAAAGATATACAAGTTTGTTAGAAATAGCCCGAGGCCAATTCTGTCATTTGGAGGGTCATTTTAAGCTTTGAAATCGGAACCTCTGCACTTGTAATTTGGCTGCGAGTTTTAATTTTGTTGGTGTAAATAGTAAATAATTAGATTGTTGGGTTTGTTTATGACCCATTCTATTTTCAGAACTTAGTCACTGTATATATTAGTGACTTTAGTAAAACTTGGACAACACTTTACAATTCAATAAACAAGTTTTATATTTCTTTTCTTTAGTTTTTAGAATCAAAAGCTTGTTCTTCATTTTCTCTCATTTGTTCTTCATTGTTCTTCATCTTCATTTCCATTTTGCTATTCTTCCATTTTCTTGCACTCACTTCATGGGGCTTTTCTTGGTGATCATCATGGAAGGCTAAATCATTAATCAATCCAAGGATCCAACTCAAGCAAGAGAAGAATCAGAGTTTCGGTTTGGTATTTCGAATTCTATTTGAATGTTCACCTTCTTCTTCAATTTCTATGATGTTTTCATGATTATGAATGCAATTAGGATTGAAAGCAAGTTATGTTGATTTGAGGGGGAGCTACTTGAAGATTACTTAAAGAATAAAGCAATGTGAAGACTTGGAAGTAGTTTTAGCTTTCAACATGTTTGAAGGCTTGAAGATGAAGTTTGTGATTAAATGTAAAAGGAATGAAAACATTCTGATGATCCAAGCCCTTACATGCATATCATTCATACTCATTTTAAGCATTACATCATAAAGGCTTTAAGTATTTGATTTGAAACTTAAAAAGAAGCTAAGTATTTTGGAAAAATAGCATGAAGCTGATTTAATCGATTAATACACAGAGAATCGATTATATTGTTCTTCAAGCTTTCTGGAAAATTATTAAGAACAATTTAATCGATTACATCATCGGAATAATCGATTATTTCAATCTTTGTATACATATGATTTGGCTAAGTGTCTGGTTTAATCGATTACCATTGAAGTGTAATCGATTACATGTTTGTTAAGAAAAAGTGGTCACTCTGCCTTAATCGATTACCACTCATTGTAATCGATTATTTAGCTCATTACATATTTTGCACTCACTCTGCTTTAATCGATTACTATTTGTCGTAATCGATTATATTACTTAAACATGATTTTTACTTACTCTACTTTAATCGATTACCGATTATTGTAACTGTGATAATCCTAAGTCCCAACACGTATGGCGCAAGTCTGGGTGCGAACGGCGCTATATTTTGCAGAAAACCTTCTGCAAAATTCTTCTGCAGAACTGTGGCGCTCTTGGAGCCAGGTTGGTGCGGATGGCGCCACAGCTTCTGAAGTGCGGCGCTGATGGCGCGGGAGTGGCGCTCCCAGCGCCATGGTCTCTAGTGGTTGGCGCCTGGGGCGCCAGGCCACCCAACAGACTTGTTCTTCTTTCCAGTTGGCGCGAGTAGCGCCATTGTGGCGCGATCAGCGCCAGAGTCTCTGGATATTGGCGCTCTTGGCGTGGGTTCTGGCGCTGGAGGCGCCATAGTCCCTGGATGATGGCGCTCTTGGTGCGGGAGTTGGCGCTCTTGGCGCCAGATGCTCTGGAGGTTGGCGCCCTGGGCATGGGGTTGGCGCGGATGGCGTCGTGGTCACTTGCAGCTGGCGCGATCAGCGCCAGAGTGGCGCGATCAGCGCCAGAGTGGCGCGATCAGTGCGGCAGCTCTGACAGGACCACTATAAAAGGGGGATGTCGCGATTTCTGAGGAGAAAACCTTCTCTTCTCCTTCCTCCAGCCCTCTTCCTCCATTGTTGAAGCTCTAAGCTTCATTCCTTCATCATAGCTCACCAAAATACACCCCTTAAACACCATTTGTGATGGAAATCAATAGTAGAGCTTGAATCCTTCCTCATTTCACCTTCAAACCCACTCATTTTGAGAATCCCTTTCTTAAGGGAAGTTCGAAGAACTCGAGTTCGGCGAGGAACGGTGATGATTCGTGGTTACCCAAGCTAGGGGAAGTCGTCCTTGGGCCTTCCTTGTCATCTTTGAGGTAAGAAACTCGAGATTCATTGCTTGATTTATGAGTTGGGGTTTTGGGTGGATAGTGACCCACTTTTGATAGAGCTAGTTTTAGCCTTGGGTCCTGTTGAAAGATGTGTTTAGAATGTTATGAGGATGTAGGATTAGCTCTTAAATGTGAGTTTGGTGAACTTTGTTTTTCTTAGCTCTTGTGAAGCATGTTATTGATAGGCTGAGTTGCTTGGCTATGTGTGGACATGCTAGGGCCTTGGTTTGTGGCTTAGATAGCCTTTAGAGGCTAGTGGAACGGTGTCTTGTGTGATGAGAGTACCGTTCAAGCCATGTGTAAGCCTTGAGCCTTTAGGCTAGTGTGGAACTTTGAGCTCTTGATATTGGCTGCACCGAGTCTTGTGAGGACTCAAGTGCCTTGTGGGCATGAGGTAGACCCTTGGGAGTCTATGCTATGGCTTGGATGGCTGAACTTTGATGAACCTTAGGTTAGATGACCTTATGGTTTGGAAAGGATTATGATTCCTTTCATGTGAGCGGTTGTGAACCGTGTTATGTCTTGATGCCTTGTGTGGCTGTATGGATGTTTGATACATGCTTGTATGTGCCTTGTTAGGATGTGACACCGCGGGTGTCAGTGGCGTGGGCCACAGAGCAAGGGAAGAACCGCAGAGCTCGGCTTTCCCAGGTAAGTTCTTGGACCCTTGGGGATGTTTCCCACTTGCTTGTGCTCCACCATACTTCGAGGGAGTAGTGGTTACATTCATGATACATGCATTATTGGTTGTTGCATACTCATGATGATATATGCTTGTATCTGTGCTTGAGACATGTATGAAGCCTGTTATTAGATCTTCTGGCCAGTTAGATATATATGGGCCTCCCTAGGAGTAGAGCGCACCTCCTAGTTTGGTTTGCTCATGGTTGATTGGATCCTGGGGTGATGATGATCCCCTAAGACCAAGAGATAGGTGTGTCCCGTCGCGGTTGATTGCCTATTCTCGGAGGTACCATATAAGTGCGTCCATGCGTAAGGGGTAGCTCCCAATGGGATGGCACAGGTGTGAATTCTGGTTTCACACTGAGGTCAGCGTTGACTCGGTCCGCCGTACATAGAGCTAGATACATTGATTGTATTGTTATGAGGGCCGGGAGGCCAGTGTGTTGTGATACCTTGATGACTTGTGTCATGGTGAGTGAGCCAGGGTGGAGGAGATGCCTCCAAGGACCCTAAGATTACTGAGATGTTTATCTCACCCTGTGTGGGGCTTATGTTATTTCAGGTGATGCTTCTGGTAGAGAGGAGCGGTCTCAGGCGGGAGGCCCCAGTAGAGACAGTGCTTGCTTGGTTGTGAGGCAGCAGAGGAGAGCTTGGAGCTTGACTTAGCTTTTGATGTGTTGTACCCCTGTAGAGGGAAGACATGTGTGTGCACATGTGGCATTTTTTAGTTGTATTTTGTATATGTATGTATGCCCTCCGATGAGGAAGGATCCTAGGGATCAGAAAGCACTCGGACGCTTATTCTTTTGTAGACACTTCGAGTGTCAGATGATGTGTTGCAAACACATCTTAGTTTTAGGCTAGTTTTAGGTTATAATTTAGTTAAATAATTTAGAAAATAGATTAGAATTGGTTAAGTTTTATTATTTTGTTGTTTTAAACCCAATTCAATACAATTGTGCATTTCAGGCTTAAAAAGAGGAAGTTCAAGGCAAGAAAAGAAGAAAACTGAGTTCAAGGTCTGGTGTAGATCGCGCCAGATACCGCGCGAATTGCGCCAAGTGCAAAATAAGCAGCATCAGATTTGAATAAGCCGCGCGATCAGCGCGGGACCTCGCGCCAGTAGCGCCATATGCTAGAAAGCCAACCTGTCAACTCGAAGACCTAATGCGAACCGCGTCATTCCCACGCAATTAGCGCTAGCCATTCGAAACTGCCGCGTGGATCGCGCCAGAGCCGCGCCATGCTTTCAAACAGATCGCGCGGTTAGCGCGGGATTCCGCGCGGGTCGCGTGGAAAAGATCCTGTTTCCTTATTTAAATTATCTGTTTTGAAATTTGGTACAGTTTTAGGCTCAATTACTGTAATTAAACCATTCTATAAATACAAAGCCTCTGAGGATTGAAGGGAATAATCCATTATTCATCTAAAAACCACATTCCATCATTCTAAATCCCTGGAAATCAAGAATCAAGGCTAGGGTTTCAGCACAGTCATGTATCATTCAACAGTTTTGATGTTCTTGAGGCCTATGACAGGCTAAATCTTGTATCGTGGGAAGGCCATGAACTGATGTGAACTCCTCTATACTTTGACTGGTATTGAATAATAATGTTTTGATTGTTTTACTCTATTCTATTCTTATTTTCTATTCTTATTTGGAATTGATCACTTCAATTAAGTATTGAGGGTTAGGTTTCGCAATGGGGACGTTGGGGTTCTAATTTCTGACCTGTTTAGAGTAACAGTTGTTCATCACCTAGGGATAGGGATGCGTGGCTGCAGAAATTATGATATGTTCTTTTAAATGCTTAAACTGATAGATTTCACTAAGGAATTAGGTTTTCAATTCAGGTTGAAGGGTTAATTCACTAAGGGATTAGGGATTAACTAATCTAGAAAAGACTTATTTTCTGAACAATCAAAACAAGAACCCTTATGATATATTCTCTAAATGCTTAGTTTGATAGGATTGCTAAGGAATTAGGATTCTCGATCGAATTAAAGGGATAAGTCGCTAATAATTTAGGATTTACGATAGTAGAAGAGATTTATCATTTGTGTAAATAAAATTTATAAACCAGTCAAGTGAAGGAGGTAGGAATCAAAGGGGATTGCGCCTGACCACAATTGTTTCTCCATTGGTAACAACTCTATTTAGTTTACTGCATCTTTAATTTCTGTTTTTACATTCAAACAATCAATTTAATCCACAACAAACTTCTTTCAACATTTTCTGTTTTACTTTCAATCACATTGATTCCTCATTACTGTGAATTTCACTCCAATCCCTGTGGAGAACGATACTCACTTACCTATTTTATTACTTGAAACGATCGGTGCACTTGCCGTGGTGCGAGCGTATTATATCGCTATCAAGTTTTTGGCGCCGTTGCCGGGGATTGGTTAACGGATTTTTACAGTAATTTTAATCTTGTGACTGGAATTTTTTGTTACTAATCGCTTCTCTAAGTTTTATGCGAGGTTCAGTTAGTTCTGAGGATTTGCAGTTTGATCCAGAAATAAAAAGAACAATCCGAAGGAGACTAGCTAGACAAAGAAGGAGAGAAGCTGAAAACTTTGACTTTGATTCACTTCCTGAATTAGAGTCTGAAGCAGAGATGGCTGAAGAACAACCTAATTAGCCAAGACGGAGACCGGAAGATGAACTAATGGAGGATATTCTGGCTCCCATGTTCACAAGACCCAACTCCAGTATTGTGAGGCCACCAATACAAGCTAATCATTTTGATATCAACCCTTCATTGATAGCTTTGGTGGAGCGCAGTCAGTTTGGAGGAGAAGACTTTGAAGACCCACATGACTTCATTGACAGATTTCTCAGAATCTGTGACACTATCAGACACCAAGGGGTCTTAGAAGATGCAGTGAGATTAAACTTATTCCCTTTTGCTGTTAAAGGAAGTGCATTGAGATGGCTGAACCGACAAACATCCAATAGCATCTCAACTTGGGAGGACTTAGTCTCAAGGTTCTTTGCAGAATACTTTTCCATGGATAAATATAACCGATTGGTGAATGAAATCACCAACTTTACTCAAACTGGAAGAGAATCCCTATGTGCTGCTTGGAAGTAAAAAGGAAGCTGAGAAGAAAGCTGCAGCAACGGAATCAGCCAAAGAAAAAGCTGCAGAAAATGTGGATGAACAGAATTCTGCACCTCAACCAAAGAAGTGGGACTTTTCTTGCTTTGAGAAGCCTCCATATCCGGTGCAAACCAAGCAACAATTGTAGAAGCAGCAATTTGCCAGGTTCTTAGACATGTTTAAGAAGTTACATATCAATATTTCATTTGCTGAGGCATTAGCTAATATGCCTAACTATGCAAAATTCATGAAAGAACTTCTATCTAAGAAACATAAGCTGCAAGATTGTGAAACCATAGCACTCACTGAAGAGTGCAGTGCAATAATTCAAAGGAAGCTTCCACCCAAATTGAAAGATCCTAGAAGTTTTAACATCCCTATAGCCATAGGAAACATCAATGTAGGAAGAGCACTTTGTGACTTAGGGGCTAGTATAAATCTCATGCCAATGTCTATGTGTAAGTCCCTAGGCATATCTAAACTTAAACCAACTAGAGTGTCCTTGCAACTAGCAGATAGGTCCTTAAGAACACCCTCAGGGGTAATTGAGGATGTTTTAGTAAAGGTAGACAAATTTATATTTCCTGCTGATTTTATTGTGTTGGACATGGAGGGAGAAAGTGAAATCCCTTTGCTGTTAGGAAGGTCTTTCCTAGCCACTGCTAGGGCCTTAATAGATGTAGAGCAGGGAAAGCTTGAGTTAAGACTGAATGATGAATTTGTTGTATTCAGTGTATTTGATGCCATGAAGCATCCAGCCGATGAACATGATTGCTTTAGGCTAGATGTGTTCAATAATGTTATTTGTGCATGTATTACAGCAGGTTTAAAGGCAACTGAAGCTGAAGATTTAGCAGAAAATGCAGCAACAACAAATTATGCAGAGAAAAATTCAGCTGCAATAGCAAATTCAGCAGCTGCAGAAAATGATGCAGCAGAAACAACAAGCATAGCAGCAGCAGAAAATTCTGCAGAATTCAGCACTGTAGATAAAAATGCCACACCTGAACCTGTGCTAGAGGAGCTGGAGAAAAAGGAAGATGATATTCCAGCTGGAGCACCTAAAGTGGAATTGAAGGAACTGCCTGAACATTTGAAATATGTGTTCTTAGGTGAGAATGAAACATATCCAGTCATAATCAACAGAGGGCTGGAATGGCATGAAGAGATGAAATTGCTTAAGGTACTTAAGGAGCATAAGTCAGCCATCGGCTGGTCTATTTCAGACTTGAAAGGTATAAATCCCTCCTTTTGTACTCATAAAATATTAATGGAAAGTGATGTTAAACCTGTAAGATAGCCATAAAGAAGGCTCAATCCCACAATGAAAGAAGTTGTAAGAAAAGAGGTTGTTAAGCTTTTGGATGCAGGTATGATATATCCAATTTCAGACACACCTTGGGTAAGTCCAGTCCAAACTGTTCCAAAGAAGGGAGGCATGACAGTCATCCAAAATGACAACAATGACTTGATCCCCTCAAGAACCATCACAGGCTGGAGAATGTGTGTTGATTACCGAAGGCTTAACAATGCAACCCGAAAAGACCATTTTCCACTCCCTTTCATGGACCAAATGCTTGAACGTTTGGCTGGTCATGATTATTATTGTTTCCTTGACGGATATTCTGGGTATAACCAAATCCCAGTAGCACCGGAGGATCAAGAGAAGACAGCCTTTACATGTCCATTTGGAGTGTTTGCTTATAGGAGAATGCCATTTGGGTTATGTAATGCACCTGTAACCTTCCAGAGATGCATGCTTTCAATTTTCTCTGACATGGTGGAAAGAGGGCTTGAGGTATTTATGGATGATTTTTCTGTTTTTGGCCCTTGTTTTAATTCATGTTTGGCTAACTTAGCTAAAGTCCTAAAAAGATGTCAAGAGACAAACTTGGTTTTAAACTGGGAAAAATGACATTTCATGGTAAGGGAAGGTATAGTGCTAGGCCACAAAATATCTGAAATGGGAATAGAGGTAGATAAAGCTAAACTGTTATTAATTGAGAAATTGCCTCCTCCTATTAATGTGAGTGGTGTTCGCATCTTCTTAGGTCATGCAGGTTTTTACCGAAGATTCATCAAGGATTTCTCTAAGATCTCAAAGCCATTAAGCCAATTGCTAGAGAAAGAAGCTGAGTTCACATTTGATGATGCTTGTCTTGAAGCATTCAACACCTTGAAGCACAAACTCACCATTGCACCTGTTTTGATTGCTCCAGATTGGAGTTTGCCTTTTGAATTGATGTGTGATGCTAGTGATTATGCAGTAGGTGCAGTTTTAGGACAACGAAAAGAAAAACGGTTGCATGTTATTTATTATGCTAGTAAAATCCTAAATGAAGCACAAGTAAATTATGCCACAACTGAAAAAGAGATGCTCGCTGTTGTTTATGCCCTTGATAAGTTTAGATCATACTTAGTAGGGTCAAAAGTAATTGTTTATACTGACCATGCAGCCCTGAAATTTTTGCTGCACAAGCAAGATGCAAAACCACGCTTGCTGCATTGGATGTTATTGCTGCAGGAATTTGATTTGGAAATAAGAGACAAGGCTGGAGTAGAGAACAAAGTTGCAGACCACTTGTCTAGGATTCAGGAGAAAAACTTGCAAGATGGACCAGAGATTGAAATCAATGAAACTTTCCCTGATGAGCAAGTGCTTGCTGTGCAACTCAGCCCATGGTTTGCTAGCATGGCCAATTACAAAGCTGCTGGAATTTTACCTGAAGATCTCAATTGGCAGCAAAGAAAGAAATTTCTGCATGATGCGAGAAGGTATTTCTGGGATAACCCTTACTTATATTTTCAATGCACTGACAATGTTATCCGCAGATGTGTAGCTGAAAGTGACGTGCCGGATATTCTGTGGCATTGTCATTCCTCCAACTATGGAGGCCATTTTGGAGCAAATCGGACTGCACACAAAGTGCTGCAATGTGGCTACTATTGGCCAACATTATTCAAGGATTCTAAAAACTTTGTGATGTAGTGTGATAGCTGTCAAAGGACAGGAAATGTTTCTCGCAGAGATGAGATGCCATTGAACAACATCCAAGAGGTTGAGCTATTTGATGTGTGGGGCATTGATTTCATGGGGCCATTCCCTAAGTCATTCTCCAAGCAATACATCTTGGTTGCTGTAGATTATGTCTCCAAGTGGGTTGAGGCAGCTGCTTTACCCACCAATGATGCCAAGGTGGTGGTCTCATTCCTAAGAAAGAATATCTTCACCAGATTTGGGGTGCCAAGAGCAATCATCAGTGATGGAGGAACTCACTTTTGCAACAAGCAATTTGACAACTTGTTAGCAAGGTACGGAGTCAAGCATAAAGTGGCAACCCCTTATCACCCTCAAACAAGTGGCCAAGCAGAGATTTCCAATAGAGAATTAAAGCGAATACTTGAGAAAACTGTTGGAACATCAAGAAAGGATTGGTCTAAGAAGCTAGATGATGCTTTATGGGCACACAGAACTGCATTTAAAACCCTTATAGGTATGTCTCTCTTTCAGCTTGTCTATGGTAAGGCTTGCCATCTTCTTATTGAACTTGAACACAAAGCAATTTGGGCAACTAAGTTTTTAAATTTTGAACTAACAAAAGCTAATGAAAAGAGGTTGCTTCAGTTGAATGAATTAGATGAGTTCAGGTTAGCTGCATATGAGAATGCCAGAATCTACAAAGAGAAAACAAAGAAGTGGCATGACAACCAAATTCGTCCAAAGGAGTTTGTTCCTGGCCAACAAGTGCTACTCTATAATTCTCGCCTGCGACTCTTTCCAAGTAAGTTGAAATCACGCTGGTCTGGACCATTCCTTGTACGAGAAGTGTATCCTTATGGCACAGTGGCAATCTCACCTTTGGATAGTGATCGAGCTTTCAAGGTAAATGGTTATCATTTGAAACATTATTTTGGGGGAGAAGTGGACAGAAATTCAAGTTCTGCTCCACTCAAAGCCACTGAGGTTTGAACTGAAGTAAGCGTCTAGCTTAAGACGTTAAACGAGCCACTGGTAATGTACATAGTGCTTTAAGTCTTGTTCAGAATTATTAGCAGTAGATTTAGCATTCTGCAGTATTTTCCTTCTGCATATTCCATAGTAGTTACTTAGGTTCATGCATTAGTAATTAGGAATTCAAATTATTTCAAACTTTGATAACTTAGGTCCATTTTTATACATGTTTCCATAATAGTTAAGCTAGGTAGCATTTTATTTAAGTCATATAAAATTAAAAGATAAATAAAAAGCAAGGAAAGAGCTGAAAAAGATGCGGTGCGAACCGCGCCAAGATCCGTGCTAACTACGCCATATTCACGATCAATCCACGCTAACCGCGTGAGATCTCGCGCTGTCAGCACGAGAAATTTGAATTAACAAGCTCCACCGGCACAAAATGGCGCGATCCGGCCCAGGTACGGCGCTACCAGCGCCATAGCCTCAACTTGTTCACGCGAATAGCGTGAATCCCGCGCGAGTAGCGCGAGTTTCTCGAGCCATAGACCTGTTTCTGCATTAAATCACGCTAACCGCGTGACAATGGCGCAATTAACGTCATAAGTTCGAATCAATTACCCAATTGCCAATGTTCCGCGCTACCCGCGTGGAACTCCGCGCTACTTGTGCCAGGCTTTCGAGCTAAAAGGTCCTTTCAATGCTAGATCACGTGGATCGCGTGAGATCCCGCGCGAATCGCGCGGATAAGACAAAACCAATGACCCTCCAGTGCTTCATGGCGCGATCCGCGCCGCGTGCCGCGCTAACCGCGCGAGGTCGCGGAAACTGCTTTTATTTTTAAAATCCCTCATTCGTGCCTCACTCCATTCCTGTCCCAAAACTACTCCCCCATTTTCGCCTAAGTCCTAGCCACCACCTTAACCACGTTCCTCACCATTATCACTCATTAAAAGCCCTAAACCACACCTACACTCTCCCTCACCCTCATTCTCTCTCTCACCTACACTCTCTATTCTCACTTCACTGCACTTATTCACATTCTCCCTCAGTCTCTGCATTCACATTGCTTCTTTTTCCAATAATGGCTGGTGACAAGGTACACTTTTGAACCTTAATTTCTTGGTTATGAATAATGGCACAAATAGGAATAGTAGAAACCCAATGCTCAATGCTTAATTTCTTCCCATTCAATTCCAATAATATGCTTGGGGAAACTTTAGGGTAGAGAACAACTGCTTGTGCATTTTGCTTGCTTGTCTTGATACTGTTCAAATTGGGTGTAGATACAATGAAAATAGGCACAATGAATTGAATTGAGTAAGCACCCATAACATGCTTGATAAAATGCCTGAATGAGAATTTGGATGTACAATTGAAAAATTTATGTACCAAGCTTGTCCTTTAATGTTACTGAATGCATTACAATAAGTTGCTATATGATTGGCTTCGTGACATTTGAATTATGGTTGGTAAATGCAATGACATATATGGTGGTCTTGACAGCTTTCTAAGTGATTGCTTGATTTGATAATGGTTAGCAATTTGAATGGATTTAACTATGTTGACACATGGAATCTATGCTTCATGAGATATGACTGTGTCTATCCTAAACTTAGAACCAAGTAAATTAGAATATGATCAAGATCAAAAATCTGGGAATGGTCAAGCTTGGGTTGGTTTTTAAGATTCATAAAATGCATACTTATGGCTAGAATTCAAAAACCAATGGTGCATGTTGTTACTATGACCTGATAACATGTGATGTAAATTGCACTAATTTGACATGATAAGTTGAATGCATGACTCAAGGATAGGCTAGCTGGTTCTTGTTCTGTTAAATGATATGATGGCTACACAAATTGAGTTAAAATTGAACCAAGCCTGGGATATGAAATGACCCAAATCTGGGCATCATCAAGGCTAACTTCATAAGGTGCAGCAAACTGATTCTAATCCTGATAATATTTTGAGCTTAAATTTTGAATTGTAAGTAGCCTAAACATTCAAAATCTGGGAATGGAGGAGCCATACTTAGCTTGTAAATGAACTGAATTGAACCAATTGGATTGTGCTTTTAGTGCTAATATAAGGAATCCATTGGTTGCTGGAAATTTAAATTGCTTAATGCTAGTAGTGTCGCGCTGGAAATTTACAGTGAATTGATTCTACTGCATTGTTATAAGTATGGTGTTTGGGGTTACTCAATACATTAAATCTGGGAATTGTGAGAATGCCATTTGAATTTAAATGTTAATAAACCAAATGCCATGTTGAATTTTTGATTTGACAATCACCATTGCTATTTGAGATATATGGTTTGCATGCTTAATTGTTTCTCACTGTTAGACTGAGTGATTAATTGAAAGACATAACTGATAATAATTGAATTGTGGGAAACTATGTTGTAATGTGCTTATGTTTCAATATGGAAATAATGGAAACTCTGAACTGAATTGTGCTTAGAATGACATGAACATTACTCACTGATGCACAGTAATTCTGAAGTGGCTGATATGACCCACTAAAGGAATCGAATCTGGGAATTACACTTGCTTAACCCTGCATACATGTTTGGATTCTTTTCTGAGTTTCAGGGTAAACAAATAGCCAAGGGCAAAAAGAAGGCCACCACAGCAGGAGGATCCAAAAGGGCTAGGGTAGCAGATTTTGATGAGGCTCGCTTCAGGACAGCAGAGTGCCAAGAGAAGTTTGATACTTGGTACCTGCAAAAGAAGATTATATCAGAGAAGAAAATACTTTGGGACACGCTACTAGAAGAGAACCCAGTACGAGAAGTCATTCTCAGACGCCAGTGGCAGCGCCTTGTCACCTTTCCAGAGCCCAGTTCCAGCATGATTTTGAAAGAATTTTTGGCCAATGCTAATCCAGATACAGTGGGGAGGACCAGGATGTCTTGGGTCAGAGGTGTACAGGTGTCTTTTGATGCGAAAGCCATAGAGCAGCTGTTGGATACCCAGTATGATCCGTTTGAGGAATGCGACTTCCTCCAGCTCTTCCTGAGGATGCAGCCTGATGCCCTGACAAAGATGTACAGGGATGACGTCCCCCAACTATCCACCACCATCCACAGGGCCATCACTGGCCTCTATACAGTTTGGAAGCCCAAATCTGGGCTAGATTATATACCAGAGAAGCTGCAGAAGCACGACCTGGTGGGGGATGTAGCTTTCTGGCATCAGTTCGTGAATCACACAGTTATACCTTCTACTAATATGACTGATGTGAATGTTGAGAGGGCCATCCTGCTTTACACCCTTCGAGGTGATGGTAACCTCTTGACAGGATTCTTCACATGATACAGGACGCTAGCAGCAAGTCCTGGCTGGCACACCCCTCCCTTATTCTACATTTATGCCGCCAGGCGGGGGTAGAAATTGCAGATGACGAACCCATGGACGTCCCGATCTCCTCGCTTATGAGTCACAAGACTTATTTGGACGCCATGGAGACAACAGCTAATGAGCAAATTCTCAGAGCTTCAAAGCTCAAACCTGAGGAGTTAGCAGCTTGCAGCCCCAGAGACTTACCTGCACCAGAGGAGCCGCAGCCAGTCCAGCCACCAGCAGATGCACCACCAGCACCACCAGTTTCAGATCCTTCTTCCACCACTCTCGGACATGAGCCGCTCTACATGGATTCTCCTTCATATATGGCATTCCAAGAGTTCGTCTGGACCCAGCTGGCTCAGCAGACCAGCATGCTAGGAGCTATATGCAGACATTTAGGCATTCCTTCAGCAGAGTATCAGATTCCACCAGCAGATATCCCACCTCCAGCCACAGAGACTCCTCTTGCTCCCTCAGATTCAGATGCAGCAGTGACCGAGCCACCCATTCCTGAGCATACATCCACAGAGGCTGCAGTCATTGTAGAGAGGAGAGAGGGAGAGGAGTGATCAGGACACATTTTTAGTTTCTGTTTTATTTTTATTGTTTCTGGTTTTTATGTTTTGTTTGGTTTATGATTCTGCATTAGACATTGCATTATGCACATTTTACAGTTCTGCACATTTTTATATATATGGTACAGTTTATGATTTATACCTTGCAAATAAAAACTGTTTAGATCAATGTTTGACTTGAATGCGATTTTCCAAATAATGCTCCAAATTTTCCAAAGCACCGTGACCTTATTTGTGGTTGCTGGGGACAGCAACTTATAAATCTGGGAATGGTCGTTACGCATTATTTCGCAAATCACAATCAAAGAACAAGTAACGTCTAACAGAATTTTTCAAAAATAAGCACCACATCAAATTTTTCAGAATCAAAAGTGAATGGACACAGTGATGGATAGGATTTCTTTGATAAAAGCTTGATGAAATGAGACATAGCATGAATTGCATGTTGCATGAATGGAATTTGATTGTTGGTATGAGAAATGCATGTTGAAGTTTAAATGACGCTTGAAATGCAGTCAGCTGAGATTGACTTGAGTACTAACACTTGTGAGGATTTGAGCCAAATAGCGGTAATGTTTTCTTTCTAAGAGACTCCAATTTCATTGTACTCTAGAACTTGAATTGTTTCTCTGGATGCAGGTGTGACTTGATATGATTAAGGCAGATTTTTCTTCTGAAACTAGGGCCGAATTGACTAACCTTCAATTATTTTTCCATTTGTACCTCATTTGAGCCTAAGCCTTTCATTTCAAAATACCCAAATCAGAGCTTTATTCCTTTGACCAACTCCCCGAGGCTAGAAAAAGTTTGATATAAGTCCATGACAGCAGAAAAACCAGGGAATTTTCCATCAAGGTATGAAAGGAGCACAAGTGAATCCAATTGGTTGTGAAGATTAAGAAGAAAAACAAGCATAAGTCCAAATTGGAAGACAACAAGTCCATCAAACATGAAATTTGAGAAGCTGCAGTAATTTTTCAATTTTGTTTATGTTGTTTTACTCTAAAAAAATAATAATTCAAAAAAAAGTTTATTGTTTTGTTTTACTTTAGAATAAAACTGTTGAATAAAGTACCAGGTTTTGAAAAAGAAGACAAGAAGCATGTTGTGGACTTAAGGGACTGGATCTAGCCTCTCATTAAGCTACTTATCCAAAGAATTTTCCTACCCATAGCCCAGCCACATTACAAGCCTGAAAGACCTTTTGATCAAGTTGTACTTGCAACTGTTGAGAATATTTTCAAGCTTATGGTAGTACTGTGATATTGTTGAGTAAGAGAGTCATCATAACCTTATACACTTGAGTGAATGAGTGGATTAAACACAACTTTTGTGAGGAATACTCAAGTAACTCTCATGAATTGACAGCATTGAAAGTGCCATGGAAGCTTTGATGTGAATTTGATCATACATAGCATGATGATTCTAAGATTGTAACCTGTGGCTTGTGTTTGATTATTGATTCTTGCTTAGTCTTGAATTCTTTCTGTTGCTGGGGACAACAACTTTCAAATCTGGGAATTGTTTGATGTGTTGCAAACACATCTTAGTTTTAGGCTAGTTTTAGGTTATAATTTAGTTAAATAATTTAGAAAATAGATTAGAATTGGTTAAGTTTTATTATTTTGTTGTTTTAAACTCAATTCAATACAATTGTGCATTTCAGGCTTAAAAAGAGAAAGTCCAAGGCAAGAAAAGAAGAAAACTGAGTTCAAGGTCTGGCGCGGATCGCGCCAGATACCGCACGAATCGCACCAAGTGCAAAATAAGCAGCATCAGATTCGAATAAGCCGCACGATCAGCGCGAGACCTCGCGCCAGTAGCGCCATATGCTAGAAAGCCAACTTGTCAACTCGAAGACCTAATGCGAACCGCGTCATTCCCAAGCGATTAGCGCCAGTCATTCGAAACCTCCGCGCTGATCGCGCTAGAGCCGCGCCATCAGCGCCATGCTTTCGAACAGACCGCGGGATTTCGCGCGGGTCACGTGGAAAAGATCTTGTTTCCTTATTTAAATTATCTGTTTCGAAGTTCGATACAGTTTTAGGCTTAGTTACTGTAATTAAACCATTCTATAAATACAAAGCCTCTGAGGATTGAAGGGAATAATCCATTATTCATCTAAAAACCACATTCCATCATTCTAAATCCCTGGAAATCAAGAATCAAGGCTAGGGTTTCAGCACAGTCATGTATCATTCAACAGTTTTGATGTTCTTGAGGCCTATGACAGGCTAAATCTTGTATCGTGGGAAGGCCATGAACTGATGTGAACTCCTCTATACTTTGACTGGTATTGAATAATAATGTTTTGATTGTTTTACTCTATTCTATTCTTATTTTCTATTCTTATTTGGAATTGATCACTTCAATTAAGTATTGAGGGTTAGGATTCGCAATGGGGACGTTGGGGTTCTAATTTCTGACCTGTTTAGAGTAACAGTTGTTCATCACCTAGGGATAGGGATGCGTGGCTGCAGAAATTATGATATGTTCTTTTAAATGCTTAAACTGATAGATTTCACTAAGGAATTAGGTTTTCAATTCAGGTTGAAGGGTTAATTAACTAAGGGATTAGGGATTAACTAATCTAGAAAAGACTTATTTTCTGAACAATCAAAACAAGAACCCTTATGATATATTCTCTAAATGCTTAGTTTGATAGGATTGCTAAGGAATTAGGATTCTCGATCAAATTAAAGGGATAAGTCGCTAATAATTTAGGATTTACGATAGTAGAAGAGATTTATCATTTGTGTAAATAAAATTTATAAACCAGTCAAGTGAAGGAGGTAGGAATCAAAGGGGATTGCGCCTGACCACAATTGTTTCTCCATTGGTAACAACTCTATTTAGTTTACTGCATCTTTAATTTCTGTTTTTACATTCAAACAATCAATTTAATCCACAACAAACTTCTTTCAACATTTTCTGTTTTACTTGCAATCACATTGATTCCTCATTACTGTGAATTTCACTCCAATCCCTGTGGAGAACGATACTCACTTACCTATTTTATTACTTGAAACGATCGGTGCACTTGCCGTGGTGCGAGCGTATTATATCGCTATCATCAGACTTTGGATATTGTACATAACCAGTTCTGTTATGTAAATATTGATGTTTCCTCCTGTGTATATCTTTGGGATATTTATGTTATCTGCCTATGGTTTGGTTGTATGATATGGTTAAGCATGGGCTTGGCTTATGTTTGTGATGGGTTGCTTTTGTATTCCATACATAATGAAATCAAGAGATATGGTTTTGTTTATGCTTCCGCTAAACATGTTTTAATTAAGTGATTAAGCGCTAATCTGATATAATCATAATGATAATACACCGGGTGCACACGGGGTGTTACAGTAATCAATTACTCAATACAAATTGATTGTAGAGGACCTCTGGAGTAATCGATTACGCGTCGGGTTAATTGATTATATGACCTGTTGCATGAACCCAGAACTTACTATGAACGGATCAATCGATTACGGGAGCGTATGTAATCGATTACAAATGCTAAACAATCGATTACATGAGCGTTTTTAATCGATTATTTCTGTTACAAGAATTAGTATAAATAGAACTCATGCCTTTTTTGATTTGTGCGACTTGAGATTTCGATTACTGAGCGTTCCAAAATCATTCTAAGCATTCACAAAGGCATTTTTTTGGGTTCTTAGGCTCTTGCTTCTATTGATTCATATATGGGTCATTAAGGCTTTAGTGAAGCAAGGCAATCTTTCACAAAGGTTAAGGAAATGCTGTTCTGCATAATTGTTTTCTGCATTCAACCTGGTATTTTCATTCCTATGCATCTCATTCTTGGATCATTAGGTGAATTCTTTCCTTACTCTTTGTGGGTGTAAAGTTTTCTGTTGAATCTTTGTTATTTGAAGTTCTATTGTAAATGGGTTTTCTTGCAAGATTAGAGATAATGTTTCTCTGAGGACAGCTGAGTAGTGTTCTCAGTGTGGGTGTGGCTTCTAAGGGTCTAATAGGGTTTTAGATCTCTGAACTTTATCTAGGGTTGATAAAGAGAAGCTTGTAATTGATTGTAAGAATATTATTTGCAATAGTGGAACTCTACTCTAGTATTGAGTAGAAGAAAACTGGATGTAGCCTCATAGTGTTTGAGGTGAACCAGTATAAACCTTGTATGTTCATTCTTATTCTACATGTTTGATTAGGTTCTTAGTGAATTCTGTTTTACATCGTGTTTCTTGAAGAATTACAAGTCTTGGATTGATATTTGATAAAGGTTCTTGGTTGTATTTGTGATAAAGATCCTAAAGGGCAAAAACTCTGATTTTAATAAATTGATTTTGATTACTCAAAAAGTTTTAAATTACCAAGACTAACCAATTCACCCCCCCTCTTGGTTAAATGTGAAGTGTTCCCATATTTTACAATCGGCATCAAGAGCTAGGTCTTGTAAGATACTCAAGATCACTGTTATTTCAAAATGAATACTTCACATATAACCTTTAAGGAAGGAGCATCCTTAAACAGACCTTCTTTGTTTGAGGGGGAGCATTTCAGCTTTTGGAAAAATAGAATGAAGATCTTTATCCAATCCAATGATCCAGGAGCATGGAATGCTATTGAGAAAGGTCCTAGAGTGCCTATTAAAATGGTAGATAACAACATGATTCCCAAAGATTAGGATGAAATGAATGATGATGAAAAAAGAATTGTTCAGTATGATTTTAAAGCAAAGAACATGATAACCCCAGCTTCAAACAAGGTTCACACATATAGTGAATCACCTCTTGGGACTTGGCAAAACATTTGATGCTGAGGAACTTAACATTAAGATTCTGAAATGTCTCACTAGAGCTTGGCAACCCAAAGTAACAGTTATCAAGAAATCCAAAGATCTTTCGAAAATGACAATGGCTGCACTTTTTGGTAAGTTGCTTGAATATGAGTTTGAATTGTCTCAACTAACTTTTGGTGAAGATGCAGAAAGGAAAAGCAAAGGAATAGCACTGAAATTTGTAGCACCCAAAGTGGAAAAAGATGAAGACTCTAGTGATGAAGAGAATGATGAAAGCATGAACTTGATTGTAAAAAAATTCAGCAAATTTATGAGGAAGAACAAGGGCAGAAAATTTGCAAGAAACAACAAGAACAATTCTAGCAACAACAGCACAAGCAACTTCAAGAAAATGGACAACAACTTCACATGTTTTGAATGTGGTAAACCTGGCCACATAAAATCAGAATGCTCTATCTACTTGAAGAGACAACAACAAGACAGCAAAGGCAAGAAGGAAGCTAAGCCTAGAAGAGCATACATTGCATGGGAAGACAATGAATCCTCAACCTCTGAATCCTCTGCTGAAATAGAAGAAGCTAACATGTGCCTTACCTCAATTGTCAATGAACAAAATGATGATCTTTTAGATGAAGAAGAGGAGGTAACTTCTGAACTTGATCAAGCCATTCTAGCTTTTCAAGAAATGCACAAAGAAGCCAAAAAGCTGGCTAAGTCTAACAGCAAGCTTAAAAAAAGTGTGGAGGATCATCTTGCTAAAATAATGGAGCTGCAAACTGAAGTTTGTAATCTGAAGAAAGAAAATGAAAATCTGACTTCAATTTACAAATCAAGTGGATGTATGTGTACCTCGTCCTCTACATCTAGTGATAAGTATGAGATGCTGCAAAAAGTGTTTGATGAATATAAAGTTAATCAAGAAGAAAAGTATTTGTAGCTGGTCTCAAAGAACCAAAAATTGATTGACATCTTGGAAAAGCTCAACAAGGGAAAATGTGATTTAGATGATATGTTGAGTGCCCAAAAACAGTTTGGAGATACTTCTAGTTTGAGGTATAAAAAGAACTTTAAAAGTGTCCAAAAGACTACATTTGTACCACCAAAACAGAAGCAAAAGAAAAGGCCAAGAGTCAATCAAAGAAGGTTCTCAAGAAAAAGATATAATGTTGTAACTTGTTACTATTGTATGGAAAGGGGTCACACAACTTATCATTGTTATGCAAGAAGGTTTTATGTCCCAAATGGTGAATGCATTTGGGTAGAAAAGAAAAAGAAAACAGCTAACCCACTTGGACCCAAAATCAAATGGGTACCTCTTCCTTTGAAGTAATTTGTTTTTTTTGTAGGTGTGTCTTAGAGCAAGCTTTTCTCTTTGGTATCTTGATAGTGGATGCTCAAGACACATGACCGGTGACATGTCCTTGCTCAAGAATCTCACTTTTAAAGATGGGGGCTTTGTCACATATGGAGATAACAACAAAGGAAAAATCATGGGTGAAGGAAGCATTGGTGATAGCTTGAATACCAAAATCAGCAATGTCCTCTATGTTGAAGGAAAAATCATGTTATGGAGTAACACATTCACTAGGGGTCCAAATCGCCAAATTCCATCGTTTAGACCATTTTTTAGGTAATTTTCTAATTTCATCATTTTTAAAAATCACCAAAAAAATCACAAAAATCAATCATGATTTTTAGGCATTCACTGTTATTTTTTTAGATTTTTTCAAAAATTTTTAGGGCGGTTTTCCGATTTCTATTTCATTTCAGCATATATAGTTGGTAGTGTCCTAGTAGCTTAGCTGTTTGATATTTCTATGCTATCTGTGTTTATTGTTCCTTATGATCTGAACTGTGTATGACTAGGTCCACATCAAGTGAATTATATTCATTTGATCCTGAGATAGATAGGACATTTCACAGATTAAACAGACAGAACCCTAGGTTAGATGACTTAGATGACTTTGATAGTGTAGTTTTAGACAATAGTGTAGTATCTTCTGACTTTGATTCTGAATCTGCTTCTACTGCTTCTACTCCTTCTGCTTCTACACATCTTGATATCATGGCTGATAACAACCTAACTCTTAAGGAGTTAGCTACACCTGATGTTGTTTACCAACCCTGGTGTATTCAATACCCTGAGACTGAAGTCAGTTATGAGCTGAAATTTGGCCTGATCCATTTGCTTCCTAAATTTCATGGACTTGCTGGTGAGGATCCACATAAACACCTTAAGGAGTTTCATGTGGTGTGTTCCACCATGCGCCCACATGATGTCCATGAGGATTATGTTAAGATAAAGGCATTCCCTTTCTCTCTGGATGGTGTTGCTAACGATTGGTTGTACCTTCAACCAGATCCTATCACCACTTGGACTGACATGAAGAGAAGATTTTTGGAGAAATTCTTCCCTGCCTCTAGAACAGCATTCATCCGAAAGGAAATTTGTGGTATAAGGCAGTTCCCTGGAGAATCTTTGTATGAGTATTGGGAAAGATTCAACAAGTTGTGTGCTACCTGTCCTCACCATCAAATCAGTGAGCAATTATTGATTCAGTATTTTTATGAATGATTGATGTTGATGGATAGGAGTATGATAGATGCAACTAGTGGAGGTGCTCTAATGGACAAGACCCCTCTTGCTGCAAGGCAGTTGATTTCTAACATGGCAGCCAACTATCAACAATTTGGTGCTAGAGTTACAACAACTAAGGTGATGGCTGCAAATGAAGCTTCTGTCTCTATAGTTGTTGATAACAAGAGATTGGAGAACAAATTGACTAAGTTGACATCTCTTGTGAGGCAGCTTGCTATTGGGCAACAACAGGCTGTGATGGCAGCCAATCAACCAAGGCTCTGTGGTATCTGTTGTGCCCCTGATCATCCCACAGATGCATGCCCCACTCTCCAAGAGACACAACAGCCTGCTGAAGTTTCTGCCATGCAACCTGACCAGTCATTTAGACCTCAACAATAGTATAATCCTTACTCCAACACTTATAATCCTAGTTGGAGAGATCATCCAAATTTGAGGTATGGTCCTGGCCCACAACAACAGCAGCCCTTTAGACCTCCACAACAACCCTTCCAGCCTGCCACCACTAAATACCAACCTCCTCCTTTTAGACAACAGCCACAGTTCCAGCAACCTGCACCTGCACCTACACCTACACCTACACCTCCACAACCTATGCAGTCTAGTTCTGGACCTTCCTTGGAGGATTTAATGAAGCAAATGGCCACCAATAACCTTCAGTTTCAGCAAAATGCCAGTGCCACCATCCAGGACCTGCAGACTCAGATTGGACAGTTAGCTACAACTATCAACCAGATGTAGCAGCAGGGTTCTGGTAACCTTCCAGCACAACCAGTTATTAATCCAAAGAATGTGAGTGCTATTACCTCGAGGAGTGGCACGGAACTTCCAGATGCTGGTGCTAAGAGTGATGCTGGTACTAGTAAAAAAGCTGATAATGGTGCCAAAACAGATTCTGCACCAAAACAGATTCCCTTACCTTTTCCTTCTAGAGCCATTCTTGCAAAGAAAGTAGTGGAGCTTGATTCTGATCTGCTTGAGACTTTCAGGAGGGTGGAAGTGAACATTCCCCTCCTGGATGCCATCAAACAGATTCCAAAATATGCAAAGTTTTTGAAGGATTTGTGCACCCACAAGAGGAAGCTTAAGGGAAATGAGCAAGTGAAGATGGGCAGAAATGTTTCTACACTGATACAGGGTAAAGCTGTTGATGCCATCCCACTCTCCACCTTGCCACAGAAGTGCAAGGATCCTGGCACTTTCAGTGTCCCATGCACCATTGGAGATATTACTTTTGCAGATGCCTTGTGTGATCTTGGAGCCTCCATTAATGTCATGCCCACATCAGTTTATAGAGCACTACACCTTGGTGAGATGAAACCCACTAGTGTTGTCATCCACTTAGCCAACAAGAGTGTTGCGCTCCCACTTGGACTTATTGAAGATGTTCTGGTGCGAGTAAATAATATGATCTTCCCAGCAGATTTTTACATTTTGGATATGGAGAATGAGTCTTCCAGCCATGGTCCCACATTGATCCTAGGGAGACCTTTGTTGATGATAGCAAGGACCAAAATTGATGTGCATGCATGAACTGTTTCTATGGAGTTTGGTGATGACATTGTTCAGTTCAACATTTTCGAGGCTATGAGACATCCTGCAGATGAGCATTCTGTTTTTCTCCTTGATATCATTAATGCTGCAGTAGATAGTGTAGATATTTCTGATTCACTTTCTGATTTTTCTGATCTTTCTTCTGACTTTTTTGACTTTGATCCTGGTTCTTGTAACTGTACCTGTGATGATTCTGCTACTGTATGTAGCATTTGTGCGGAAATTTCCTCCGCACTTTGTAACACCCCAAAATTTAATAAATTACAGACAAATATTAAGAGTAAAATGTTAAGGAAAGGCAATAGAAAATTTAGGACAAAATGACATAAATACCCCTGAACATTTGTAAAAATGACGTTTATGCCCCTAGGGTGAAAATGACAATTTTGCCCTAAAACAATTCTGGAAATGACCAACATACCCCTAGATATTTT
>PYAF01005113.1:30690-44704 GCA_007407185.1 Glycine tomentella | reverse complement strand
TTGAGGAGATTCGTTTGGAAGCCTATGAGAACTCCAAGATTTACAAGGAGAAAGTGAAGAAATTCCATGACTCTAGGATTCTTAGAAAGGAGTTCCATAGTGGCCAAAAAGTGTTATTGTTTAATTCTTGCCTTAAGCTTATTTCCGGTAAACTTCGATCTAGATGGGATGGACCTTTTGTTATTACTAATGTTTTTCCCCATGGTGCAGTTGAGATTAAAAATGAAGGTGCCGGCAAAGTCTTCAAGGTCAATGGTCACCAACTCAAAGCATTTCATGAGAGCCCTCAAGTGGAGGAAGAGCTTGTGGAGGACATCTCTTTGGTCCTACCAATTTTGCGTCAAGATGTGTCTTGAATGACATTTGGGGAGTTTCCTTTTCCCTTCTTTTATTTGTTGTCTCTTTGTTGCATTTCTTTGCATGCTTACATTGAGGACAATGTGCATTTCAAGTGGGGGGTGAAGGGTCCTTAAAGGAGCTTTGGAATTGTTTTGGGAGTGGGTTTCAAACAAGTGTGGGGTGTTTGTCTTTTGTTTTGTTTTGAAAGAAAAGAAAAGAAAAAGAGAAAAGAAAGAGTTCAAATAGCAAAAATTCAAAGAAAAGAAGAAAAAGAAGAAAAGTAAAAAAAAATTGTGTATAAGCAAAGAAAAAGTTCAAGCAAAGAAAAAAAAATATATGCAATAAAAGTTGTTACAGTTCATTTTCATCCTTGTAAATTCTTTTAAATTTCACCTTGCTTCTACCCTTCTTTTTTATTGTTGGCTTGCTCCCCATTGTCCCTCTTTTCTCTTAAGCTTTAGCCTAAATATCTTTTTCTTATCCACCTTTCCCTAAGCCATTCATTACAAGCTAATAAAGTCCTTTTGATCTTTTGATGCATGTGTATTTCAAGTTGAATGAATGAGATGTTTGTCAATGCTTGGATGTGCTAGTTGCATGTGGTGTTTGAGTGTAAATACAAGCCATACACATCATGTGAGGTTGAGTGCCACCCTTTGAGAGAATTCTATCACCTTGGTGCATTCTTGATTCTAAACTTGGCTACTTTTTCACTTTGTGCTTTGTGATCATGTTTTCATGGATTGTTTGTTACCTCAACATTATTCTTCCATCTTTCATCTCTCTCACTTTTGTGCATTGTTATGATCCATTGAAAAATATGTGTGTCTTGTTCATACCTTTTCTTTAAATTTTTGGTTTACTTTAGTTTGAATTTTTCTCTTAGTCTTTCTTTTAGTTTTGCCCAGGAGTGCAAAAGTTTAAGTGTGGGGTATTTTGATAGAGTGCTTTCAATTGAGTATTTTTCTATTCTTCTTAGCTTATTTGACCTCTCTTGGACCTTTATTTTCCTATTCTAATTCAGTTTTGGGCCTAGGCAAGTAAGTGAGCTTAATTACTAATTGTTGCGTATTTTCGGATTTTTGGCTCACTTGATGTATCTGACTTGTGCAGGACCTATAGGGTGCTACTAATCTCCGAATGGAGCGTTCTAGGAGTCCCTGGAAAGATAATGAAAAGATCTACAAATTTTCTAGAAATAGCTCGAGGCCAATTCTATCATTTAGAGGGTCATTTTAACCTTTGAAGTTAGCACTTCTGCACTTGTAATTTTGGGCTGCGAATTTGACTTTCATGGTTGTAAATAGCAAATAATTAGATTGTTGGGCTTTTTTGTGGCCCATTTTATTTTTAGAACTCAGTCACTACATATATTAGTGACTTTAGTGAAACTTGGGCACCACACTTTACATTTCAATAAAAACAGTTTTGCATTTCCTTTTCTTAAGTTTTTAGAATCAAACCCTTGTTCTTCATTTTCTCTCTACTGTTCTTGCTTGTTCTTCATTGTTCTTCATTTTCATTTTTCTGTTCTTCCATTTTCGTGCACTCAATCCATGGGGCTTTCACTGATGATGATCATGGAAGGCTAAATCCTCAATCAATCTAAGAATCCAACCCAAGCACAAGGAGAATTTGAGTTCTGGTTTAGTATTTCGAATTCTATTTGAATGTTCATCTTCGTCTTCAATTGCTATTTTGTTTTCATGATTATGAATGCATTTAGGATTGAAAACAGATTAGGTTATGGATTCATTTCCTAATTTCGAACATTAATCACAGAATTAATTGGTTGATATTTCAGTTAGGGTTGTGGTTTCAATCAATTTAGGAGTTAAGTCGATTGAGTTGCTTCTAATGAGATTGAATGAACTTTCATGATAGGGTTAATTTCTGAGAACAATGATGATTCAGATTGCTTGGTGAGGTGAATTGGATTGATGTTTTAAACTCTGTTTTACATTACTTCTTTTGAATTCTGTTAGTTTCTGTGTTGCTCTTTAATTTTAGTTTACGTTTTTGCAAGTTTTACTTACGCACACAAACTGTTTGATAAAATTCCCCCCTTACTGTTACCATTGAATTGAAGCTAGAACCATATTGATCGTGTCTCTGAGTCGACCTATGTTATCTCTGTGCTACAGAATTAGCTTAGTAAAATTGTTTTGGTGCGTGTCAACAACGTGTTTATCAGCTTTCTAATCTGTTTTACTTTACTCCTTGATAATCTTGTTAATTTCTGCATTGTTCTTTAATTTTAGTTTGTGTTCTTGCATGTTTTACTTTGCACATACCAATTGTTCGACAAAATCCCCCCTTATTATTACCAATGATTTGAAGCTAGAACCATATTGATCGTGTCTCTGAGTCGGCCTAGGTTAACCCTGTGCTACAGAATTAGCTTAGTAAATTGTTTTGATGCGTCTCAACAACGTAATATCAGAAACCCACTCCCAAAACAATTCCAAAGCCCCTTTTCTCCCTAAAGCTAAGATAACATGGTTTTCCATTTTCCTTTTTTTTATGAGCTAAACAAGAAAGAAAAGGCTAAAAGCTCAAAAAGGATGACAATGGATATCAACACAAGGATAAGTTTATTTGACTAGTGGCTAAAAGAAAGATGACCTAAATCATCTCAATCATAGCATGTGCAACAAGGAATGTTAAAAGAGACAGGACAAAACATAGAGTAATCTAGCACAAGAGTGAAATCACACATGAAAGAACATATCCACAAAGGTTCAAAAACTCACATGGCATAATTCTACCACACATGGTTCATCTTAAATTCTACTTCTCAAGCCTACTTATCACTTCAACAATTGCAACAGTGATTTATATCAAGTATGAAACCTCTTAATCCAACTAACTTTTAACATTTCTCACAATTTGTACAAGTTGGAAATCCTACGAACAACATGAAAAAGTGCCTAATTCAACAAAAACATCAACAACACAGAAACAGCAAATAACAAATAGCAACAGACAATAAAAACATACAAAAATAGGAATAACAGAAACAGACAAAAAACATAAACGATAAAAACAGCTAATAAAAACAGACAAACAGAACACAGACAGACAAATAAAAAAACAGACACAGATAAACATAAAATAGATAACAGAAAATAGAAACAGACAAACAGAACATAGACAAATAAAATAGAAACAGACAGAAAAAAGTAGACAGACAGAAAACAAACAAATAGAACATAAAATCAGAAACAAAAACGTAAACAGAAAACAAACAAACAGAACATAAAATCAGAAACAAAAACGTAAACAGAAAACAAAAAACAACCAGAGAAAAAGATTTTTAGGACCCTTTACCCCCCACTTGAAATGTACATTGTCCTCAATGTAGGCATGCAAAGAAATGCAAACAAAGAGACAACAAATAAAAGAAGGGAAAAAGAAACTCCCCAAATGTCATTCAAGACACATCTTCACACAAAATTGGCAGGACCAAAGAGATGTCCTCCACAAGCTCCTCCTCCACTTGAGGGCTCTCATGAAATGCTTTGAGTTGGTGACCATTGACCTTGAAGACTTTGCTGGTAGCTTCATTTTTAATCTCAACTGCACCCTGGGGAAAAACTAATAATAACAAAAGGTCCATCCCATCTAGACCGAAGTTTACCGGAAATAAGCTTAAGGCGAGAGTTCAACAATAACACTTTTTGGCCACTATGGAACTCTTTTCTAAGAATCCTAGAGTCATGGAATTTCTTCACTTTCTCCTTGTAAATCTTGGAGTTCTCATAGGCTTCTAAACGAATCTCCTCAAGCTCTTGCAACTGAAGCTTCCTTTGCATACCCGCTTCATCAAATGCCATGTTACAACTCTTCATCGCCCAATAAGCACGGTGCTTAATTTCCACTGGAAGGTGGCATGCCTTACCGAAAACCACCTTATAGGGAGACATCCCCAATATGAGCCCATAAAGCATCCTCTAGAAGCTTGCTCCAATCTTTCCCGTTTGGTTGCACCACCTTCTGTAACACTTGCTTGATCTCTCTATTAAAAACCTCAGTTTACCCATTAGTTTGGGGATGATAAGCTGTAGCAACTCTATGCACAACCCCATACTTCTGAAGCAAGGCTGCCAATGATCGGTTACAGAAATGGCTCCCCTGGTCACTGATAATGGCCTTAGGCACACCAAACCTGCAAAAAATGGTAGATCTCACAATATCCACAACAACCTTAGAATCATTAGTTCTGGTGGCCTTAGCCTCAACCCATCTAGAAACATAATCAACAGCAAGCAAAATATATGAAAAACCATGGGAAATAGGAAATGGACCCATAAAATCAATACCCCAGACATAAAAAATCTCACAAAAAATAATGGCTTGCTGAGGCATCTCATGTCTATGTGTAATTGTGCCTCCTACTCTTTGACACTGCTCACAAGTGGTGGTAAAGTGATGAGCATCTCTAAACAAGGTGGGCCAAAAGAACCCACGGTCTAATACTTTCTTACCGATCCTCTAAGGACCAAAGTGACCTCCGGTAGGTGTGCCATGACAAAACTGAAGAATAGACTGAATTTCATGATCAGGCACACACCTTTGGATCACTTGGTCCCTACCAAACCTCCACAAATAAGGATCATCCAAAACATAATATTTAACATCACTCTTAAGTTTATCTATTTGGGACCTAGATGCATGAGGTGGAACAACAGATGCAACAAGGAAATTAACAATGTCAGCAAACCAAGGTGTGACATGCGATGAATGAAAATGCATCAAATGCTCATCAGGAAAATTATCACGAATGGGAAAGGACTCAAGAGGTCCCTTAATCCTGCTCAAGTGATCAGCAACCAAGTTTTCTGCACCACTTCTGTCCTTAATCTCAATGTCAAATTCCTGAAGAAGAAGCATCCACCTGATCAATCTAGGTTTAGCATCAAGCTTCTTCAACAGGTATTTCAAAGCTGCATGGTTAGTAAAGACAATGATATTGGAGCAAAACAAATAAGATCTAAATTTATCTAAAGCAAAAACAATGGCCAAAAGCTCCTTCTCAGTGGTGGTGTAGTTAACTTGGGCTGCATCCAAAGTGTGTAAAGCATAAGCAATAACATGGGATAGTTTACCAACTCTTTGTGACAACACAACCCTAAGTGCATAATTAAAGGCATCACACATGAGCTCAAAGGGAAGCTCCCAATTTGGCGGCTGCATGATGGGAGAGGTAGTCAGCTTCGTCCTCAATCCCTTAAATGCCTCTTTGCAAGGCTGGTCAAATGTAAAGTCTACGTCCTCTTGGAGAAGCTTGGACAATGGCAATGCAATCTTACTGAAATCCTGAATGAATCTCCTATAAAAACCTGCATGTCAAAAAAAGAACGTACTTTCCGCACAGAAGCGGGGTAAGGCAAAGAGGTAATCACATCAATTTCGGTCTTATCGATCTCAATACCTCTACTAGAGACCAAATGTCCTAAGACTATACCCTCATGCACCATGAAATGGCATTTCTCAAAGTTAAGAACAAGGTTAGTACTAATACATCGGTCAAGCACTCTAGAGAGACTATCCAAACATGCATCAAAAGAGGAATCATAAACAGTGAAATCATCCATAAACACCTCCATGCAACTCTCTAATAAATCAGAAAAGATGCTTACCATGCACCTTTGGAAGGTACCAGGTGCGTTGCATAGGCCAAAAGGCATCCGGGTGTAAGCAAATGTGCCAAATGGACAAGTGAATATGGTCTTATATTGATCATCTGGTGCAATATAGATTTGCATGTAACAAGAAAAACCATCAAGAAAGCAATAATGTGATTTACCTGCCAACCTCTCTAAAAACTTGTTCAATGAAAGGCAGAGGGAAATGGTCCTTGCGAGTGGCCTGGTTGAGTCTCTTATAATCAATGCAAACTCGCCAACTGTTGGCCACTCTAGTCGGAATCAGCTCATTATCTTGATTCTTCACAACTGTGGACCCGACTTCTTAGGAACCACTTGGACAGGTGAAACCCAAGTGCTATTAGAGATGGGATAGATGATCCTTGCAGCTAGTAGCTTCGTCACTCGTCACTTCCTTCTTCACCACATCAAGAATAGTGGGATTCAGCCTCCTCTGTGGTTGCCTCACTAGTCTAGAATCATCCTCCAAAAGTATCTGGTGCATGCAGATGGAAGGATTAATACCAGGAAGATCAGCAAGTGTCCATCCAATGGCCTTTTTGTGGCCTCTCAAAACATGCATCAACTTCTCTTTATGCTCCAATGGCAGACTACTAGATATGATGACTAGAAGCTTCTGAGCATCATCTAAATATGCATACTTGAGGTGCTCAGGTAGTGACTTCAGCTCCAAGGAAGGTGGCTGAATAGTGGAAGGTAAGGAAAGACTAGGGGCTGAGGGAAGTGGGATAGGCTCAGAACTTGTATATGTACCTGCTACACAATCAGAGTGAGTGCGGAGGAAATTTCCGCACAAATACTACACACAACAGTAGAATCATCACAGGTATAATTACAAGAACCAAGATCAAAATCAGAAAAATCAGAAAGTAAATCAGAAATATCTACACTATCTATTGCAGCATCAATGATATCAAGAAGAAAAACAGAATGCTCCTCTACAGGATGTCTCATGGCCTCAAAAATGTTAAACTAAACAATGTCATCACCAAACTCCATAGAAAGAGTTCCTGCATGCACATCAATTTTGGTCCTGGTTGTCATCAAGAATGGTTTCCCTAGGATCAATGTGGAACCATGGCTGGAAAACTCATTCTCCATATCCAAAATGTAAAAATCTGCTAAGAAGATCAAATTATTAACTTGCACCAGCACATCTTCAATAAGTCCAATTGGAAGCGCAACACTCCTGTTGGCCAAGTGAATGACAACACCAGTGGGTTTCATCTCACTAAGCTGTAGTGATCTTTAAACTGATGTGGGCATGACATTAATGGAGGCTCCGAGATCACACAAGGCATCTACAAAAGTAATATCTCCAATGGTGCATGGGACAGTGAAAGTGTTAGGATCCTTGCACTTCTATGGCAAGGTGGATAGTGGAATGACATTAACAGTTTTGCCTTGTATCAGTGCGGAAACATTTCTTCCCATCTTCACTTACTCATTTCCCTTCAGCTTCATCTTTTGGGTGCACAAATCTTTCGAGAACTTTGCATATTTTGGAATTTGTTTGATGGCATCCAAGAGGGGAATGTTGACTTCCACCCTCCTGAAAGTCTCAAGCATATCAGAATCAAGCTCCACTACTTTCTTTGCAGGAATGACTCTAGAAGGACAAGGTAAGGGAATCTGTTTTTGTGCAGAATCTGTTTTGGCACCATCATCAACTTTTTTACCAGCACCAGCATTAATTTTAGCACCAGCATCTGGAAGCTCTGTGCCATTCCTCAAGGTAATAACACTCACATTCTTCGGGTTAATAACTGGTTGTGCTGGAAGGTTACCATAACCTTGCTGCTGCATCTGGTTGACAGTTGTAGCTAACTGTCCAATCCTAGTCTGCAGGTCCTGGATGGTGGCACTGACATTTTGTTGAAACTGGATATTGCTGGTGGCCATTTGCTTCATCAAATCCTCCAAGGAAGGTCCAGAACTGGATTGCACAGGTTGTGTAGGTGTAGGTGCAGGTTGTTGGAACTGTGGCTGTTGTCTGAAAGGAGGAGGTTGGTATTTGGTGGTGGCAGGCTGGAAGGGCTACTGTGGAGGTCTAAAGGGTCGTTGTTGTTGTGGACCAGGACCATACCTCAAATTTGGATGATCTCTCCAACCAGGATTATAAGTGTTGGAGTAAGGATTATACTGCTATTGAGGTCTGAAGGATTGGCCAGGTTGCATGGCAGAAACTTCAGCATGTTGTTCTGTCTCTTGAAGAGTGGGGCATGCATCTGTGGGATGATTAGGCGCACAACAGATACAACAGAGCCTTGGTTGATTGGCTGCCATCACATTTTGTTGTTGACCAATAGCAAGCTAGATGTCAACTCTGTCAATTTGTTCTCCAATCTCTGGTTATTAGCAACCATAGAAACATAAACTTCATTTGCAACCTTGGATGTTGTAACTCTAGCGTCAAATTGTTGATAGTTGGCTGCCATGTTAGAAATCAACTGCCTTGTAGCAAGAGGGGTCTTGTCCCTCAGAGCGTCTCCACTAGCTGCATCTATCATACTCCTATCCATCAACATCAAGCCTTCATAAAAATACTGGATCAGTAATTGCTCATTGATTTGATAGTGAGGACAGGCAGCACACAGCTTGTTGAATCTCTCCCAATACTCATACAAAGTCTCTCCGAGAAACTGCCTTATGCCACAAATTTCCTTCCGAATGGATGCTGTTCTAGAGGTAGGGAAGAATTTCTCCAAGAATCTTTTCTTCATGTCTGTCCAAGTGGTGATAGGATCTGGTTGAAGGTACAACCAGTCCTTAGCAATACCATCCAAAGAGAAAGGAAATGCCTTCATCTTGACATAATCCTCATGAACGTCATGTGGTCGCATGGTGAAACACACCACATGAAACTCCTTAAGGTGTTCATGTGGATCTTCACCAGCAAGTCCATGAAACTTAGGAAGCAAATGGATCAGTCCAGATTTTAGCTCATAACTAACCTCAATCTCAGGATATTGAATACACCAAGGTTGGTAAACAACATCAGGTATAGCTAACTCCTTAAGAGTTGAGTTGTTATCAGCCATTATATCAAGATGTGTAGAAGTAGAAGGATTAGAAATAGATTCAGAATCAAAGTCAGAAGACACTATGCTACTGTCTAAAACTACACTATCAAAGTCATCTAACCTAATGTTATGTCTGTTTAAATTGTGAAATGTCCTATCTATCTCAGGATCAAATGAATGTCATTCACTTGATGTGGACCTAGTCATACATATAAAGGATAATAAACACTGAAAGCATAAAAAAAACAACCGTAAAAATTTTAAACAAAATCAAAGTGTAAGAGTTCAGACTCTTTTGTTTTTTTACTCCCAAGCTATTAGCGCCAGATCTGGTGCGATCAGTGCCAGATGTTCAAACCTATGGCGCGACTAGTGCCACAAACCACACGGTTAGCGTGAGAAACCAAATCAGGACACAAGGATTCGAATTGGCGCGATCAGCGTGGATGGTCAGGCTGGTAGCGCCAGCTGGGTTTTTCCTCTGCGTTTTCTGACAGCAAATGTGAAATTTATCACCCACACTTCATAATGAGCAACAACAAGCATGTAATCATGTAATAAAGTGTGGTTCTGCAGTAAAACGTAAAAATGCAATAACTATAACTACTACTATGAACTAATTACATTGAATTAAAGCTAGCACACACTGAACCGTGTCCCCGACAACGGCGCCAGTTTTGATATGTGTTCGTCAAAACGCTCCAAAACAAATTAACTATGCTAATTCTATAGTACAGGATTAACCTAGGTCAAGTCATAGACTCTATCAATATGGTTCTAGCTTAAAATCACTAATAACAGTAAGGGAGATTTTATCAAACAGTTTGTCTGCAACAATTAAAACATATGAAAATACAAGCTAAGATTAAAGAACAATGCAAAAACTAGCAGAATTGATAACAAGTAATGTAAAGCAGATTAAAGAGCATCAATCCAATTCACCAAACCAAGCTATTCGAATCATCATAGTTCTCATGAATTTATCCTATTATGAACATTCATTCAATCTCACTAGAAGCAATTCAATCGAATCAACTCCCAACTTAATTGAAATCACAACCTAACTGAAATATCATCCAATTAATCGATGATTAATAATTGAAATTAGGACATGAATCCATAACCTAATCCACTTTCAATCCTAAACGCATTCATAATCATGAAAATAGAATAGAAATTGAAGAAGAAGGTGAATATTCAAATAGAATTCGAAATACTAAACCGGAACTCCAATTCTCCTCTTGCTTGGGTTGGATCCTTGGATTGATTAATGACTTAGCCTTCCATTATCATCACCAAGGAAAGCTCCATGAAGTAAGTGCAAGAAAATGGAAGAATAGCAAAATGAAAATGAAGAAGATGAAGAACAATTGAGAGAAAATGAAGAACAAGGGTTTTGATTCTAAAAACTTAAAGAGAGAAATGTAAAACTGTTTTTATTAATGTAAATGTGTGTTAAAATCTGTACAATGTCACTAATATGTAGTGACTAAGTCTGAAGAAAAGAATGGGCCATCAACAATACTCATCAGTTCTAATTATTTACTATTTACAACCATAAAAATCAAATTCGCAGCCCAAAATATAAGTGCAGTTATTCTGACTTCGAAGCCTAAAATGACCCTCCAAATGGCAGAATTAGCCTCGGCTTATTTCTGAAAAACTTGTATATATTTTTGTTATCTTTCCAGTGACTACTAGAACGCTCCATTCGAAGTTCCGTAGAGCTCTGTAGGTTTTATACAAGACAGATAGGTCAAGTGAGTATAAAATCCGAAAATACGCTACAATTAGCAATTAAGCCCACTTACTTACCTAAGCCAAAAACTGAATTAGAATGGAAAAATAAAAGTCCAAGAGAAGTCAATTAAGCTAAGAAGGATAGAAAAATATTTAACTAAAAGCACTCCATCACTTCAGTTGTAAGAGCTTGAGGAGATTCGTTTAGAAGCCTATGAGAAATCCAAGATATACAAGGAGAGAGTTAAGAAATTCCATGACTCTAGAATTCTTAGAAAGGAGTTCCATAGTGGCCAAAAAGTGTTATTGTTCAACTCTCTCCTTAAGCTTATTTCCGGTAAACTTCGATCTAGATGGGATGGACCTTTTGTTATTACTAATATTTTTCCCCATGGTGCAGTTGAGATTAAAAATGAAGCTACCGGCAAAGTCTTCAAGGTCAATGGTCACCAACTCAAAGCATTTCATGAGAGCCCTCAAGTGGAGGAGGAGCTGGTGGAGGACATCTCTTTGGTCCTGCCAATTTTGCGTGAATGACATTTTGGGAGTTTCCTTTTCCCTTCTTTTATTTGTTGTCTCTTTGTTGCATTTCTTTGTATGCTTATATTGAGGACAATGTGCATTTCAAGTGGGGGGGTGAAGTATCCTAAAAATCTATTTTTCTGGTTATTTTCTGTTTTCTGTTTACGTTGTTATTTTCTATTTTTTATCTGTTTACGTTTTGTTACTGTCTGTTTTTCATTGTCTGTTAGTTTCTGTTTTCTATTTATCTATCTGTATCCTGTTTGTCTGTTTTAATTTTTGAATCTGTATGTTTTTGTGGTCTGTTTCTATTTGTTGTTTCTGTTTTGTTGCTGTTTTTATTGAATTTAGGCACTTGTTCATGTTTTTCATCGGATTTCCAACTTGTATAAATTGTGAGAAATGTTAAAAAGTTGGTTGGATTGAGAGGTTTCATACTTGATGTGAATCATTATTGCAATTGTTTAAGTGATAAGTAGGCTTGAGAAATAGAATTTAAGATGAACCATGTGTGGTAGAATTATGCCTTGTGATTTTTTGAGCCTTTGTGGATATGTTCTTTCATGTGTGATTTCACCCTTGTGCTAGATTACTCTATGTTTTGCCTTGCCTCTTTTGACATTCCTTGTTGCACATGCTTTGATTGAGATGATTTCGGCCTTCTTTCTTTTAGCCACTAGCCAAATAAACCTATCCTTGTGTTGATATCCATTGTCACCCTCTTTGAGCCTTTATCCTTTTCTTTCTTGTTTAGCTCATTAAAAACTAAAAAATGATGGAAAACCATGTTATCCTAGCTTTAGGGAGAAAATGAGCTTTGGAAATGTTTTGGGAGTGGGTTTCAAGCAAGTGTGGGGTATTTTATTTTGTTTTGATTTGGAAGAAAGAAAATGAGGAAAAAAGAGAAAAGAAAGAGTTCAAATAGCAAAAGTTCAAAGAAAAAAAATTGTGTATAAGCAAAGAAAAAGAAGTTCAAGCAAAGGAAAAAAATATGCAATAAAAGTTGTTATGGTTCATTTTCATCCTTGTAAATTCTTTTAAATTTCATTTTATTGTTTCTACCCTTCTTTTATCTTGTTGGCTTGCTCGCCATTGTCCTTCTTTTCTCTTAAGTTTTAGCCTAAATATCCTTTTCTTATCCACCTTTTCCTAAGGCATTCATTACAAGCTAATAAAGTCCTTTTGATCTTTTGATGCATGTGTATTTCAAGTTGAATGAATTAGAGGCTTGTCAATACTTAGATGTGCTAGTTTCATGTGGTATTTGAGTGTAAAGACAAGCTATACACATTGTATGAGGTTGAGTGTCGCTCTTTGAGAGAATTCTATCACCTTGGTGCATTCTTAATTCTAAACTTGACTACTTTTTCACTTTGCACTTTGTGATCATGTTTTCATGGATTGTTTGTTGCCTCGATATTATTCTTCCATCTTTCATCTATCTCACTTTTGTGCATTGTTATGATCCATTGAAAAATATGTGTGCCTTGTTCATACCCTTTCTTTAAATTTTTGGTTTACTTTAGTTTGAATTTTTCTCTTAGTCTTTCTTTTAGTTTTCCCAAGAGTGCAAATGTTTAAGTGTGGGGTATTTTGATGGGGTGCTTTTAGTTAAATATTTTTCTATCCTTCCTAGCTTAATTGACTTCTCTTGGACTTTTATTTTTCCATTCTAATTTAGTTTTTGTCTTAGGCAAGTAAGTGGGCTTAATTGCTAATTGTAGTGAATTTTTGGATTTTACGCTCAATTGACCTATCTGCCTTGTATAGGACCTAAAGAGTTCTACGAAACTCCAAATGGAGTGTTCTAGTAGTCCCTGGAAAGATAACAAAAAGATCTACAAGTTTTTCAGAAATAAGCCGAGGCTAATTCTGCCATTTGGAGAATCATTTTGGGCTTCGAAGTCAGAATCACTGCACTTATATTTTGGGCTGCAAATTTGATTTTTATGGTTGTAAATAGTAAATAATTAGAATTGATGAGTTTGTTCATGGCCCATTATTTTCTTCAAACTTAGTCACTACATATTAGTAACATTGGATAGAATTTACACATTATATTTCATTTAATAAAAAACAGTTTTACATTTCTCTCTTTTAAGTTTTTAGGATCAAAACCCTTGCTCTTATTTTCTCTCAACTGTTCTTCCTTGTTCTTCATTTTCGTTTTGCTGTTCTTCCATTTTCGTGCAATCATTCCAAGGATCCAACCCAAGCATAAGGAGAATCTGAGTTCTGGTTTGGTATTTCGAATTCTATTTGAATGTTCACTTTCTTCTTCAATTGCTATTTTGTTTTCATGATTATGAATGCGT
Organism: Glycine tomentella; assembly: GCA_007407185.1. Lineage (NCBI taxonomy): Eukaryota > Viridiplantae > Streptophyta > Magnoliopsida > Fabales > Fabaceae > Glycine > Glycine tomentella. Next base: position 31,096 of record PYAF01005113.1, on the reverse strand, counting down.
TTAGGATTGAAAACGGATTAGGTTATGGATTCATTTCCTAATTTTGAATATTAATCACAGATTAATTGGATGATATTTCAGTTAGGGTTGTGGTTTCAATCAATTTAGGGGTTAAGTCGATTGAATTGCTTCTAATGAGATTGAATGAACTTTCATAATAAGATAAATTTCTAAGAATGATGATGATTCGAATTGCTTGGTGAGGTGTGTAACACCCCAATATTTTTATATTTTGAGGTAATACTTTAGAATGGTTAGAAATTATAATTTGCTATTTAGTAAGATTTTTAGGATTTTAAATACATATTCTGAGATAAAATATAATTTAAGCTAATCAAATTAGTAGAAAATTGTATGAAAATGATGAGAATAATCCTAGGAGTTTTCTCTTAATTATGGGCTAAAG
>PYAF01005113.1:0-23453 GCA_007407185.1 Glycine tomentella | reverse complement strand
AGCCTTGTTATCTGTCTTATTATGTTATGATTGATAAACTGGATCAGCAGGGGCGTGTTTTATGGTTCTGTTATGTGATTCTATACATAACGTATCAAGAAAACGATCCTGTGTTTCCGCTGAACTGTATATTTGCTATTTCATACGCTAATCTGATATATTTAATGATAACACGTCGGAGGCCTACGGGGTGTTACAATAACTTTAGATATTCATGCAATTTTCTTCATTTATACTGTAAGTTTTATTTACTTCCATTCATTATATTGGGTAGTAACATTGAGAGACTTATCTTCTGGCTTACCTAATCATAAATTTTTGGCCAGTCTCCTAGTTTTCTTGTGATTTTTATCTGTTACTAAGGGTAATCTGGTAATTTGTCATTCCAAGGGTATTTCTGTAATTTCTTCAAATCTCTACAAAATATCTAAGGGTATTTTGGTAGTTTGTCACTCAGTCCAGGGGTATTATTGTAATTTTCAATTCAAAATATCTAATGAAAATATCCAAGGGTATTTTGGTAATTTGTCACTTACTCCAGGAGCATTTTTTGTAATTTCTATTTCAAGTGTAATATGGTAATTCTCATATCAAGGGAAAGGGTAATATGGTCATTCTTCTTTAAGCATTTTTGTAATTCTTCTTTTTATCTCTAACTAACATAATTAAAACAAGTCGTTTGCTTTCTGTTCATATGATGCACACAGCTCTAGTTGCTTGTTGGGTCGATTCGATGGCTCTATATGAATTAGCAGTTTTTGATCCCTCTGACCCTGTTCTTTTTAGGATGTTACATGCAGAATTTTATTGTTCTACTGATTTTATTTTTCTTTCAGCATGCATGATGTTTATTTGTTATGATTCTTTTTCACACTTAAAACTTGAGGAGTCTTAATTTATATATAGAACAATATGAGACTCTAGTAGTCTTGATTCATTCATGACTTGGATCACCAATGTCAATTTTTGTCTTTACCATTTTTTTATTTGAGATTCACAAATGGATTTTCTTATGATTTAAATCATGTTAATTTTTCATGAATCCTTTTGCTTATCCTGTGAATGATAAAAGTCCATAGCAATAACATGGATCATAACAAGCAAGGGGAAGCAAAAATATATTTAAACTTATTTTTTAACCATAAAAATAACATGGATCATAAAAAGCACATTTATTATTGTAGATTTTTTTTAAGTGAATCAGTTAACATGATATGCTCCATTGTTTATTTGTTAACTAAGACCATAAAATTCACAAGTGTATCTAGTACATAATAATTCAATTGTATATAAACTTATTTTTTTCACATACAAATTGGTGTAAGCTTTGAATAGTCTTGTAGTGAAGAATGGATGTAAGCACCTTATAGTGTGCTTGCACTTCAGTTTCAATATAATATTATTGAAAATAGTGATTGACAACTTTTTTTAATTTAAGATCACTTGTCTTGTTAAAAATCATGATTAGTTTGAATTTTTTGATCCCCCTCCAGAAAGCTACGCGAGGCTACTCATTTGATTATTTTATTAAAGAAAATGTAGTGTTTTTTTGTGTTTCCACTATTGTCGAAATTAATGCCCTTTTGGACTTGAAATTGTTACAGTCGATTGTAACATCTTTTACTTGGTTTATTATGCAGGAATTTAGGCAGGAATGCATACTGTTAGATATTTTGATGGGAAAACATACAAATGGGTTGGTCTAAGCTAGCAGCCTAATATAATAGGAAAAGTATGTTTCTAAGATTTTGATTGTTTTTCTATCATCAGTTATTTCATTATTCTTGAATCTTTGATCCCTATTGAAATTGAAATTGCTCTAATTTGAAATGTACTTTTTTCTATGCCTGCTTGAGCAAAAGCCAATTGCCAATACTTGTTCGGATAGATGTTTGTACCTAAATTGTGTTTTTTTAATGTTGTAATAATAACTAGTATTGTCACTTCACCATGAGGAAAAATGATTTTGACTATCTGAATATGTTAGTTATCTTAGTATGAGTAATTTATTGATTGCTAAGTGGACTTAATGTGACTTGAGTGCTCTTTGTTATCGTTCATCGACATCAGGTGAAATGAACATTAGGCCAATTCACACCAGCTCAGTGGGACAAAGACGAGTGGCATCCACTGCTTGGTCCTTGGCGTTTCATTCAAGTGCTTAGTCTTTGCATTGTATTTTTGTAGACGACTATGTATTTGACATGAGGAGATAATGATATTAGTTTTTTATGTTCACTTGACTTGGCTAATTGTAGCTTAATTTATATTCTCTAGACATTAATAATATTTCTTGTGGTTTAAGTTGAATTTTTAATATTGTGTAGACAATTAATAATAATGCGTTTGAAAAAAAAAAAAGATAATCTAAGACGGTTATAGAGCATAACCATCTTAGAAGGTAATGTAAAAAAAATTAACAACATCTAAGACGGGTTATACACAATAACCGTTTTAGAATGGCTACATACTGAGACGGTTATACATATAACCGTCTTAGAAAATAGTTAAAAAAATTAAAAATATTTAAAAAATTAAAATAGAATCTAAGACGGTTATATGTAATAATCGTCTTAGAATGACTACATACTAAGACGGTTATACGCATTACCGTCTTAGAAGGTGCAGTAAAAAAAATTTTTTTAAAAAAAGAAAGAAAACAGAACCTAAGACAATTATACGTAATAACCGTCTTAGAATGGCTACATACTAAGACGATTATACGCATAACCGTCTTAGAAGGTGCTGTAAAAAAAATTTAAAAAAAAAAAAAAGAAAATAGGATCTAAGACAGTTATTCGCAATAACCATCTTAGAATGGCTACATACTAAGACGATTATAGAGTATAACCGTAAAGGTATGTTAAAAAATAAAAATAAATAAAAAATAAATCTAAGATGGTTGTACAACCATCTTCTTATGTGTAACCTTACAACGTCGCTGACTACGAAGACGGGTCTGAAACCGTCTTTAAAGGGGTTAAACAACCGTCTTAAAAGCCTATTTTTGTAGTAGTGTTTAGCTTGATGGAAAATTTCCTTTCATTTTTTTTCTTATTTTCTTCTATTTCTAAAGAAGTTTACTTAAACATGTTCTAGATGGTAAGAGACTTCTCCATTCTGTTAAATTTGGTTAGTTTTCGATCTTCAGGTTTTCTAGACCTGATTTGTTAGTGATTTCCAGGTTGGGATCATCAAAAGAACTCGTCTACTAATGCCGGTCGGATTAGCTACATCAGATTGACTACTACCCTAGGATGATAGGAGCAGTTGGAACGGCTTCTTCTGTTTCTACCTACACATCTCAGAGCTCATACACCTGCGCATCTCACTAGCGTATCTCCTCTCTGTCCCGTAAACATTTAGGGTCTTACTCTCTCTTCTCGGTCAGTATATTCCCCTAATCTCTTTATCATTGGCATTGGCATTGGATAGGGTTTGCCGCACTTAAACGAGCTAGCGAAAACTGAAAACATGAAAATACATAGAGGACTATTCGAGGATAAGTAATTATTGCATGGGTATAGTACCCTACAAATACAACCCACAAGAATATTGAAACAACATTGAGTAATACAGATTGAGTTATTCTCTAAAATTATGAACACATGTTAATTTAGTGTATGATATTACAAAAATTGCCATTTTAGTCTCTACAAGAACAAAGAACAAAAGGAATCATTTGGTAGTTTTAGGGATTAAATCATACTCCATATTTTAATCTTGGGGACTAAATTGATTAATACTTGTAATTGAATTGATTAATTTGGTGTGTATTACTCAAATAATAGCACAAACTTCAATGATGACTTTATTAGTATACTAATACATCTTGAACTTTTGATTGGTTATGTTGACAGATTGTGTTCATAAAAGAATTTTTCTTCAAACACTACTACAAAACAAGTCTTTTACGATATTTCTAAAAGTCATTCAACGTCGATTTTGAATTGTCATAGCCAACGTCGTGGAAAATCAACACTTTCCACGACGGTTTTCAAAACCGTCTTAGAATCTCGATTTCTACATCAGTTCTTTCAAAAACTGTCTTAGAATGTCTTTTTTAAAAATAAAAAATAAAAAAACACTAAATTCTACTAAGACGGTTATTTGAAAAACCGTCTTAGAAGGTACACATTCTAAGATGATTTTTCAAATAACCGTCTTAGATTTTATTGAAAAAATAAAAAAAGTGGAGATTTCTAAGACGATTTTTATAAAAAAAAATGTCTTAGAATGCCTTTTTTTAAAAAAATATAAAAAACACAAAATTCTAAGATGGTTTTCTCAAAAACCGTCTTAGAATGTATAATTCTAAGACGATTTTTCAAAGAACCGTATTAGAAGAGCATTTTTTATATAAAAAAAAGCTACAATTGTTCTTTTGGATAATTGAAAATATAAAATGATATATTACTTAAAAAAACACACATTTCAAATAATAAAAATTCTCAGGAGTTAAACAAAAGTAAAAAAGGAGAAAGAGAAGGACATTCATACATAGGAGTTACAAGATTATGCATTCATCATTTTAATTGTAAAAGCTACAACTTGTTTGGATCAGGATCCAAATATAAAATATATACATACTGATTCAAATGAACTAAATTGCAAAACTCATAGTGGAAGCACTGGTACCAGCACAATAGTCTGTGAAAGGAATTCAAATTATCAACTTAATATTAACTTGAATTGCGCTTATTAGTTGCATAAATATTATGTAAGGAAGGTCTAATATAAAATGATTAGTCACTAGCACATTGATTAGTGCACAATATATCCAGAAATTAGAAATGGAAATCAGATCTTACATTACGAACTAATTAGCATATAAAGGCAAGACATAATACCTTGATGCCACATGTAAATTGAAGAAGCCACTCATCACGACACTGGAGAAGGAAAAGATATCAATTATTAAAATTTCAAAGCAGTGAGCTTAATTAATTTTACTTCAAAATGGGAATTGAATGCATAGAATGTGACCTCAAGGATTAAATCTGTGTCAAATTTACTGGTGAAAATATCCTCATAAGAAACCCAACAATGATCCCTGGCAAGGGCTACTTTGCCAACAACCTTGAACGAATGATAATAAGTAAGCTTATTAAGTTTGAATCACCCTTATAGATCATAAATCTATTATACAGATAATTTTGTGGCTCACAAGAACACTATAATTATTAATTTAGCATCCTATCCTTCCTCTAAGAGAGCACATAAATGTGTTACTTTATGACATCTTGCATACAAAGAAAGTAATATGCAGAATGACTAGACCATATGTTGTTCTAGCCTAATTCTAAAAACATGTATTCAGAATTTCTCAAATATAAAACATAACACATACGATCTACATAGTTTTTTGGAGATCACTCCTGTTGTGAATATGTAGGAAAATAATTTGAGAAAATTAAAGAAGCAAAGTATTCCCTATATATCAAAATATTTGTGGCTTAAGGTTTCCTGCAAGGACTAAGAAAATCATTAAATGTTCTCAACTACAAAACAAAATTGATGACTAGAAGTGCTCACTATTTCCATTCTTTGTGCCATTTTTCAAGCAACTTGCAAACAAACTCCAACAAAAGTACTTTTAAAAGAAAAGTCCCAAAGGCCCAAACTATGAATTAAGCCTCAAATATATATATATATATATACACACACACACACACACACACACATATATATATATATATATGCCAAGATTAATTACCACTGCTCAAGAGTGAAGTTAGTCCCTTCCATGTGAAGGTTAAGCGTATCATTGCAGGCCAAAATGGAGCAACAAAGTGAGACCAATCTTCAGACTTGATGTCCTAAGTACATAGCAATGCAAGAAAGTTAAAATAATAGCAACACAACTTCAACGAACTGTCTCTACTCTCTACATAGTAATTAATCGTATTAATATATATATATATAATAAGACATCTAGCACTGAGGCATGCACATAATTACCTGAAGTGACAATTAAGTATTTTCCCGAGTATGAATCAGCTAAAAAAGGCTCCAATCAATACCAAGAATAAAATAGCAAGCTTTCCAATTTCCAATTTTTTTTGTTGTAAACAGGCTTTTTGGAGATGGAAATGGTCCCATCTTGTGTATATATGTCATCTTCTACCATAGTGTCAATGCAAATATAAGATCCTAATATGTAAACTTTGCCTTTATTATATGGAGTGGACAACCAAATACGTAGGTTCCCCTAGGTGGATTTCCACCTCTAGCACGTACAAGTATGGGACATAAATAGAAATAGGATTCTATGTTTGCATTCTTTATCTATGACTTGAATGTAAATTTATAAAAGCAAAGAATAAAATCTCACAGTAAGCCAATAAAATTGAACCATAGTACATATTTGGTAAAACAGTAATATTTTAGCCACATCCTATTGATTTTATCCTTAAAAATAGTTATTACAATGACAAAAGATGATTATGTTAAAATACATATGATGAAAGTAACAAGCACAACACAAGTAGGCATATGGATCAACTTAGACACAAAAAGAATGCCCAAATAAATAAGTTATTGAATGTTAGGAAAATAACACAATCTCTAGTTACAGTAATTACTTCATTGATATAAGCCATCATCATAATGCAGAATTGCAGACATGATGTCTGAGCTACTGCAATACAGAAGAAATCCTTATAATTACCAAGTCGGAATCATCTTTAAAGTTGAATTTCAGACAAGATAGGTGGTCATGTTCATTGTCTATATTTTAAGCCCAAAGCATTCTAGTGAAAGGTGGCATGTTAGAAATATAATATAAAATCATTCATCTGTCTGACTAAAGCTTTTGGAATAATTGATTCATGGTAAATAAATTTATTAGAAACGTTATCGTAATATTCTCCTAGCAAAACACATTTCTTTTTACTTCAATACTGGAGTTGATACATGTGTAAACCACAAAGAAAGTGGCTCCCCTTGTGCATTAGAAATAGCTACATTTCATAACTTAAGTTGCAACAAGTAGCCTAAGAAGAATGAAGGCAGGCATTAAGTAGCCTAATGTTTATCCAGAGCTTGTTTTGGCAATTGCAACTATGTCTCTACCTTGTAGTGGAACAGACCGCGTTTGAGCCTGTATTGGTGTTGGACTTGAGAAGCCAACAAAATATATCTAAAATGAGAGTATATGGAAGCAATCAGACCATTGAATGGTGCACAAATCCAATGCCTTTTGATTCAGAAAATAAAAATTGCATTCAACTGTGATAATTTAGTAAACAAAAAACAAAAGGACCCATAGGTTATGGTTGCTTACTAAAGCAACTTGAGCCAATTAAAAAAGGCATAAAAGACATAAGAGGCGGAGCCAATAAGCAAAAAATTTCAGGTCACACAGAAATTTGAAGAATGGAGGGCCATCCACCCTAATAGAAATGCCCAAGAAAGGCTTCAACCATCCCTTTTGCAGGCTCCAAAAATCAGGATAGTAGTTGCACGTGTAATTGTGCTAAATGCAGATTAGCAGTGCAGCGTACGACATATGCTCCTCCTCTGGACCAACAAGTACAACAACACAACCAAAGCACTCTCATTTTACTTGTTTTCATTTGGGAATTTAGACAAATAGGTAAAAGGCAAGAGTAGAAAGCAATAATTATGAGAGAAAAGAAAATGGGGACAGAGGATACCAATTTTCTTGTCCTCCAAACTTGTCATCCATGAGCCTCCTTTCGCATTTGGAGTACCATATTGCAAAACCAATGAATGCATAAACATGTTCAGTTGGGGTCAAAGGAAAGATACAAAATTTTTGAAATTCTTCTACCTACGAGCTAACCCAGAGGCCCGAATTTCCACCGGTTAACTCCATCTTCTGCACAAAGAAATATATTGTAATATATATATATATATATTTGGAAGAAGACGAATTGAAATTTACTTGCCATGGGAAAAGACATAGGAGATTAAATGTAAAGCAGAAGAGAGCGTGAAGGAGTTGATTCGAATAGCCATGGCTGAGTGTACGCATACTCTGTTGTTCATGCTATTTGGAATCCAATAAAAACTTTCTAAAACCTATATATTAAAAAGCATTTAAATATTCGGATAGCCATGGCCTGCCCGATCCAGTTCTTGATATTGAAAATGGCAGACACGCCATTAATCTGATACTCCTGGGTCGCCAAAGCGAAAACCCTCTTTCCAAAGCTCTGCGAAGGGAGCCCCAGATCGAAGAGCTTCGATGTCAGAGGGTTCGGCCACGCGAAGTGCGGAGGGCTCATATACGTATGAATCAAACCAGTGAAACCCTGGGCAACCCGGCCAGCTAGGTCCTGCCTGTGATGTTGCACCTCTTCCCATGCCTCAAACGACCTTTCCACAGACATTTTCTTCTTGTTCTTCAACAAAACTCACTAATTTTCCATGAGACCTAGGGTTTCACTTATACTCCCAAATCAAATTAGTGGACGGTTTGGAGTGTCCACGTTCATCAATGAGGTGGGTGAGAGTCAGAGAGAGGGTTTGGAGATTGAAGGAAAGTAAGGAATGGAGACGAAGCAATTCAAATAAAAAGGAACGCATCCAAGGACAGTTTTGTCTAAAAACCGTCTGTTACGGATAAAAGATATCCTATCTTTATAATGTTAATTCAAATATTCAAATCATCAATAACTTATCATTATAACCGAATAGAAGCGGCGAAACCTGCAGATGACATATATCTGCATCTCCAGATATCTCGAAAAAACGATAAGAGGCTTCAACAACTTATCTTCAAGGACCAGTTAGCTTCCTATAAATAAATCACCACCCATGGTGAAAGGTACACACGCAATTTTGACTCTCTTTCCATTCACACGGCACACACTGCACCCCAAATCGTGTTGTGATTTACTGCCGTTGTGATCTTCTTCTTCCTTAAGTTGCTTCCGTCCTATAAGCTTTTTAAGAGAGAGAGAGCCTGATCCCAACACAACATGTTGGACATTTCTGTTCTCTTCGGGCAGAACAGTGACGCCGTCTGTGGGGACGATAAATTTCGAATCCCACCAACTCGAAATGGCTAACACAAGGAGGCATCAGGTGGCTAGGCGTGAAGAACCACCCAGAAACCTGAACCAGGAAAATGTGATGGTAGAAGATGCGCTTTCCCATACGGCCTCATCTCCTGCGGGTCCCGCGGCACCCGCACCGGATAGCCCGCGACCGGAAGAAGAGTCTGAAAATTCTCAATGCTTCATCCAGAACGCTCTCCAGTCTTTATTGACTCGCATGGAGAACCTGGAGAAGCATTATGAACTCCAACGACAGGAGGATATTCAGCGACTAATTACTCAATTGGAAGAACGTGATAACAGACGAAGGGAGGAAGAGCGCCGACAACATGCCGACTATCTCGAACGCAACATAGAAATGAAGCAACCTCATACAGCCAGGAGACCAAGACCTGAGACGTCGGCCCACACCACTGGGATTGGCCATAGGGATCCGACTGACCATTCCGAGCAAGGAAGAGTATCACTTTCCCACCGTGAGGAATTCCGTGTTTCCTCGGTTATAGCACCAGAAGGTGCTACAAGAAAACCGACTGAAGAAATCATCCGCCGTCCAGACCAAGGCGATGGCACGTATCGGAGAAAATATCACCGGGGTTACCAAAACAATAGCACGTTCGTCGACCAAATAGTAGACGCCCAGTTCTTGGAAGACTTCGACGGTTCGTTCCTCTCCAAATATGATGGAAGCCAAGACCCGCAGGTGCCCATCGACGAGTTTGACATGCAGATGTGCGTTCGAGGCATTGATGAACCCATCATCTCAAGAATTTTTGCCACCACTTTAACCGGGGCCGCACAAACTTGGTTTCACTCATTATCGCCGCGATCCATCAAAAACATCGAGGACTTTGGCCAGAAGTTCTTGTTGAACTTTGCAACGAGCAAGAAACAGCCAAAATCTAAATTTGCCCTGGGAAAAATACGACAGCAACCCAGGGAAACATTGCAAAGTTATCTAGACCGATTCAAGGAAGCCGCTTTACAAGTTCAGGGCTTAGAGGAAAGAGTACACGTCCACCTCGTCTTGGCCAGGCTCAACGGGTCCTCCGGTCTTGCCAAATCGATTTACAAGGATCCTGTGAAGTCTCTAAACGAGTTCAGGGTCCGATCTAAAAAATATTTGGAGTTGGAGCAAATGGAAATTGCTAACTCGGCACCAAGAGAAAACAAAAAGCCCTTGTCACCAAGAAACCGGCGTCCAGAAAATCATTACCCCGGGCAGACAAGTCGGCATCCAACAACTATTTCCGCCAGCCGACCACCACGAGGCGCTCCTGACCCTCGTTTCAGACCTGGGAGGTACGAGCTGAAGTATGACAAGTACGCGTCGTTGAATGCTTCGCGTGGTCAGATATGGAAGGAGGTCGCCTTCACCAACATGAGGAAGGTCGACCGACCTCCCCCGATATTGAGGAAAGAAGGGTTGGATTATTCCCGGTATTGTGATTTTCACAATGGGCCGGGCCACACGACTGACCAGTGCTGGGAACTCCGAGATGCCATAGAGAAGTTCGTACGAGAGGGCAAACTACGACAATACGTCATTCGGACTCAGGGGCATCATGGCAAAAGAAAAGCCCAACCAGAAAACAAGCAATGGGAAGAGAAGAAAAACAAAAAGGACGAAGAGTTTCCCAAACCCGAGTTCGAATGCAATGTCATCACAGGAGGAATGGGAGGAGGAGGTGATACGGCCAACCAGCGGAAGAAATACCTTAAAGAAGTAATGTCGATAACAGACCGACCGAGGTTCAAGGAGAGTACCAGTGGGAACGCCAAAAAACCCGATCCCCCGTTGATTTATTTTACCGATGAAGACTTGAAGGGAGTGGTGTCGGGCCATGAGGACGGTCTCGTTATAACAGGGACTGTCGCCAATTTTCGGGTCAGGAGGATATTCGTTGACAACGGTAGCTCGGCCGACATCATCAACTTGAGTGCGTTCAAGAAGATGAATTTAAGAATGGAAGACCAAAGACCGTGCCAAACCATGTTGTATGGTTTTAACGGTGAAGGTACCAGCCTGAAAGGCGTTATTGACCTCCAACTTACGCTAGGAATGAGGGAAGGATTCAGAACAGAAAGGGTCGCATTCACGATGGCCGACTTCCCCTCACAGTACAACATCATCCTGGGCAGGCCGACACTCCACAAATGGGATATTTTGATGTCCACCAAGCATCAAAAAATGAATATGATAGGACATCTCGGCAACGTCATCATGATTTGCGGAGATCAAAAGGAGTCAAGACAATGTTACTATGACACGATTAGAGAAACGAAGGTCGGACCATCCCCTCCACCTCAGGTTCGATAAGGGGAGCCCGCAAGATCTCCGATCAGAACGTGCCCAAGGAAGCCAATTAATTTGGTGGAACTGGACCTGCGAGACGTTGAGGAATGGAGACCGGAGCCAGTGGACGAACTCGAAGATATTCAAATCGGGTCCTCCCCCGAACAGATCACGAAAATTGGAAAACAAGGCAATCCAGAAACCAAGGACAAATTGATCCGATGCCTGAAGGAAAATCAAGACGTTTTTGCCTGGAAGGCATCCCAAATACCCAGGATCAAGCCCACTTTTTGTTGCCACAAATTGGCGATATATCCCGGCTCCAAGTCGGTAGAACAGAAGAACAAGAAGCTCGGCCCGAATAGGAAACAGGCCTTGGCCAAACACATCGAAGAACTGATCGAGGTCGGGTTCATAAGAGAAATACAATACACGACCTAGCTATCTAACGTTGTGATGGTGAAGAAATCCAGTGGAAAATGGAGAGTTTGCGTCGATTATACCGACCTGAACAAAGTCTGTCCTAAAGATTCGTACCCAATGTCAAATATCGACCAACTTGTAGATAACTCGGCGGGATACCAATGGCTGTCGTTTATGGATGCTTACTCCGGGTTCAACCAAATACCCATGCATCCGAACGACTGTGAGAAAATGGCATTCTGAGGTATCGAAGCATATTACTGCTATGACGTCATGCCCTTCGGATTGAAAAATGCCGGGGCAACATACCAGCGAATGATGAACAAGGTCTTCTGAGATCAGATCGGACGTAATATTGAAGTCTACATCGATGACATGATCACGAAGACGTCGACAGTCGGGAACCACATCCAAGACTTGGAAGAAACGTTCCAGAAGTTGAGGAGGCAGCATGACATACGCCTCAATCCACTAAAATGTGCGTTCGGGATAAAAGCCGGGAAATTCTTGGGTTTCATGTTAATCCACAGGGGGATAGAGGCAAAACCGGACAAATGTAAAGCCGTCCTGGATATGCAGTTTCCCACTAGCAAAAAATAAGTCCAGCAGTTGACGGGGAGGATGGCGGCCTTAACCCGGTTTCTCCCGAAATCCGCGGAGAAGGCCCTTCCCTTCTTTAAGTTATTGAAAAAGGAAGCTAGGATAGGGTGGAACTCGGCATGCGAAGAAGCCTTCCAGAAGATCAAAGCATGCCTAACCTCGCCGCCGGTATTATCAAAACCCGAGCCAAGTGAGGTGCTCATTCTGTACCTGTCGGTAGGATAAGAGGCTATTAGCGCAGTATTAGTCAGAGAAGAAGGCAAGTCTCAATTGCCGGTATATTTTGTGAGCCGAGCTTTGAAGAACTCGGAATTAAGATATCAAAAACTCGAAAAGGTGGCCTTCGCTTTACTTACTGCAGCAAAAAGACTTCGTCCATATTTTCAGAGTCATACAATTGTAGTTCGGACGAACTAACCCATCCGACAAGTGCTACACAAACCGGACTTGGCGGGGAGAATGATGAATTGGGCTATCCAATTATCCGAGTTCGGCATCCAATATGAAGCTCGGCACGCTATTAAGTCTCAAGCATTGGCCGACTTCATAGTGGAATTAACCCCAACATCGCCCGTCCAAGATAAAACGTGGAAGGTATACGTGGACGGATCGTCCAATGCTAAGGGAAGTGGAGTCGAGATCATAGTCAGGAATCCCGAGGGCGTATCCCTCGAACAATCATTACAGCTCAACTTTCCGACCTCCAACAACCAAGCAGAATATGAAGCTCTTATCGCTGGGCTGAAGCAGGTGAAAGAGCAAGGAGCATCAAAGGTCAGTGTCTTTACTGATTCGCAGCTCATTTCAGCACAGATTGAGGGACGGTATCAGGTCAAGGGACCTTTACTAGCCAAATACCTAGCCAAAGTAAAAGAAATTATGGCGGAATTCGATGAAGTGGTAATCGCGCATATCCCAAGAGAAGAAAACACTCGGGCCAACATATTGTCAAAGCTTGCCAGCACGAAAGGATCGGCCAATCAGAGAACGGTCATACAACAGAAGGTCGTCCACCCCATGTGCGTCATGGCCATTCTGACCTGGGAGGATTGGAGAAAGCCCATTATCAGTTATTTAGAGCAGGGACTACTTCCCGACGAAGATGCGGAGGCAAAGAAATTAATAAGAAATGCGGCGATGTATGTGATCGTCAACGATGCGTTATACCGGCGAGGCCTCCATACCCCATTATTACTATGTTTAAGTTCGGACCAAGCCGAGTACGTCCTCACCAAGATACACGAAGGGATCAACGACCAACACATGGGAGCAAGAGCATTGGCATTAAAAGCTCTGCGTGCGGGATACTTTTGGCCGACGATGAAGGCGGATGCGGTGGAACATGTCAAGATAATATGGGCTCCCCCATCCAAGCTCAGCCCGATCACAGCTCCGTGGCCATTTTATAAGTGGGGCATGGACCTCTTGGGGCCATTTAAAGCAACGGAAGGACAGATGAGGTGGTTGATAGTGGCCGTTGACTATTTTACCAAGTGGATTGAGGCCGAGCCTCTCTCTGCTATCACCTCGGCCCGCGTACAAAAATTCTTAGAACGGACCATAATAGCAAGGTTTGAAATTCCAGCGGAAATTGTTACCGACAATGGAACACAATTTACCCACGGCAAGTTCAGGGCGATGATGACCGACCTCCACATCAAGCACCATTTCGCTTCTGTTGAGCACCCCCAGTCCAACGGACAGGCTGAGGCGGCGAACAAAGTTATTCTCGACGGATTAAAGAAACGAATGCATAAAGCCGGTTCAAATTGGGTCGAACAATTATATTACGTGCTGTGGGAATACAGAACGACGGCCCAAACATCTACTGGAGAAACCCCATTCAGAATGACGTATGGTTACGAAGTCATGATACCAGTAGAGATCGGCCAGTCATCTTGGAGAAGACAGCATATGGTCCGAACAGAAGATAACAACGATGCATTAGCAGCCGACCTAGATTTAATAGAAGAAGTTCGTACCACCGCTCACCGCCGAGATCTACATAGCAAGGGTAAGCTAGCCCGAAGGTTCAACAAAAAAGTGAAGATATGGTCTTTCGAAGAAGGCGACCTCGTGCTCCGACGAGCAGACATCGGAAATAGAAACGCCTGAGAAGGGAAGTTAGCAGCAAATTAGGAAGGATCGTATCGGATCATCCAAAATATTGGGCAAGGAGCATACTCGCTGGAAACGCTAGAAGGCAAAAAAGTCAGACGGACGTGGAACGCGGATAAATTGAAGAAATACTACAGCTGACAATATGCAGCCAAAATGATAGTCCATGTGTTTTCCTTTAGTTGACTTTGAGCCTGTCATCGGAATCATGAACACCATGTGTTTCCCTTTAATTGGGTATTAAGCCCATCATAGGGATCATGGATCACCGTCTCATCATGTGTTCCCCTTTAGTTGGTTATTCAGCCCGTCATCGGGGTCATGAGAGAATGAATCACAATAGATTGATCATGTGTTTCTCTTTAGTTGATTATGTAATCCGGGAATGTGAAACCCGCACAAATCAGTCATTGAGATCATGAAAATCATGTAATCTTTGAAGATTATTAATAAAATCCTTATTATAAGGAAATTCTTATTGTGCACGATTTTGAATGCTTAGTCATTGTTTTATATTATTTCGGTTGATCAAGCCGACGTAACCATTTAAATTAGATGAATCATTGGCTCGGTCGAAAGAATTACGTCTATATTAATGTTACAAATGCAAACAGTTGCTAAGTTGGGAACACGATCCCAAAACGCCCGACCAATGGTCTTGGCTAAAATAAACGCTTGGCCGTTGGAGCCAAAACAAAAACTATCTAAAAGCCCGACCAACTGTCCCGGCCAAAATAGATGATCGGCTAATGAAGCCAAAAATACGGAAGAAAAGTAAAACAAGAATAATGTTTGTCAAAGAAACCAGATATTGTCAAAGAAATTAAAGATAATTGTGCATTGCCAGAAGAAAGTAAAGGTGCAGAAATTGTTTAATAATTACAAGAAAAACCGGCATCCCAGCCCTTCAATCTTCCCCATCGGCCGGGGGTGCAATCTTCTCGAGCGTGTTGTCCGAGCTCTCCTCCTCTTCTTCGCTCTCGGAAACCGTGAGCAGCTGGCCGTCCCCGACATAAGACCTGAAATGCATACCCTCGATGTTAAAGTTAACACCAAGGTTCAAAAAAAGGATTTGATTTACGGCGTTGTCAAATGAGGCGAAGACGGACTTCTTCAGTTGAGAACGAACAGTGCAAAGATCGCTCAGAAGCTCCTTTTCATCATTGTTTTTCTTGGTGTTGAGAGCGAGTAGGTCATCACAA
Organism: Glycine tomentella; assembly: GCA_007407185.1. Classification (NCBI taxonomy): domain Eukaryota; kingdom Viridiplantae; phylum Streptophyta; class Magnoliopsida; order Fabales; family Fabaceae; genus Glycine; species Glycine tomentella. The sequence goes on along the minus strand of PYAF01005113.1, from coordinate 7,788 downwards.
TGGTGATGAAATTCGAGGGACCGCTTACGAGCCGCGGCCAGACTTTTCTCCAGTTTGGCAATGGTGGCGCGAGAGGATTCGGCTTCTACTCGGAGAGCCCTGGATTGGGTCCGAGTTGCATCAAGTTCGACGACCAATCTGGCCTCCGACTCTCGGGAAACCTCAAGATCGGCGACCAGTCTAGCCTCCGAATCTGGAGAAGCCTTAAGATCGGCGACCAGTTTAGTCGCTGACTCTTGTGCCTCCTTAGCATCGGCTCTGGAAGCCTCCAACTCCCCAACTGAGATAGCCACGCTCGCCTGAGCCGAGTCTAGCTCTTGTCGAAGCCGCTGAGTCTCAGCCTTAGACGCCTCAAGCTCGGCAGCCACCTTGCAGGCTTTCTTGTTTAAAGAGGTTAAACTCCCGAGCAAGGTGGCAATCTTCAAGCTCGCCAGCTGCATTGAGCTCAGTTCCTCTAGCTCGAAATCCGAGAAAAGGATTGGATCCGAATACCTCTTGGGAGCTCGGACAACCTCGAAAAATTCTTGAGTTACCCCTTTCTCCCAAAGAGATCGGGGGGATAGTTGGACACGCTCCTCAAGCCGCTCGGTCGCCGGAGGTACTCGGATACATTCCTCTTCAACAGGCTCGGTCATCGGAGATACCAGGACGCTTTCCCCTCCTTCAACCGGTTCGGCTGCCGAAGTAGGAATGTCAGGAAAAACTGGGGCTTCAGAAACAACCTCCTCGGTGGGACCATCAATAACCACCAGAGGGGCTGCGGTTATAGGAGGAGAAGGTGGAGGAGAAGCTGAAGGAGCGACTAGAGTCGGGCTAGACTCACTAGCCAAGGCCTTGCCCTTCCCGTTGGCCAATCGACGCCTCTTTCGGTGGGATTTGAGGGCAACAAGATGACTAGGAATGCGGGCGGAGTCCATTTCAATCGCTGCACAACAGAATAAGCATTAGCGAAACGATAAAAATAAACAAAGTCCTATCAAAAGAAATTCAGACTGACCACACTGGATATAATAAGCTATTGGAACCAAGCTCCCTGAATCTCTGTACGCCAATATCAGAGCCGAGGAAGTAGTGTCGGAATCCGACAACCGGGCCTTGTCGGTTCTATAAAAAGCAGGAAGGGAATCATGATGACTGGAGGACCAATACAATGGAAACCTCCAGGATTCCGGAGAAGAATCAGAGGAGTTTGAAAAGAAAGCACGTTGGCCGGGAACGGCAACAACTTTAAAGAATTTATCTTTGAAACTCTTAAAAGAATCAGCAAATAAAGAAAAAAGCCGACGGTCAGAACCACGATCATTCTGACCTCGGAAAGAGGTCCACCCCTTTCGGTCGACAGGTTCCTTACCTGAACGGCTAGTTTGAACAGAGAAAAAATAAAAAAAAAACAAAGGGCAGGTGCAACAGACTTCAAGTTTTTGGCAAGTTTTTGGCAGAGAATTTCAAAGGCCAACATGAATGCCCAACCGTTAGGATGAATCTGGGAATGGGCGACATGCATATGATCTAACACCTGCATCTGGAAATTTGTAAAAGGAAGTCGGATCCCTACCCTAGTCATTATTTCACTATAAAATAAAAAGAAATCGGGGTCGTTTCCTTCCCGGGCGGAACAAATAGGTTCGCCCGGGCGAGGTAAGCAAACATAAAAATCCTCGTGAGTACCAAAAGGAAGTTGGGTAAGGTCCTCGGAACCCAACACCGAGGTATACTACAGCACCTCATGGGTTACCCAGGGAAACCTATTAGACAAAACGGAGGAAACAGTTTGAGATCGAGACCCGGCTGCAGATTCCCTAACAGTTCCAATACGAGAATCCATAATTACCTATGACAATAAAAGAAAAACAGCAATTAGTAAAGTACCTGGAGGACAAATCATCAAAGGACTAATACTTGACGAAGTCCGGGTCGGCACAGAAATCGGTACATTAACATCTAATTTAGGTGACGGTGTATCAATGGGTTTGGGCACTACAATAGGATTATGTCGGCACCGATCCAACAGATCATTGGCTTGTCTATCTAAATCTATGCTAGCTAAATACATGAATTCCTCAACACATTTCGAACAGGGTTCATATCGAACTTCAATTTGTGGCTCGAGCCTAGGGCCATCTCTAGGGGCGATACTGGAAGGAATGGAAGCTAAAGGAGGAACCCTGGACCCTGAGGAAAGCAAGGCAGACCTCTGTCGTGACGATAACCCTAACCTAGAAGACCCTCGTTGGGAAACATTAGGGGGTCAAGGAATTGGGGTTTTCAAACCAGGGGCAGAAGGAACCCTAAGCAAGGATTTTTTCTTTTCTTCATCAGACAAAGGGAGCCTAAACAACTAGAATGCAAAACGAGGGGGAACCGTTCTGCGGATCTTTGCCTCTTCCTCAAGTGTATATTTCATGATGAAAACACTACAATGTATGAAAACTGGGAAACTACAGGAAGCAAATGGAGTTTGTAGAAGATTATGAACTACGAGAAGCTAACAGAAATTGCGAAAAGGCTATCAATTCCAGGACTATGCAGAACAAGGACGAAAAATAAGAAATGACAGTGGATAAAAAGGAAACGAAAAGAAAAAATACCTGGAGTGTAGAGAGTGGTAGAAGGAAAGCAACAAGGGGCAAATGATTCAGACGCTAAGAAGAACGAAAGTGCAGGAGTCGCAAGAGCAAAGGTAAAATGCAGAAGGAGACACTAGAGAGAAATGAAACGCTATAGGTTCATTAAACGAAAAAGTAACCGTCAGAATTCAAAAAGAAAACGTGGGTTAGTAACTGATGGACATTGAAGGACGTGGAAGAGGCGGTTATGTCATTATTACAAAAAGAAATGATTAAAGCGTGAAACGAGGGAAGTTATCACCAAGACACGTGGCAGTTCAGGAAGAAAGGTTGCTTCGTTTCTCGATGATCAGAATCGATTCAGACTACATGAAAAGACAAGACATAGCTCGGCGTTGGGGAAAGTCGGAAATAACCCAAAAACTTAAGAAGGTAGATTACCTCGACTCGGATCCCCAGACGTTGTCGGCCCCATACGAAGTCGGTTCTAGATAAGGTCTGCCCAAAGGAGTCATTCGCACAAGGTCGGCCCAGACGATTCACTCACACAAGGTCGGCCCAAGGAACTCGCTTGTAGATGGTCGGTTAAAAGACTGGTCGAACCATTGCACATCCCGACCATCAAGAATACTAGACGACCAGGCTGAGGGGCATCTGTTACGGATAAAAGATATCCTATCTTTATAATGTTAATTCAAATATTCAATCATCAATAACTTATCATTATAACCGAATAGAAGCGACGAAACCTGCAGATAACATATATCTGCATCTCCAGATATCTCGGAAAAACGATAAGAGGCTTCAACAACTTATCTTCAAGGACCAGTTAGCTTCCTATAAATAAAGTACCACACATAGTAAAAGGTACACACACAATTCTGACTCTCTTTCCATTCACACGGCACACACTGCACCCCAAATCGTGTTGTGATTTACCGCCATTGTGATCTTCTTCTTCCTTAAGTTGCTTCCGTCCTATAAGCTTCTTAAGAGAGAGAGCCTGATCCCATATAAAATTACTCAACACAACATGTTGGATATTTCTGTTCTCTTCGGGCAGAACACCATCTTTGTTTTAAAGTCATAAAATGCCAACAATGATGATTTTTATAAAAATGTATAAAACCGTCTTAGAATTACAATTTTCTAAGACGGTTTTTGAAAACTCGTCTTAGAATGATAGTTTTTAAAATGATTTTCACAAAGTCTTAAATTTGTTGTATTTATGTACAAAAATGACAGTGTGTTTCTTTCTAAGACGGTGTTTTATAAACCGATGTTAAATCATTATCGTAAAAAACTAGTTGTAATTAGATTTCACGAAGGGATTATTTGGCTTAATAAAGAGATAATTTTTTTCCTCTTATGCATGTACTACTAATATATAAGAAAAGTGCAACGGGGGTTCCAAGTTCCAACCGCCTCATGGTAATTCTAAATCCATAAATAATTTACTTTAATGTAACACAAATATTTGTTATTATAAGAAAAAATCAAGGGCCATTACTAAGTATGGAATCCGATGCCATAACAGGATAAGAATGCGGTAGATCTTAAATTTTGCTATATTTGTATACGATAATTTCTCTGAGTGAGAAATAATGATGTGCATGTTTGAAATTTGCAAGCTGCGGACAGACTGACAGAATGAGGGCCCATGTGCACTAATAATGTTTAAAATAATGTGTGATGCTATGTTTGGTTTTCTGTTTAGATGCTTGGCAACTAAACTTAGTTACGGGATTTCCAAAAAATATACGTTTACACCGTTAAAATTTTGTATAATAATTCAGTTTTATGAAAGCAAGATCTGGTTTGTTTTTGCAAACATAAATTTAACTTAAATTTAAGTTTATAAACCTTAATCCAAACCTATATTGAATTTGCATGATGCAGCAGTTGTAGAAGCGGAAAGTAACTCACAATTTTAACACCATGAATATGGGTTGTTCTTATCTTACCTTTTTTAATTTAAAGTGTGAAAGCGGCACATTATGAATCATGTGCACGTCAATGTACTCATTTCCTGTTATTTCTCACGAACTAATCGTGACAAATAGCATTGTTGATCTCGAAGCAAATCAGGAGCCAGGTAATGTTGAGTTTATATGGTATATCTAATGATAATTTAAAAGTTTTGATACTATTAATTTTCTAATCAATTAAATTACATGTTATTTTTTATTGATTTTTTTCAAATAGTCCTTGATTATTATGTTTTAAAATTATAATTTTTTAAATTAGAAAATATAAAAAAAGATAACTTAAGAAATATGAACCTAAAATTTTTTTAGTTACTTCCAATATTTTTTATAAAATTTATGATTAAGAAACAATAGTAATAAATTTTAAAACCCTAAACCTAAAAGATTTTTTATAAAAAAAAATGTTGAATTAACTAAAAATATTTTTAGTTTCAGACTTCTAAAGTTATTTTTAATCATATTTTTAATTTAAAATTTTAAAAAGTAAGAATCTAGGACTAATTTAAAAAATAAAAAATAATTAATAAGAAGATGGTATATAATTTGATTGATTAAAAAATTAATAATATCAAAATCTCCTAAATTATTGGGAGCACAATAAAATCTCTTTATTTTCATATCATTTTATATTAATTACAATTGCCATCACAACATTTGAGATTTCTACAACTGTATTGCGATGGCATCACATTGGCTTTATTTATTGGTAATTTCTTGTAATATTAAAGTTTTTAAGGATAACACAACTCCTTGTAATCACAATTAAAAACCTTGCGCGTAATAAGATTCACAATTTTTCGACCTGTTTATATTTTTCCTTTATTTTCCAAGTTGAGATAAGGATAAAGGACCTTGTCACCATGCTTTTCGTTGTAAAATGATTTGTCAATGGTGCAAAAGAAATGATTCTAAAACTGGTTTGGTCATTATAAAATACAATTATGTTCAAATTATGTTGTTATAAGGATATTTTTACGAGATTATCGTTATTTTTTTTTTATCAGAGATTTTCTTTATTTTTACTTGTTAGTAGAATTGCTTTTAAAAAATACCAAAGACTCGCCATCACTACTACAAAAAAGACTTTTTACATCGGTTATTTGTCTCTTTCTACGTCGGTTGTACAACCGTCGTAGTTAAAGGTGTCGTTAAAAACACAAATTTTTAAAGGCGGTTGACAACAGTCTTAGAAAATGACTTTCTAAGACGGTTGTTATCTAATAACCGTCTTAAAATGTCATTTTCTACGACGGTTGTTCGCTATAACTGTCTTCGAATGTGTCTTTCTAAGACGGTTACTTGCCTAATAACCGTCTTAGAAAGTCACATTCTAAGACGGTTATTTGCCCAGAAACCGTCTTAGAATGTTGCTTTTTAAGACGGTTGTTAAGTAGCAACCGTCTTAGAATGTCCCTTTCTAAGACGGTTATTAGGCAAGTAACCGTCTTAGAAAGGCATACTCTAAGACGGTTATTTGCCCAGAAACCGTCTTAAAATGTCCCTTTCTAAGACGGTTGTTGCGTAGCAACCGTCTTAGAAAGTTTGTTTCTAAGACGGTTATGATTCAAATAACCGTCTTAGAAAGACACATTCTAAGATGGTTTTGGGCAAATAACCGTCTTAGATTGGGACATTCTAAGACGGTTTCTAGGCAAATAACCGTCTTAGAATATGCCTTTCTAAGACGGTTCTTTGAACAACCGACGTAGTTTTGCGGGTTTTTTTTTTTCAATTTTTTAACGCGTACATAGTAGTAACTGCGGTGATCAATGTTAATGAACCATACGAAGTAATATAAAAATAAATATCATTTCATTAACAAGATTAATCTCAAAGTTTCACTAACAACAATATACATAGGAAAAAAATATAACATCTATAACATTTTGTGATGCTAATTACAATGGTTAAAAAAAAAGTCTACAAAATAAGATATATACTGCCTAGAGTTGAACATGGTGTCTAAAATTTATGCCTATAAAATTTTGATTCATTACAACATCCTTAACAGATTACAGGGTTAATTTTTCCAATGATTTTGGTGTAGGTTCAATAAACCACTCATCTCCATCATTGCTACCATGAGTTTATGAGCAGTTGAGCATTCCAAGCTCTTAGGGATGGACCGTTAATATGACAGCAGATACAATTGCCTTGCTCTATCAACAGCATCATTAAGCCAAACACTATGCTGCATAACAGAAACAGTCTCAACAAATGCAATAGAGCAGAGATGTAATTGAGTACATAAATGCAGTAATAAGACCAGAAATTATATTTATATATTATATGTAAGCAACATATGTTGTAATTTCACTTGACTTTAAAAAAATAGCAACATATTTTGTAATTTCAATTGACCTATCCAAAAAGTCTATAAAAAGTCATTGAAGAATAACTCGGAATTCTATCAAGAATCACAATCCACTGCTAGCATATTAAGTCTATATATTTTAATGGCTAGCTTATTGCAAGTATATTGTCGGTGTAAAATAAATGTATCATTACCTGCTGTGAGAAAGCATAAGCCAGTGCTCTTTCCCTCCTGAACATGCTGCCTCCATTGTATTCTGCATCCTCATTTTTGAAACATAGCTACTTACTGTGCTATCATCCCAATCTTCCTGAAAATGTCAATGTTACTGTGCAGCTTAACAGAATTTTGATTGGTTGTAACTCGTAAATTATAGCCAATTTAATGGGTCCCAGTTAAAGTTCATACTCTTAAATGCTCCTACAATGTATGCTATATATAAAACTAACGAACCTTGCTTGCGTTGGTTGTGACTTTATATTAAAAACAAGAAAAAACCATGTGTGCCAGAAACTGGTTGTACCAAATAGAAATATCTTGCTGAGAAGTGAGAATTACCAATTAAGGTGTATCCTGAACTTAAATACAATTTTTTCTTAACTGAAATACAATTTTTTCTTAGACTTACATATATTTTTTCATATGAATAAGAAAATTGATGTGATTAAAAGTTTGGTGAGCTAACCAGGAAGCCTCTAAATGCTGATTGAATAAGAACAGTGTTGTGCGATTTATGCGAATACGGCAAGTGCACCGATCGTTAACAAGTAATAAAAGTAGGTAAGTAGAGTTATCGTCTCCACAGGGATTGGAATGATTTTTACAATAATATTAATTCTAAATGATTGGAATTTAAAAACAAAAAAATAAAGAATAAATAAGTAATTGTTGAATTGTGGTTGGTGTGTGAATAAAATCA